>CM053400.1:65930958-65978747 GCA_028644305.1 Xerus rutilus | reverse complement strand
TGCTGAGAAGAAGCTTTTTAGTTTGAATCCATCCTGTTTGTTGATTCCTGATTTTACTTCTTGTGCTATAGGAGTCTTGTTAAGGAAGTATGGTCCTAATCTGATATGATGAAGATTTGGGCCTATTTTTTCTTCTATTAGGCATTGGGTCTCTGGTCTGATTCCCAGGTCCTTGATCCACTTTGAGTTGAACTTTGTGCATGGTGAAAGATAGGGGTTTAGTTTCATTTTGCTGCATATGGATTTCCAGTTTTCCCAGCACCATTTGTTGAAGAGGCTGTCTTTTCTCCAGTGTACGTGTTTGGCTCCTTTATCTAGTATAAGGTAACTGTATGTAAGTGGGTTCGTCTCTGTGTCTTTAATTCTATACCATTGGTCTCCATGTCTATTTTGGTGCCAGTACCATGCCGTTTTTGTTACTATAGCTTTGTAGTATAATTGAAGGTCTGGTATTGTGATGCCTCCTGCTTCACTCTTCTTGCTAAGGATTGCTTTGGCTATTCTGGGTCTCTTTTTCTTCCAAATGAATTTCATGATTGCCTTTTCTATTTCTATAGGAATGACATTGGGATTTTAATTGGTATTGCATTGAATCTATATAGTGCTTTGGGTAGTATGGCCATTTTGACAATATTGATTCTGCCTATCCAAAAACATGGGAGATCTTTCCATCTTCTAAGATCTTCTTCAATTTCTTTCTTTAGTGTCTTGTAGTTTGCATTATAGAGGTCTTTAACTTCTTTTATTAAATTGATTCCCAAGTATTTTATTTTATTTTTTTGAGGCTATTGCGAATGGGATAGTTTTCCTAATTTCTCTTTCAGAGGGTTTATCACTGATATATAGAAATGCATTTGATTTATGGGTATTGATTTTATATCTTGCTATTTTGCTGAATCCATTTATTATTTCTAGAAGTTTTCTGGTAGAATTTTTTGGATCCTCTAAGTATAGAATCATGTCATCTGCAAATAATGATAGCTTGAGTTCTTCTTTTTCTATTCATATCTCTTTAATTTCTTTCATCTGTCTAATTGCTCTGGCTAGTGTTTCAAGGACTATATTGAATAGCAGTGGTGAAAGAGGGCATCCCTGTCTTGTTCCCATTTTTAGAGGGAATGCTTCCAATTTTTTTCCATTTAGGATAATGTTGGCCTTGGGTTTAGCATAGATAGCTTTTACAAAGTTAAAGTACTTTCCTGCTATCCCCAGTTTTTGTAGTTCTTTGAACATAAAAGGGTGCTGTATTTTGTCAAATGCTTTCTCTGTATCGATTGATATAATTATGACTCTTATTTTTAAGTTTATTGATGTGATGGATTACATTAATTGATTTCCATATGTTGAACCAGTCTTGCATCCCTGGAATGAACCCCACTTGATCATGGTGCACTATTTTTTTTGATATGTTTTTGTATGTGATTTGCCAAAATTTTATTGAGAATTCTTGCATCTATGTTCATCAGGGATATTGGTCTGAAATTTTCTTTCTTTGATGTGTCTCTGTCTGCTTTTGGAATCAGGTGATACTTGCCTCATAGAATGAGTTTGGAAGGGTTCCCTCCTTTTCTATTTTATGAAATAGTTTGAGGAGTATTGGTATTAATTCTTCTTTGAAGGTCTTGTAGAACTCAGCTGAGAATCCATCTGGACCTGGGCTTTTCTTGGTTGGCAGGCTCTTGATGGCATCTTCTATTTCCTTACTTGAAACTGATCTGTTTAAGTTGTCTATGACCTCTTGGTTCAGTTTGGCAGGTCATATGTCTCTAGGAATTTGTCTGTGTCTTCAGGGTTTTCTATTTTACTGGAGTATAAATTTTCAAAATAGTTTCTATTTATCCTCTGTATTTCAGTAGTGTTGGTCATGATATTTCCTTTTTCATCACAAATTTTAGTAATTTGGATTTTCTCTCTCCTTCTTTTCATTAGGGTAGCTAAAGGTTTGTCAATTTTGTTTATTTTTTCAAAGAACCAGCTTTTTGTTTTGTCATTTTTTTGAGTTGTTTTTTTTGTTTCAATTTCATTGATTTCAGCTGTGATTTTGATTATTTCCTGTCTTCTACTTCTTTTGGTGTTGGTTTGTTCCTCTTTTTCTAGGGCTTTGAGGTGAAGAGTCAAGTCATTTATTTGTTGACTTTTACTTCTTTTAATAAATTAGCTTAATGCAATGAACTTTCCTCTTAGCACTGCCTTCATGGTGTCCCAGAGATTTTGATATGTTGTATTGGAGTTCTCATTTACCTCTAAGAATTTTTTTTTTATCTCTTCCCTGGTGTCTTCTGTTATCCATGCATCATTCAATAGCATATTATTTAGTTTCCAGGTGTTGGAATAATTTCTATTATTTAATCTGTCATTGATGTCTCATTTTATTCCATTGTGGTCATATAGGATGCAGGGTAGTATCTATTTTTTTGTATTTGCTAAGATTGGCTTTGTGACATAACATATGATCTATTTTGGAAAAGGATCCATGTGCTGCTGAGAAAAAAGTGTATTCACTCGTTGATGGATGGAACACTCTATATATGTCTGTTAAGTCTAAATTATTGATTGTTTTATTGAGTTCTATGGTTTTTTTGTTTAGTTTTTGTTTGGAAGATCTATCCAGTGGTGAGAGAGTTGTGTTAATGTCACCAAGTATTATTGTGTTGTGGTCTATTTGATTCTTGTAGTTGAGAAGGATTTGTTTGATATATATATATACCCCATTGTTTGGTGCATAGTTATTTATGATTGTTATGTTTTGTTGATGTATGATTCCCTTAAAAAGTATGAAATGTCCTTCTTTATCCCTTTTCACTAGCTTTGGTTTGAAGTCCACTTTATCTGATATGAGAATGGAAACTCCTGCTTGTTTACGGGGTCCATGTGAGTGATGCATTTTTTCCCACCCTTTCACTCTCAGTCTTTGGATGTCTTTTCCTGTGAGATGAGTCTCTTAAAGGCACCATATTTTGGGTTTTTGTTTTTGATCTCATCTGTTAGTCTATGTCTTTTAATTGATGAGGTTAGGCTATTGACATTCAGGTTTATTATTGAAATATGATTTGTAGTCCCAATCATTTTGGTTTATTTTTGGTTTTTACCTTGACTTGGTTTCTCCTTTGATTGCCTCCTCATTTTTTAAGTGTAGTTCCTCTTTTTGTATATTTTCATTGTTGGTTGTCATTTCCTCCTCCTGGAATATTTTGCCAAGAATGTTGTATAGTGCAGGCTTTCTTGTTGTAAATTCCTGTAACTTTTGTTTATCATGGAAAGTTTTTATTTTATCATCAGATCTGAAGCTCATTTTACTGGATATAAGATTTTTGGTTGGCATCCATTTTCTTTCAGAGCTTGGTGTATGTTGTTCCATGATCTCCTGGCTTTTAGGATCTGGGTTGAAAAATCTGCTGAGATACAAATTGGTCCCCTTATATGTAATCTGATTCCTCTCTCTTGTGACTCTTAAAATTCTATCCTTATTCTGTATGCTGGGCATTTTCATTATAATGTGCCTTTGTGTAGATCTGTTGTAATTTTGTACATTTGGTGTCCCGTAAGCCTCTTGTATTTGATTTTCCAATTCATTTTTCATTTTGGGGAAATTTTCTGATATTATGTCATTGAAGAGATTGTGCATTCCTTTGGTTTGAAATTATGTGCCTTCTTCTATCCTGATAAATCTTAGATTTGGTCTTTTGATGCTGTCCCATAAATCTTGTATGTTCTGTTCATAATTTCTTACCATCTTCACTGTATGATCAACTTTATTTTCAAGATTGTATATTTTGTCTTCATTGTCCAAGGTTGTCTTCTAGGTGATCTAGTCCACTGGTGACGCTTCCTACTGAGTTTTTTATTTGTTTATTGTTTCCTTCATTTCAAGAATTTCTGATTGTTTTTTCACAATCTCTAGCTCTTTCTTTCTTTCTTTCTTTCTTTCTTTCTTTCTTTCTGGCACTGGAGACTGAACTCAGCGGCACTTGACCACTGAGCCACATCCCAGCCCTATTTTGTTTTTTATGTAAAGACAGGGTCTCACTGAGTTGCTTATCACCTCACCGTTGCTGAGGCTGGCTTTGAACTCGCGATTCTCCTGTCTCGGCCTCCCTAAGTGCTGGGATTACAGGCTTGTTCCACCATGCCCATCTCCTAGCTCTTTCTTAAAGTAATGTTTTGCTATCTGTATTTGCTCTCTTATCTCTTTGTTAGAGTGATCAATGGTTGTCTTTATTTGCTCTTCTGTTTCTTTTTTGGACTGATCAATTTTTGCCTGTATTCACTTGCTTTAGCCATTCTTTAATTTGCAGATCATTTTAATTACATACATTCTGAATTCTTTCTCTGATGTTTCATCAACTGTGCTGTCAATGGATTCTATTACTGTGGTATCTAGGTTTATTTGGGGCACTTTCTTTCTTGTTTTTTCATGTTGATATGTATCTTCCTTTCTTGCAATATCAATCTGAGGTATTGCGGTTTCTATCCTATAATCTCGTGTTGACACTACAGATTACCTTTATCTCACCTTGGAGTTACTTCCAGTCCCCAACAGGTGTCTCCAGATAAACACTACTGCCACTAATATTGGTGGCAGTGGTAGTGGAAGTACCTTCAGAGGGTAGTAGGAGTGGCCTTGGGTAGGCTCTCTAAATGGTCCCTGAAGGCAGTTTTGAGCCCTCTTTTGTACTCCCGCCAGATGGACAGGAACTCTGGCACCGGGGCAGTCCTAGGCCTCACTTAGGCAGGGTCTCATGCAGGGATCTCATGAGCGTGGGCTCCTCTGTGGCTGGCGGCTGGCAGTCTCAGATCTGCCCTTGGCTGGGCTCCCATGGTGGTCCCTGAAGGCAGTTTGGGGCCCTCTCTTGTGCTCCCACTGGGTTGACAGGAACTCTGGAGCAAAAAACTTGATAGACTTAATGACATTATTTTTTCCTGCATTCTTTACCTAATTCACTGCTGCAGTAACTCAGCTGATTGCTTTGTATACACACATTCATATACCCACACACCCAAATCTGCCAAAATGAATGACACCTAAGAACTGCTATTATATGTGAACCCAATTTTTTAAAAATGAGAGAAAGGACATAAAATATTCCTCATTTGCAAAGCAGGCAGAAAATGAACTTTCCTCCTATGAAATACTAGATATTATGTACTAGATAGAATAGTGCATGATATGAATGTAGAATATCATCTCCAAAACCATCATTATTTTTCAGAGAAGAAAAAAAGAGAAAGCATAAAGGTAGGGGAAATTTTAAAAAGATGAAAAATAACCAGAGAGACTCCAAGAACAAGTACACAGAGGCAGCACAAGATCTCAACTATCTTTCCCCAGTCTCATTTCTGTTTTCTTTCTGCTCTGACTCTGGTCTTCTATACCTCTCCAAGACCTCAGGGCTTTACCAGATTCCTTGCCGCTCCCAACCCCACCAAGAGGGAGTACTAGGTGCTTTTTGTTTTCTTTCCTGTACTGTTCTTCTTAATACTTCATTTCACCCAACCAATCCTATGAACAGGAAATCAACTAATTGAAAGATCTGGCAACTGGGAGATTAGGGCTCCTCCTTCTGTTCTTGAGGTGCAGGTATTTAAGGCTATGAAATTCCAGAAAAAATCCTCAGCAAACAGAACCCACACACATGGAGCTCCCTTGTAGAGTACAGCAAACACAATTTGGAGTGATGATTTTCAAAGGTTATTATATTTAAGAATCATTACCTGCTCAAATGCAGATTCTGACTCTAGATCAAGGCAAGATCAATATTCTGCATGTCTACTGTATTTCCATAAATTTCCAATATAATTGTAAATTAATTTATTATTGATGAAACTTAATTTTATTTTATGACTATCACCTAAAGATGAATTATGAATTAAGAGGGAATTCTTAATTTCAAAACTCAATCAATAACATCTTTTTTTTTTTTTGGTACTGGAGATTGAACTCAAGGGCACTTGACCACTGAGCCACATCCCCAGCCCTATTTTGTGTTTTATGTAGAGACAGGGTCTCACTGAGTGGCTTAGCGCCTCGCCATTGCTGAGGCTGGCTTCGAACTCGCGATTCTCCTGTCTTAGCCTCCCTAAGTGCTGGGATTACAGGCTTGAGCCACCGCGCCCAGCTCAATAACATCTTTAATCAGTGAGGATCACCCATAAAGAATCAATGACTTATTATGATAAATATCAATAACATATACTAAATTCAGTGCAGTCAATATATACAGTATATATTGGAAATGTGCTAATGTGGCTAAGGTCCTTGGGCCACACTTGGAGTAGTCTCTGTATCAGAAGAGTCCCCAGGGAACATGCAGAGCCATTCATTCTAATTACAATCCTATACTAAAAGAAGGAAGTCTGTGCAGTCTTTAAATACAGCTTTATCTTCTATGGAAAAGGTCTTCTGAAAAAAATGTTTCCTCAAGAGTAAAACATTGCATTAATCATCCATTTTTATAATGACATTATTATTTATTCTTTGTATGAAATGCAAAATACCAGGTTAAAAAAACTAAACACAGATATGTAGTTTTTTAGATTCTGAAAATACTTTATTAAAACAGTCTTCTATTATTAAAGCCCTGCCTCAACTTCAATTCACTTACTTTCTTATTGAACGTTATGTTGTAACACTGAGTGTGGTGGGGTGAGTTCTTTGTCTCACAAATTTGAAGAATGAAATCCACACGCATAAGAGTAAGACCAAAGTAACAGAATTTATTAGAGTAATAGAAAGAAAGCAGAACTCCCAAAGAGGGACGAATCCCAAGAGAGGGATGCCAATGAGTATCTGTTGTCTAGTTTTTTTCTTTTTCTTTTTCTTTTTTATTTGTTCTTTGTAGTTATAAATGCAGTAGAATGTATTTTGATATATGTATACAAGCATTGAATGTATCTTATTCTAATTAGGATCCTAGTCTTGTGGATGTTCATTGATATTCACTGTGGTGTATTCATATATGTACACAGGAAAATTATGTCAGATTCATTCCACTGTCTTTCATATTCCTACCCCAATTCCCTTCCCTTCATTCCTCTTTGTCTAATCCACTGAACTTCTATACTTCTCCTCATTCTTTGTTCTGGGTTAGTATCCACATATCAGAGAGAGCACTTGACCTTTAGTTTTTTGGGGGATTGACTTATTTCATTTAGCATGATAGTCCTCAGTTCCATTCATTTACTGGCAAATGCCATAATTTCATCCTTCTTTATGGCTGAGTAATATTCCATTGTATTATATACCACAATTTCTTTATTCATTCATCTGTTGATGGGCATCTGGGTTGGTTCCATAGCATGGCTATTGTGAATTGAGCTGCTATAAACATTGATGTGGCTGAGTCATTGTAGTATGCTGATTTTAAATACTTTGGATAATACTGAGGAGTTGGATAACTGGTCAAATTGTGGTTCCATTCCTGTTTTTTGAGGAATCTCCATACTGCTTTCCAGAGTGTTTGCCCTAATTTGCAGTCATGAGTGTACACTTTTCCCTACATCCTCACCAACATTTATTGTTACTTGTATTCTTGATAATTGCCTTCTGATTGGAGTGAGGTGAAATTTCAGTGTAATTTTAATTTGCATTTCTCTAATTGCTAGAGCTGTTGAACATTTTTAAAATATATTTGTTGACCATTTGTATTTCTTCTTTTGAGAAGTGTCTGTTTAGTTCCTTTGCTTATTTATTGTGTGTTAGTTTTGTTTTTGCTTTTGCTTTTGTTTTTAGTATTAAGGTTTTTGAGTTCTTTGTATATCCTGGAAATTAACACCTTATCTGAGGGTGGCAAAGATTTTCTCCCATTCTGTAGGGTCTCTCTTTATGCTCTTGATTGTTTCTTTCACTGTGAAGAAGTTTTTTAGTTTGATGTTATCCTATTTATTGATTTTTGATTTTACTTCTTGTGCTTTAGGAATCTTGTTGGGGAAGACGGTTCCTAAGCTGACATGTTGGAGGGTTGGGCCTACATTTTCTTCTAGTAGGTGCAGGGTTTGTCTAGGGGCTTTTAAAGGCATAGCTGATGGCCCAGCATAGGTGATTGATGAGATGAAGGATGCCAGCATGGACCAATCAAGCTCTTCAAGTCCCAGTGTAATAAGCCAATCAGAAGTACATAAGTTTAATCCTTTACTTACATAATTAAGCGGATAGGTCCAACCTTATGGGTTGGCATGTCTGTTTGGTAGAGGAAGTGCTTCAGGTAAGGATATATCTGGTGGTTGGCCATTGTACGCCTCGGAGTAGAGTAGCTAAGGAAGAGCTGTTGTGGTTAAAGCTATCAGGGGCAGTGACAGGATAGTTCCTAGGCCTCATATCTCCTTCATAGTCTCATTACCACTTTCCCTTCTCCAAGGCCCTTATCCTGTCTGCCTATGGGAGGTCTACATTCCTGCCTCATTTCCTCAATGTGAGCCAAGATAAGATTGTTGTAATGGGCACATTTGTCTTTTTCTTAGCTCTTATACTTCCTCCACAATCTTCAACATGTAGCCTTACTCAAGTGACTCTCAGTGATGTGCCTTATTCAGTCAGGTGACTGCTCCCTCTACTTTTATTTCTCTCTCTTTTCATTCATTCATTTACTCTAAAATAAAAAGTTGTCAATGATATCACAATAAAGCTGTTAAAAACAAAACTGTGCTCCTCTCAGATGCCAGATATTGTTCTAAGGATGAGTGAGCAAAAAACCAACTAGTGCTATAAACCTGTCCTGATGGAATTTACATTCTAGAGAAGGGAGACAACCAACAAATATAATATCTCTATTGCAAGTGTTACTGAGAATAAATCAGGTGGGGGCAGCAATGAAAGGGTGGAGCCTGAGCTTTGCTCTTTTGTGTCAGGTCGTCCAGGAAGGCCTCATAGATGAGTGAAGAAAGGAATCATGCAACTTTGAAAGAAAAATACGTAGGCAGAGAGAGTGTTGGTAGGGAGAGCCTGAGGATGGCTGGTGTTGGAGTGCAGTGAGCACCTGAAGAGCATAGTGAGGGAGGAGGTAGCAGGGCTCCCTGGTCTTAGAGGATGCTGTGGTGTGCCGGTGACTCTAACACAGATATCACATGAGGCTTACAGCTTATGGGTAAACAATGGTGGCTTTGAAGAGTGAGACAATCTGACTTTTAGGTGTTATTTTATAAGGACCACTCTGGCTGCTGGGACGAAATGGGTAGGAGAATGTTAAGAGTGGAAGCTGGGCAGGCTGGGGTTACTGCTGGAATGTGAGCGAGATAATAGAGGTGGAGAGAGTTCAGACCACAGTTTTGATCTCAGTCTCCTTGTCTTTTTTTTTTTTTTTTTTGTCTTCCTCCAGCTTTCTAGGAATTTCTTTCCCCTCTCCATGGAATTTTTTTTGTTGTGTGGGTGAAATAAAAACCCCTTTGGCTTCTAGGCATATCGAGGGGAGGAATGAAATTATATTCCTTTGCTTGCCCAGAAGTGCCTAATGTAACGCTGACAACGGAAGAGATACAATGAGACATAATAACATGAAAACAATTGGAGATCTAGAGTCACTTATAGGCAAATGACATAAAAATGCAGGCCACATTTAAGCTCCTAAAATAAGGATGTGCTTCTCCATGCTTCATCCACAAAGGCTCCATAAATGGTAGCTGTGGTTATTATTATTAATGTATCTGTTAGTATTGTCAGCTGGGGGCTTCCTGCTCCTCAGAGACACAGATATAATTAGCTGTTGCAGATGTTAATTACAAGACCAAACCATCTCCTAGATTTCTGCAACCACCTGGACATTTGACTTCTCAAAACTCCTGCTTCCTACATCCACACCTGTTGCTTCTATGCTTCACTACATTGCCAAAGGTGTGGTGTTTTGAGTTTTCCAAAGAAACGTGTACATTTTCATGAGCAATTCAGACTTTATTGAAAAGTTCATAGTGGAGACTAAAGAGGTATCTATGTCACCAAAAAAATAACATTTAACAGTCACTGAAAATACCAACAGTTAAAAAATAATTCTCCATCAATGTGGACTCCTTTCGACTCCAATTTGCCTTGGCCTCTGTCAGTCTTGAGGGATCTCCATTTCTTGCCCTTTATCCTTTTTCCTTACTTTGAAGAGCAAAACCAAAAAAACTAAACAACAACAAAATCTTCCCCTGTCCCCCAGACTTCATATTAGAGTTCCGAGTAATAAGAAACAGTCAGTGCTATCATCTGAATCCTGGGCACTACTCAAAAACCAGACAGGAGGGAGAGTAGAAGGGCTACACATCAACCACAGACATTTGTTCTGTGTTCTCTCCAAGAAGAACTCTCTAATAAGAGTTTTAAAAGACTCTTCTGGCTTAGTCATCCTGGGTTCTTCAAAGGGCTCTCCAGCTCCTCTCTCCTCCTCTGAATTAAAAGTTGAATTACTCCTTTCCCATTCTTTACGTGATATGTAAGTGATATGTAAGTCTCTAAATTTGCTGTTTTCCCTTTAGTTAGCTGGGCATAGTCAAGGTCCCAGAATTCTTCCCATATACTACAGAGTCAAGTACTCCACTTTGGTACCAGTTTTCTTTTTGGTACCAGTTTTCTCGAATAACCTCCCACTGTGATTATCTCAGGAGACTGGGCTGCAGGTTGCTTGCAAATTCCGGTGAAAGTCCTGCTTACAGAGACTGTTTCTGATCTCCTTTCTCTTGTCTTATTATTCAGGAATTCTTTTTGTGTATCCCATATGAGTACCTTCTTCTCTTTTTCTATTGCCCAAGGACAGGGAACAACTTAAGGAAAGAAAGAAAAGAAAGGGCTGGGTCTGTAGCTCAGTGGCAGAGCGCTTGAGTGCGCTTGCCTAGCATGTGTGAGGCACTGGGTTCAATCCCCAGCACCACATAAAACTAAATAAACAAAATAAAGATATTCCATCTGTCTACAACTAAAAACATTAAAAAAAAAAGAAAGGGAAGGAAGGAAAGAAAGGAAGAAATGAAGGAAGGAAGAAAACTATTAGCATGGATTTTTTATGACAGCTGTTTTTATTTTTTTTCCCTAATAGAAAATAACAGTATGTTTTTTTGAGTAGGAATTCTTAAGTCATATAACTATGAAAAATCAAAATTAATTATTTAATGCTATTAGTGATTATTAAAATTACAATAATTTAAAAACAAAAAAATGCACAATGGGTGATTAGCCAATACCCAAAATTCATATTATAAAAATATTGAGTGTTTTAAAAGCAATAGTCATGGACAACTAACACATTTTTTAAAGTAAAATTTACAAGGACCATTTTGTTTTTTTCAACCAAGAATAAAATAATAAAATTTTTAGTGTCATAATTTATCCAAAATGTCATTCTATAAAATTCATGTCTTAGCTCCTTTTGGATGAGTTAGTATAAGAGATTTCAGCAATGAGTCCTACATTGTGTTTACCAGACAGGGAATTACAGTCTGTTTCCAATCACATAAGCTTCTGTTGGCATTCACCTACTTCCTATATTGTGGTAACTATAGAAGCAGTGGTTAAATGGTTAAGTGATTGGATTTGAAAATGAATTTCTTGGCTTGAAATCCCAACTCTGCCTCCTACCTGGTAAATAGCCTTAGATAAGTGATTAAAATCTCTGTGTCTCAGTGTCTGTACCTGTAAATTTGGTATAATAATTAAGCAGTACACATAGTGACAAACTATATTGAGGTCAGAAGAGTTAAATTATGACCATTTTAATTTATGACCTTCTTCAGTATGTATGACACCTACATAGGCACTCAAGTTGCCTATCCAACAGCTGTTCCCCTTTTTCTTGCTTGCTGGCAGAACCCATCTTCCACAACAGAGGTCAAAATATCTGATGTTCATCCCTATGCTGGGCCATGTGTATATGACCTGACCCCAGAGAATAGGACCTAAGAAGTAGCACACTAACATTAGGGATGTGGAGGAGGAAGTGGTGGTTCGGGATCATTTACAGAAAAGTATTTTCTCCCTGAAAAGAAAAGTCCAGAAAAAACTCCACCCTTCTTCCCTATAATGGTACAATAAATCGAAAGCTTTTGTGGCTCTCAGGAAAAAGGTGAGTAGGGTGTTAGCTGTTTGGCACTGTGACCAAAATACCTGACAAGTACAACTTAAAGCAGGAAAGATTTATTTTGGGTCACAGTTCCAGAAGTCTCAGTTCTTGGTTGGACAACTCCACTGCAGAAACATCATGGCAGAAGGAGGAGGAAAGTTACTCAGTTCATGGCAGCTGGGAAGCAGAGAGAAAAGGAGGAAGGGGACAGGGACAGATATAGTCCCCAAGGCCACACCTCTAGTGACCTAGCTCCTCCAGCCACACCCCACCTGCCTACACTTACCACCCAGTAGTCCATTTAAATTGTTAATGGATTAATAATTGATGAGGTTATAGCCCTCATGATCCAATCACTTCCTAAAAGCCCTGCCTTTGAACTTTGCTGCACTAGAAAGCATGCTTTCAACACATGGCATTTTGGGGGGACATTGCAGACTCTCATAACAGGAGAGTAACCAAATAGTGAAGGATAGGAGAACTGAAAGATAGAAAGAGACTATGTCCCACGTATGCTGAGCTACCTTAGGCATGCCTAACTACAGACTTCTTCTGTGAGAGGCAATGAAAGCACCTATTCTTTAGAGCATCTCTAGTTGGTCATTGGTTATTTTCAGCAGATTCTTAAAAAACTGATAAAAGGCACTTTAGAAAATAACACTAGCCAGGCGCAGTGGCTCACGCTTGTAATCCCAGCACTTAGGGAGGCTGAGACAGGAGAATTGTGAGTTCAAAGCCAGCCTCAGCAACGGCGAGGCGCTAAGCAACTCAGTGAGACCCTGTCTCTACATAAAACACAAAATAGGGCTGGGGATGTGGCTCAGAGTTCAATCCCCAGTACCAAAAAAAAAAAAAAAAAAGAAAAGAACACTGACATTTCTAAAAAGTACCAATCAATGTTTGGAAACATGTACATAAAGTGGTTTAATCTGTAAACTGTATATCTGGGAACAAATATCACTGTATTTTCAGCCCCTAGCCAAAATTTTGACCACATGATTTTCTTTCACACAAAAAATTGTATTTGATGACAGGAGGGTGGGGAGAGTCCTATTGAAAGATGTCCATCCAAAATGGACAAGTCTATGTATTTTTTAAAAAGGAAAAAGCCAAGCTAATGCTTTAGGTTTTTAAAGTTGTTTTTTTTTTTAAGTATGTACAAGACCATAAATGTACCACCTATGGTGATTTCATATTTGTATCCCTGAATTATTAAGCTTCTGTCTCCAAAGAACCACATTCTATTTTCCTCTGAGTATTTATCTTCATATTTGGCACCTGGGACCCATCATTTTTTGAGGAGTCCTTAAATAGTTTGCTAAATCTCAAATTAATTGCTGGTTATATTGGTGGATTTTCAAACAATACAATAATAATGAAAGTGTTTCTTCTTTCAGTGGCCACACACCATCTTTATGTCATGAGACTAAAATTATTTACATTACAAACTTAAAGCCTTTAGTAGCCAATCAGTCCAATAATAAAGTATTTTAAAGACATTTTATACTAGTGCATCACTTTCCCTAAGTTATTCAAAGAAATGCTAATGTCCCAGAGGATAGAATATTGAGCTTCAAATGTAAAGATAAGCAATATTTTTTCTGCATGGCATTAAAATAAACTTTAAAAAATGGCTATGTAGTATACTGTATGAAATGTTCCATATATTAGCTAATTTACTTAAATGCAGACACTGAACATATGCTGCAATGTAGGCTGTTTGAGCATTTCACAGATAAAATATTCTGGATTTCTACAGGTTATGATAATTACCTGAGTCTTTAATAGTTTAGAAGGAAAGGTAGATTCACACATGCCATTTTTTTTTTTAAGAGGTCATGTCTAAAGACGCCATCTTCTGTGGAAAATATCTGGATGAAAGAGATAATCATTCTTGATTTTGTATCATATGTTTTGCATCTTTAAACAATCATTGCTTACTAAACTTTTCATTTATAGGGCACTTAAGATTTACCAAAGGCGCTGTGTCCTACAGACATGACCTCAAATATCACAATAATTGTATCAAATGGTTAGAATTATTCTTAATTTTTTAAAAAAGAGAAATAAGGCTCAAAGAAGTAATTTGCCTAAGACTGCTAGAAAGCATGCGTACAGTATGGTTTGATTTCAAAGTCTTCGCTGTTAACTGCTGTGTTATTGTTAACAACCCATTTCAACCTCAAACCGGCTTTACCTACAGTGGTTTAGTTAAGCTGGTGTAGTACTGGGTAGTTGCCCTTTGGGATGGTTTCTGGGAAGTACACCTCTTCAACAACAGGTATCATGTTACTCACTGTTTTGAACTGCATGTCCTCCAAAATTCATATTTTGAAATCCTAACTCCCAATGTGATGGTATTTGGAGGTGGGGGCCTATGGAGAGGTAATTAAGTCACAAGAGTGGGGCCCTCATGATGGGTGTTTTAGTCAGCCTTTGCATCACTGTGACTAAAATACCTGACAAGAACAACTTAGAGGAGGAAAGGTTTATTTGGGACTCAATGTTTGCAGAGGTTTTGGTCCACACGGTCAACTTAATTGTTCTGCCTAAGGTGAGAGGCAGCACATCAAGAGAGAAGGGCCCAGTGCCTGAAAACTGCTCAACTCACAGTGGGGTCAGGAAGCAGGGGTGGGGCTTTGAAAGCAGGGAAGATGCACTCTTTCAGAGTACATCGCCACTGACTCACCTACTTCAGCCATGCCCCATCTGCCTACAGTTACCACCAAAGTCAGTTCATTCAAACTAGAATGGGATACTCTCAGTGGTAGAGTATCCCCGGGTTGAATCGCCAATACTGGAAAAAAGAAATTAAAAAAATGAATAGTCAAGGTACACTCTGAGAAAACATTCATTATATATTATATACATATGACAAAAGACTTTGAAGAATATTTAAAGAACCACTGCAAATCAATAATGAAAAACAATCAATACAAAAATGGGTCAAAGTTCTGAACATTTCATTCAAAACATACAAATAGACAGTAACTGTTAAAAAGTTCCTCAACATCACTAGTTACCAGAGAAAAATAAAACTCTCAATTAAATGCCACCTTACACAACTAGAACAGCTAAAAGAAAAAAACTAGAACAGCTAAAATAAAATAATATATTTATTATATGTGGCCATATAATAAATGTTGGGAAGCAGGCAAAGCAACTGGAACACTTATATAATGCTAGTGAAAGCACTTTGAAGATATTGTGTTTTCTTATAAAGTTATATATATTTGTTAAATGCCATGATGTGCAATTCCATTCCTAGATAAAAATGAAACTATTGATTTTTTTTTTTTTTGGTACCAGAGATTGAACTCAGGGTACTTGACCACTGAGCCACATCCCCAGCCCTATTTTTTTGTGTGTGTTTTATTTAGAGACAGGGTCTCACTGAGTTGCTTAGTGCCTTGCCGTTGCTAAGGCTGGCTTCTGAACTCGCGATTCTCCTGTCCCAGCCTCCCTAAGTGCTGGGATTACAGGCGTGCGCCACCGTGCCCGGCTTCAGAAAAATGAAACTATTATCTTCATAAAATGATTTTCTGAGAATGTCATTATGAACAATAGCCTTATTTACAATAACTAAAAACTGCAGCCAGTTATAGTGGCTCATACCTGTAATGCCAGCTACTCAGGAGGCTAGGTCAGGAAGATCACAGTTTATTAGTTTTAGCCCCTCAGCAACTTAGCAAGACCCTGTCTCAAAAAATAAAGACTGGGGATGTAGCTCAGTGGTAGAACATCACTGGGTTCGATCCCCAGTAAAGGAAAAAGAAAAAAAGGAAGGAAAAATTCATTAAAAAACAAAACAAAAGACACACACACACACACACACAACTGCAAGCAACCTAAAAACCTAAATGTATATCAATAGGAGAAATGTAGGATAAACAAATTACATTCATATTGAGCAATACGAAGTAACAAACTACCCAAATATGCAGTTTTCTGCATCATCAGTAGGTCTTCAGCTTCTTTCTCAGCTACTTGGGACACTCACTTTTGGGATACAGCTGGCATGAAAAGCAGTTCATGCTGGC
This sequence comes from Xerus rutilus, assembly GCA_028644305.1. Taxonomy (NCBI): domain Eukaryota; kingdom Metazoa; phylum Chordata; class Mammalia; order Rodentia; family Sciuridae; genus Xerus; species Xerus rutilus. Next base: position 65,962,684 of record CM053400.1, on the reverse strand, counting down.
CACATAAAGAGTCAATTGGATAGGGTGGAAGAAGTCCTTGACTCCTGGTTGATTCCACCAAGTCATGAGAAATGAGTAAAAGCATCTTTGATATTTCAGCCTCAGATGCAATCTGATTGCAGTTTGATGATGAGACCCAGCTATCAGTACTAAGAGGGGGAAAAATCTAGTTGAGCCCTGCCTGGATTTTGGAAACACAGAATCCTGAACAAATAAAATGGTCATTTAAGTTTGTTAATAATAGAAAACCAAAAACATTTTGGAAAGTGTATATGCAATTCAGAAAGTGAGAGATAAACTTTATGAAAATTCAGGGCATTGCTCAATAAATTTTGTAGGGTTAAGTGGTCTGGGATGTACTGAGTTATCTCCTCAAATGAAAGTTGCTTCACTCTGCTTCCATTTAGACCATGTTGTTGGCCAGGTTCACTAATACTGCTTCATTTATCTGGGAACATGGCTGTGCCTTGAAAGTCTATAACTCACATGCCTGGCAATTCTGATGAGTGATTGCAACATTTGGAATCTGATTGGTTTTGCTCCATAACAGGGTAACTGGATCTCTTACATGGTATCTGGTTTTCAAGAGAAGAAAGCAGAACCTGCTAAGCCTTTTAATGCCTATATCTATAACTGGTCCAATATAACTTTCACCATATTCTTTTTTTTTGAGGGGAAGGTACTAGGAATTGAACTCAGGGGCACTCAATCATTGAGCCACATCCCCAGTCCTGTTTTGTATTTTATTTAGAGACAGGGTCTCACTGAGTTGCTTAGCGCCTTGCTTTTGCTAAGGCTGGCTTTGAACTCACGATCCTCCTGCAGCCTCTCAAGCTGTTGGGATTACAGGCATGTGCCACCACGCCCAGCTGGATTCGTTCTTTTGAAAGCCATCTTTTGAAAGTTGATCACATTACCAAACTGTTTTTAAATTGCTTTTTAATTTTGTTTAAGTGTTATTCGTATTCATCAACTATCTTAACAAATTTGTTATTTTTACACATTTGTTGCTATTTTGATTTGGATGTGAGGTGTCCTCTGAACACTCATGTGTGAGATCATGCAAGAAGGAGAAATGATTGGGTTATGAGAATTAACCCAGTGAATTAATCCCGACTGTATTAACTGAGTGGCAGCTGACAACGGGCAGGGTGTAGCTGGAAGAGGTGGGTCATTGGAGACATGCCTTTAGGGTATGTATTTTGTATCTGGTGAGTGGAGTCTCTCTCTGCTTTCTGATCATCATGTGAGGTGCTTCCCTCCACCATACTCTTCTGCCATGATGTTCTGCCTCACCTCCAGCCTGGAGAAATGGAGCTGGCTGTCTATGAATTGAGACCTCTGAAACTCTTAGCCCCCAAATAAACTTTTCCTCTTCTACAATTGTTCTGGTCAGGTCTCTCAGTCACAGCAATGAAAAAGCTAATAGAACAATTTCCATCCAGTAGGATGTACTGTTGCATCCCACACTCAAATAGATGACTAATGCTTCAATGTTTATTGAATACTTGATGTTATACATGTTTTATATCAGAGGTTGGCACACTATATCCTGTGAGTGAAATGTAGCCCACTGTATTTGGAATTAAAAAAATTTATTGGAACACAGTGAAGCTCATATGTTTATGTATTATCTATGACTTTTTTGTGTGCAGCAATGTAATGTTAAATAGTATGACAAGGACTATATGACCTTCAAAACCTGTAATATTTACTATTTGGCTCTGTACAGAAAAGTACGCTGGCCCAACATTACCATATTTTTCCTTACATTTTTGACAGGTGGTCAGGGGTGTTGAATAATATTTGTAATAAACTGGAATAGATTATTTTTTTTTTCTGTTTAAGTAATAACAAGAGTAAGAAATCATCCCCTAAATTCACTTTCCAATCAGATTTTTTTTTTTGTACCGGGGACTGGTACTCAGGGGTACTGGACCACTGCACCACATCCCCAGCCCTATTTTGTATTTTTATTTAGATACAGGGTCTCATTGAGTTTCTCACCACCTCACGGTTGCAAGACTGGCTTTGAACTCGAGATTCTCCTGTCTCAGCCTCCCAAAGTGCTGGAATTACAGGCCTGCCCTACCAATGCCTGGCTTCCAATCAGATTTTAAAGAACAGATTTAGATGACTAAGGATGCCACATTTATTTAGCCTGGACAATTTAGTTAAAGTGGTCAATTTGAAACTTTTAAGTTTCATTTATTAAGAACTCTGACTTTAAATTTTTGTGACTATTTCCTCTGAAATGTCTTTTAAAGTTGGTTTCATCTAAAATCAACGCAATTTAATTATTTTAAGGTTTAAGTTGTTTACAGTTATTTTTCAAATTAGCAAGGTTAGTTAGAATCCTAGGTTAACACTGAAAAGCCAAGCAGAATTGTTCACTTTCTTCATCTCAACTCAGTTGGACCCCTCCCCTCTTTTACTAAGAGAAAACTGGCCCAGAGAAATTAGTTTGCCATAGGTCACAGTCCATTATTGCTAAGAGTAGATATTTAAACCACAATCCCCAGAACTTTTCAGCATTTGCATACATGAAAAAATTACACATTATTAAATTTTAACTCTCATGAACTTTCTGCTGGACAATCACAGTGCTAGGGAAAAAGGCGGCATTGTTGGAATCATCAATAGGAACTATTTAGTAAAAGCAATAATTAGAATGGTTAAACGGCTCAATTCATAGTTGCTCTATTCATGAATATGTGGGTCTACAACTCAAAAATCGGAACATGAAATACAGGCACTGAATGAAAATTTTTTTTTTCCTGAATAAAACATTGTTCAGTTTGTTCTAGTTTATAAATCATACCAGGTGGCCATAGCGCTGATACAAAAAATGTGAGAACTGGAAAACATTTTCAAGCACACAATGCAGCTCCTTCACTTAACAGAGAAAAACCTTAGGCCCAGGGAAGGTTTTTGGCTAAGCAATACGATACATTTAAAACGAGGTTTCTTTCAAACGCAGTTGCATTGGCTTTTTGAAATCTCCGCTTTTAAGCAAGGCTGGGCACTTCCCTCCTAGCGTCTGAAAATTCGAAATTGACTTTATTTCCTTTCCCAGATGAGCTGCTAAGATTTTCGGTGATTAAACACAAGACGTGTCCTTTTCAAAAAACAAAAGCTTTAAAAAAAAAAAAAAAAAAGCTTCAACCGAGAAACAAAAGCAGAACAAAGCGCATCTCCGGGCCCGCCCCCTAACTCCCGCCAATAGCAGCAGGCGCGGCGCTCGCCAACCCAGGCCAATCGGCTGTGGGCCCGACGGAAGGGGCGGGGCGACGTTGCCAGAGAAGCCGCTTGCCAGTTACCAGCTCTGCTTGGGTGCTTTTGTGCCAGTCCAGCACTCTTCCGCTGCTAGCAGTTTTAGGAATTGGCCTCCCTCCTTAGCCTTCACCCACTCTACCAACCCCTGCATCCTGCTCCCTCCTCGCTGATCCAGAGCTGGAGAGCCCAGGTACGCCGGTCGAGCTTCCCACTTCCTTAGCGGAGCATCAGCCCCGCGGACTCTTCGCTGCGGCGGCTGGATGACGTCACCAGGACGTGCTCATGCCGCGGCGGCGGCCGAGGCGGGCCCTAGGCCCTGTGTGGGAAACTTGATCGCCCTGGGCAGTAACTGCGCTAGGCTTTTATTCGTGTGGGGTCCCCAGGGGGGTCCTGTTAGTGAAAACCCTCGCTCTCACCCTGACAGGATTTTTGTCTGCTTCTGCATTTTATCCTCCACTTTCCCCAGGGAAGGAGCGGCAGACTTTACTTCTAGGAAGGGAGCATCCGGTGTCATTAAGGCAGATCTTAGTGCGAGGCGGGCTTGTCCAGAACGCATTCCCGGGAATGGTTCTGTTTCTTTCAGAAATCATTTGGCTGTTTTTTAAGCCCCCATCAAATTTTGTGCAAGATTGTGGAAAGCTCTGAAGCTCCAAAAGTGAGACATATTCCTGGTAGCCTCAGGAAATAATTCCCTCTTCAGGATTCTCTAGGTCCCAACCCTTAGAGGAGACCCTCTTAGTGTGTCTTTCGCATAGTGTCTTGGGAAGTGCTGTTCCAGCTCTGCCATTTAACCAGCTGTGATCTTGGGCTGGTCACTGAACCTTCTTGGCTTCAGTTTTCCTTATCTGTAAAATGGGGCCAATAATGATCATTTTGGAGTGATTATAATAAAAGTAAACGCGGTCTCCTATAGGTAGCACTGAATTTAGGTGGCTGGTGAGTGGTGCCCTTTATTTACTGACAGTAACCATCATCAGACTGAGACTGATGTTGGGGAGAGGCCATTTCAAAGGCAAAGTTTCTCTCTCACCCAATGCATTGTAATGTTACAAGTGTCTTTTTAAATAAATGAGGATCTTGGAATAGTTTCGAGCACTGTTTGGTTATGGCAAAAGAAACAAACCCCGGAACACCTGTCTGCTTTTAAAATTAGTTTGATACTGTTCTGCGCACATTAAGAATAGTCATGTTTGTAATTTTTTAAAAAACAGGCTTCCGTTTTTGCTGCTTCTGCTAATTCCACAGTTGATATGTATTGGTAGTTTAGTTTTTGTATCCCAAGCACCCCAAGATAGGAGAAGATGGCTTTTTCTTTTTCATTGGTAGGAGACTTGTAAAGTTGTCCCCACATAGGAGATTTAATTCTTTAAAGTATTAAAAATTTTTGAAAATCATCAATTTTTAATGACTTAATCATTAAATAGATGTGCAGAATGTTTCATCCTTCCTTAATAAGTTGTATGAAAGTACGATATATCTGTCGGTTGATGGTGTCTTACACATAATTGAAACATCTGTTTATCCATACAAAAATATGTTTGATCTACTAAATGACAGTACATTTTATAAAGATAGGACATTTTATGCTAATAAAAAAATTACATTTTTATTCAGTACATATATTTTTGGCTATCATAATGTCAACACAAAAATAGTACTTTGAAAAATATTTATCAGGAAGAATATGATTATTGACAACTTCTGTAGAAATATTTGAGACATTTACTTCTGTGTTGTGTTTTGCGGATACAGTAATGAAGATAACATTTTAGGATGCTGGGCTAACAGCCATTCTTAAATCCCTATTTTTATAATGTTAATTTTGTTTATTTGTTTACAACATAAGGTAAGACGTGGTTACCAATTACAGAGAATGAGGCAGAAAAATTTTTGCTTTATAATTTTATTTTGTAATAACACTTCTAGAATAATTGTGTATATGGCTAAGAGTAGGCCACAAAGCCAAATGAGAGTTAATTTAAAATACTGATACCAAACTAAATCTTATTTCATAAAATATTTTCTATAAATTGAAGATTCCTATCCTCTTACATTGTATTTTAAGCTTTTAATCTTTTTTAACATTTTTAAATTTAAAAATTTTTCATAATTAGTTATACATGACAGCACAGTGCATTTCGTTACATTGTACACAAATGTAGCACAACTTTTCATTTCTCTGGTTGTATACCATGCAGAGTCCCACCATTTGTGCAGTCATACCTGTACCTAGGATAATGATGTCCATCTCATTCCACCATCCTACCTACCCCCATGCCCCCTCCCCCACCTTTGCCCAATCCAAAGTTCATCCATTCTTCCCATGCCTCCTCCCCACATTATGGATCAGCATCCACTTACCAGAAAAAACATTCAGCCTTTGGTTTTTTGGGATTTGCTTACTTGACTTAGCATGATATTCTCCAACTCCATCCATTTACCTGCAAATGCCATAATTTTATTCTCTTTTAATACTGAGTTATATTCCATTGTGTATGTAAACCACATTTTCTTTATCCATTCATCTATTGAATGGTATCTAGGTTTGTTCCACAGTTTAGCAATTGTGAATTGAGCTGCTATAAACATTGATGTGGCTGCTGCTATAGTATGCTACTTTTAAGTCCTTTGGGTATAGACTGAGGAGTGGGATAGCTAGGTCAAATGGTGGTTCCATTCCAAGTTTTCTAAGGAATCTCCATACTGCTTGCCATAATGGTTGCACCAATTTGCAGTCCCACCAGCAATGTATCAGTGAGTGTACCTTTTTCTCCACATCCTCGCTAAACTTACTATTGCTTGTATTCTTGATAATTGCCATTCTGACTGGTGTGAGATGAAATCTTAGAGTAGTTTTGATTTTCATTTCTTTGATTGCTAGAGATGTTGAACATTTTTTCATATATTTGTTGATCAGTTGTATATCTTCTGAGAAGTTTCTGTTTAGTTCTTTAGTCCATTTATTGATTGGGTTATTTGTTTTTTTGTGTTAAATTTTTTGAGTTATTTATATATCCTGGAAATAAGTGCTCTATCTGATGTGTGTGTATTAAAGATGTTCTCCCATTCTGTAAGCTTTCTCTTCACGTTATCATTTCCTTTGCTGAGAAGGAGCTTTTTAGTTTGAATCCATCCCATTTATTGATTCTTGATTTTATTTCTTGTACTTTAGGAGTATTTTAAGCTTTTATTCTAAATATGTAAATATTTTTCTTTTAATACCTCCCAAAAGAAGAATCAAGGGATGAATAATTAAAAGAAATCATGGACTATTCATCATATGCATTAAGGGCTCTAAAACTCATGTCCTTCCCTATTATTGCTTTATTTTGCAAGGCTTGTTGGTGTTTAGGATTCAACTATAAATAAAACATTCTTTCTGAAGATTCCAGTCTATAGAGAGATAAGTATTTAAACAAATGGATGAAAGATAAATACCAGTCCCTTTCTGAGGGAAAGTAGCTATTGCAACTGCACAAATCTATTTAAGATGGCTCTTGATTGCTGCTGGTTTTTTCTTTTGATTTTGTGGTATTCTAAATTTTTCTAGACTATAAATAATGCAAAATATTGTTGTGCCCTAGTAATAGATGTTGCATATTTTTAGCATTCAAAAAGAATCCTTTTAGCATATCTATAAGTGAATTAGCAGCTCCTTCTGAATTTTAGTTGGTGGTATTTCAAAATGTGAGCATATATTCATTGGCCTATATCCTAAATATTTGTCCCTGCAGTATGTGAACCTTTCAGACAAAAGTAAATGTATTTTTACAGACACTCTGGAAGGGTTCTGAACTGCTAATATTAAACATTGTGAGTAATTTTAAACCTGTAATTTCATATCTACTAAATTATTGAACATTATTTTTTTATTTGGTACTGGAGATTGAACTCAGGGGCACTCGACCACTGAGCCACATCCTCAGCCCTATTTTGTGTTTTATGTAGAGACAGAGTCTCACTGAGTTGCTTAGCTTCTGGCTGCTGCTGAGGCTGGTTTTGAACTCGCGATTCTCCTGTCTCAGCCTCCCTAAGTGCTGGGATTACAGGCATGCGCCACTGCGCCCGGCTTGAAAATTCTTAAATGTAGTGTATTTTTAATACAGAAATATAAACTAAATTGTAAATACATGAACAAAATGCAAAAAACTTTAAATGTAACTTTTAATTTTGTGTGAACATAAATTTGAGTCAAGGAGATACATTACCATATATTATTAGAGCTGTAAAAACAGCCATTATGGTTGATAAAACTCACACTACTGAAAATGGAGCAGTTTTGAAGAAATTCATAAACATTTACATTTTTTAAATGACATCTCCAACTTTGAATGAAAACAATTAGATAATTCAGTACAGTTTGGAACTACTGATATCTGTCTGTTCTTTTCATTATTACTGAAGAATATCTTAGATTAAGCTGGGAATAGGAATAAATAAATTTTGAAAGGTCTACTGTCAAAAGAAGATCCTCTTTTTTTGTAGCTATTATGCCAAATACTTTGAAAAGTATCAGAAATACTTTTTGAATTTTCACAGTTCTAGGCATAACAAATTTTTTATTAGATAAGCCTAATGGAACTGAGGTCCATAGCTAATCCAGTTTAGATGAAAATATTATTGTAATACTTCAAGTAATAGACTAATAAAAATTTCTACACTCTTATAATTTTGTAGAAAATAGCAGGCCTTTTGAAAATAGTCTGTGGAAACTGGCAACAGATGAGTGATTGTGCTCTGCAATTTTGGTATTATTTTGAATCAATATAACTGAGTAGCAGTTAAAACTTTTTTGTCTTCAGAATGTTCTTTTATATATCATTAGGATATTTTATCTTACAGAGTAATAACAAAAAAGTCTCTACTAAATGATAAGTTTAATAACTAAAATATTTTCTAGCTTTCAGCTTATGTGAAGTTGTTATTGAAGCCATCTATAAATCTGCTTACTGAATTTATGGAGAAGCCTCGAAATGATGGAAGTCATTCAGAAGAATTCTTTTCCCATCTTAGAAGCCCATCAGAGAAAGAACATTTATCACAGTGTACTAGTGAAAGTCATCTGAGCTGGTATTCTCATCATTATCAGAGGAAATCTAATTTTCTGATTTCAGGGTTTCATCTTTTGTCCACAATGTAAAGTATTTGAGCCAAATGCAATATTATTTCAAGAATATTATCTTCAAATTTAGTGTTCATTGTTTAAAATATACTTAATCTGATTACAGATGTATTCATTTAGCAGGATTTAGCTAGGTTTTTGAACTATAAAGCAATTAATGAAAACCTAACCTATTAAAAATTTGTCAAGTAAATCTTAACTAAGGCAAATTAAAATATAAATGTAAATAGGATGGGACACTGGAAAATGTAGTTAATAAGTACTGATTCATTGTCATTTGTATATTGCTCTGTAACAAATATTTATCATATTTTACTGATTTAGAATGGGAAATGCACTTATTATTTATAGGAATCAATATTCCCTAAAATAGCAATCTTAAAATAACCATTATTCTCATTATGGATAGGGTAGTTGAGTTTCTAGTTTAACTTGTTTTAAAATAACATTGTTTTTTATATATAATAATTCTTGACTTTCTGTCATTTTAATAAGGGACAAGTATCATTTATAGCCATAATTTTCTTAGGCCTTTGAAGCCTTAAGAAGAAAATCTACCTTGTAACAGCCTATAAGCTGCCATAAGTTTTTAATGAATCACTATATTATGTTCTGTGAAGAAAGAAAAATGCTACCAATAAAAAAGAAAAGATAATGCTTTCATATCACCTGGAATTTCATATATAAATGTTGAAAAATCTCCCTTAAACTTGGCTACACAGATATTAAATAAGTTGTGTTTACATAAAAGTAAAATGTAAGTGAAATCGTTTCTCTGAACTTTATACTGAAAGTCTAACTCAGACTTTTTGACTCAAAGTTGTCCTTTGTGTTAATGAGTAATGATGATATGACATTTCTTTTTTCTTTTCTTTTCTTTTTTTTTGGTACCAGGGATTGAACTCAGGGGTACTCAACCACTGAGCCACATCCCCCCAGCCCTATTTTGTGTTTTATGTAGAGACAAGGTCTCACTGAGTTGCTTAGCGCCTTGCCATTGCTGAGGCTGGCTTTGAACTCACAATTCTCCTGTCTCAGCCTCCCAAAGTGCTGAGATTACAGGCATGTGCCACCGTGCCTGGCTGGTGATATGGCATTTCTTAGGAGCATCTTTAATGAGATTCTTAGTAGCCGGGAGACAGTCTTGACTTGTCTTTATCTGTACACAACAAAATTTCATAGAATGGTTTTGGAACTTTGGTACTTAACCAATTCCCCTCAGTCCCTCTTTATGACCCTTCATTTCTAGGAGTTCCAAAAGTGTTGTGTCCTTAACTCTGGGCTGTTCTTCAAAGTTGTATATACCCATTCTATAAATTTTGGGTGTGTACAGATAAAGACAGGTCAAGGCTGTCTTGTGGCTGATGAAGACTGAGAAGCATCCTGAATTCAGCATGGCCAAAAGAAAAGGAAAAAGAAAAAAATTTTTCTAAAAGCCTCAGTAGTATTTAGGTAAAACATAATCAAGAAGTCAGATATTTCACTTTTGAGTGGTAATGTATGTATACTAAAGCCAAATGTGGAGGATTTTTGGATACCTGCAGAACTTTAGTTTGTGTTCCATTTGTTTAGCTTTTTAATTCATTTGATGAAAGTTTATATGAAGGACAATAAATTTCATGGAAAGATTTGGCAATAAGGTCTAGAAAGAAAAGTCTTTTGAATTTGGAGTAAGGAAGAAGTCAGAGAAGAAAAAAAGATATTCACACTCTTCATTTTATAAACCAGAAAGGGGATTTTGAGTAATTATCAAACATAGCACAGTTGAACACTGCTATCAGTGGTCTTTGTGTTTTACATGCCTAAATATTTTAAAAATTATCTTTCTGTGTATACAAAAAAAATGTGTAGAAAAAGTATAGAAATATAGAGAAAAAATGCACAAATTTTCAGTGACGATTTAAGTATTACATTTTGTAGAACAATTTATAGTATTGTAATATTTAGTCTGTGATGTGTTTATATAAAAAGTATAACCAGTTTATGTGATAGATTTAACTTAAATTTTATTCATGCATTTGTAATTAGCCTGGAGCAGGACATCCTAAATGATGAAAAGACTGAATTGGGGGCAACACTTAAAGAAGCTGAGTTGGCAACCTATTCTATAGAATTACTTTTGCCATCATTTAAGGATGCCATTGAAGAAATTAGTTTTGAAAATGTGAGTATTTGATTTATGAACATTTAACAAAATTAAAAACTAGTACACTATTTAATGCATTAACTGAGTTCTCATATCTTGAATAGGTATGCTCATATGTGGGTATTTGATATCAAAAACGGGTTTATCAGTGCTCTTTATTCCAGTGTCATTAACTGCATTTCTTTTCCTAAAATAAAATATATAAAATATCAGGAATGCATCAGATAAGAGGCCAGGCTGTAAACTATGTATCTTGGTATTTTTACTTACCTGGCCTTGAACTAGATATTCAGCTTTTCTCAAAGTGAATTTATAATGCTGAGAAGTAGCTCAGCACTGAAGTGTTTACCTAACATGGTTGAGGTCTTAGGTTTAATCCTCAGTACCTTTACAACAGTAAAAAGAATGAATTTAAAACCAAAATCTTCAGAGAGATGAAATGTATCTGTATTTCTATAGTGCTGTTTGGAATAGAAAACTATTTCAAAATTTCAACATGCTGAAATTTGAGTTAGGGAGAAAAATAGAGTGTGTTCTATAACTTTTATTAGAATAAATACTGAAATACTTCTAGAGTTTAAGCCTTTACTTTCATTTTAATTTATGTACTTTGTAACAGATCCTACCTACTGTTAATAAACGAGGCAAACTTTTGCTATTATTATGTGCATTAGAATGATCTTGGTACTAGGAAAAAATGTTCTTTGATAATAATATTATATTTTAGGGTATTTTACTTTAATGCTATGCTTAAAATGTATACCTGGTACTTATCTTATGTCTGGTTCTTTTATTTTATCAGGCTAATATTTCTGCATCCAGTTTGAAGAAGATTTCTAAACAGAGGGAAATATTAACCAAAGAGTTAGATACATTTAAACGGGTAAAACTAGCCTTAGAGCATCTTCTTAGAAAGACCAACTACAAACAAGTAAGGCATCAACACTAAACACCCATTTAGTAATGATATTCCTCACTTGAAGGTTATTTATCTAAAAATTAAAATATTGGTATATTTGAAATGAAAGTAATTCTTTGAATTTTTGTTTGAAATAAAACTAAGTCCTATTTTAATGTTTCATAAACATCAAAACAGCATGTTTCTATAGAAAATATATTTTTCTATATGCAAAATCTTATAATTCATTTGATTACAATAAAATATACATTCTTGGAGTTTAAGCTCATATACATTATATTTATATGTACATGTATTTTCTTTTAAAATTAAAAATTTAAAAATACTGATGTATAAAACAAAACTTTTACATATTAATGGAGTACAATGTAATGTTTTGTTATATTTATATTTTATGTAATATTTAAACCTATTTCCTCAAACATTTACCATTTCTTTATGGTAAATACTTTTAAAATCTTTTCTTCTAGCATTTTTGAATTGTACAGTTCTGTAGTCACCCTATTGCACAGTAGCACACTGGAGCTTATTATTCCTATCTAACTGTAACTTAGTACCCATCGATCAACTTTTCCACATCCTTCCATCCTGGCTGCTCTCTCCAGTGTCTTTTAACCACCATTCTACTCTCAACTTCTATGAAATCAACTCTTATGTTTCACATATGAGTGAGATCACATGGTATGTGTCTTTCTGTGCCTGGCTTCTTTCATTTTAACATTGTGATCTCCAGTGTCATCCATGCTATTGTGAATGATAGGCTTTCATTCTTGTTTATGGTTAAATAGTGTTACATTATGTACATGTACCCACTTTCTTTATCCATTCATTGGTTGATGGACACTGAGGTGGTTTCCATTTCCTAGCCATTATGAATAGAACAAATTATTCTTGACTTCCTTTTGGCTCTTTACTATGATGACATTTTCTCAGAATTGTAAAAAATATTAAATATTATTACCTAATATTAGGTAACAGTTTTGTAATTAAAAAGCTACATGCTCATTAAAGAAAATTTAGATACTCAAAGAAATACTAACAATTTCCTCAGTGAAAAATCACTATTAAAACTATTCATTTTATAATTAATTTTATATGTGTAGTCTTTTGTTACTTTACTATATATGTATTATTTTGTGGTGTTTTAGAAAAGTGAAATAATACTGTTTAATTGTTTTATAACTTGATTTTTATACTTAACACTGTATCATCAATGTTTTAGTTAGCTTTTTTACTTTTGTGACCAAAAGATCTGATTAACAATTTTAGAGGAGGAAAATTTTATTTTAGGCTCACAGATTAGGAGATCTCGGACCATAGAGGCCAACTCTGTTGTTCTGGGCCCAACATGTGGCAAAACATCATGGTGGAAAGGCCTGGCAAAGGAGCACAGCTCAGGACATCACACCAAGAAGCAGAAAGAGAGCTTCCTTCACCACCTACAAAATATAAACCCCAAAGGCACAACCCCATGACCCATCTCTCCAGTCACACCCTTCTTGTCTGTCTAGTATTACCACCCACTTAATACCTATAAGAGGATTAATGCACTGATTAGGTTAAGGCTCTCATAACCCAGTCACTTCACCTTTGAATCTACTTGCATTGTCTCACACATGAGCTTTTGAGGGCACCTCATATCTAAATCATAACAATCAGTATTTATTAAATATTTGTTGAATAAAAAGGAATCTAAAAAAAAAAAAAAAAGCCGGGCGCGGTGACTCAAGCCTGTAATCCCAGCACTTAGGGAGGCTGAGACAGGAGAATCACGAGTTCAGAGCCAGCCTCAGCAATGACAAGGTGCTAAGCAACTCAGTGAGACCCTGTCTCTACATAAAACACAAAATAGGGCTGGGGATGTGGCTCAGTGGTCGAGTGGCCCTGAGTTCAATCCCCAGTACCAAAAAAAAAGGAATCTCAACTTGAATTCCATGGACTCTGTAAGAGTCCAAGGACAGATTTCATGAAACACCAAGCCCTCTGAAATTGTGTGCACAATTTTACATTATAGGTACATGTTTATGTGATTTGGGATGAAATGAATTCATAGCTTTTTCACATTCTCAAGCAGGAGCCTGATCTTCAAAAATGAATAAATATTTTTCTCTGGTCTCATATAAAATGGATACATAGAATTCTATTACTAATTTGTTGTCATTTCTTAAGAAATTTCTTATTGCTAGAATTTAACGTGTAAATTTTTTCCTGTTTATAAGCAGTATTGTGTTGAGCTGCTTTTCTATATAGGGGTTTTTTATATGTCATTGGCCTATATTTCCTGGGGTATTCTCTTGGGATTAATTTTAGTAAGTTAATAAATTATGGACAAAAACAATTTGGAAAACTTAGACAATATTTCCAATGGCTAACTATTAGAAATCTGCACAGTGCATAGTATTTGTCCGTATGAATTTTTTGAGTGATACTTATTCTTTCTACTTTTTTATGTAGAGAATTATAGCTTGTGAGCATCTATGATAAAAAGCTTTCTTTACAGGCAGGAGACAATTTACCCAGCATGTTATTACAGAATCTGACTGATAATGAAAATGAAAATATTGTAAGTTTTTTTTTCCACTTTGTGTCTATTTTTTCTGACTTTCATTTTGCTTATTTGTATGCTGCTTGGTTTTATAAAATTAGCAATACTAAGTTGTGCAATTTCTAACTCTTACATTATTTTTGCCAAAGAATCTTAAGAAGAAGGTACTTGAAAAGGAGGCCTATATCCAAGAACTTTCTTGTTTGTTTCAAAATGAAAAGGTAAACAAATTTTGAGGTTTTCATCTTAATTCATCATATTTCCTTAATATTATCTCCCTTTTCCTTTCTTCCCATACTGGTTCCATATTCTCAGAAATTACACAAGAAGGGATTTTTGACAGTCCAGATTATTAGATTATTTGAATACTTTACAAGATTTAGGTATCAAGTACACCATCTTAAGTTTTTTTTTTGTTGTTTGTTTCTTAAGGTTTTATGATTTTTAGTTAGGCTACTTGGCATAATCACTACAAATTAGAGGCTATAAATTTGTATTGTTATTTGGAATTCTGAAATTTTGGAATTCAAATTAAGGAATTTTGATGGTAGTAGTAGCATTTTGGACATACTTATAATTTTACATACTGGAGCAGATGGAAATTTTTAAAAGATAATTATTAGGAGTCATTAAGGAAAATGTGGGAAGGAGAGAAAACTCCTTCCTGGTTTTACACGAAATATAATGAGGCAGCAGTTTATATAAAGGACGACTCTGCTTTTTATCAGCTTCTTAGAGTGTCTAGTTTGTGGTAAAATTAAAGATATTGGAGAATATAGCAAATAACATTTTTCTTTGTTTTCTTCTCTTTTATAGGCAAATGCTTTGAAAGCAAACCGTTTTTCTCAGGCAGTGAAACTAGTACATGAACGACTACAGGTCCAGATTAATAAAAGGGAAGCAGAGAATGATAAGTTGAAAGAATACATAAAGGTTATAAATTACTTACCCATTTTTAAAGTTTAAGAGATAAGACTAATAAAAAACTATAAAGCTATTTCTTAGTTATGCAATATGGTGATTATAAAAGAATTCAGTTTGAGTGTTGCCATGGAAGATTCATATTGAAGGTAAATCTTAATCATAAGATTCCTGTCCCTTCTGAAAATTTGGATCCAAATCCCAATATAAAAATGCCATTTATTTTTAATACTTGTCTAGGAAGGATTCATACTTTGAAAATATTTCTCAAGATAGAGTTAACTTATGTTTATTGTATACATTTTATAAAATATGGAAAAGATAAAGGAAAAAATATAAACACTTAAAAACACCAAAACCAATGTTAATTTTTTGTTGTATATGATTCCAGTCTTTTTTTTACATCTCTACGTATGTACATGTATATTCTCACATGTATTGAGTAAGCAGCCATTACATTTTTTGTTGTTAGTTGTAATAATTTTAAAATTAATCCAGCTTTAATATTCAGATAATTGAATAATTTTTTTGTTATACAACCTTATAACTGTAGAGTTCAAGGGAATTTTTGTTTTAATTCTTCTTTTGGAATCACAGTCACTTTAAGATAATTATTTCAAGATGCCATCATATATTACAACCTACTAGAGCTACTGTCATTGTTTTTGACAAAGGAAAAGGAATAGTGGTCCTATCTCTAGAGAAGTATATAGACCCAAACTCCACTGACCATGAGGATTTCTTTTCTTTTTTTTTTTTTGGTACCAGGGATTGAACTCAGGGGCACTCAACCACTGAGCCACATCCCCAGCCCTATTTTGTGTTTTATGTAGAGACAGGGTCTCACTGAGTTGCTTAGTGCCTTGCCGTTGCTGAGGCTGGCTTTGAACCCATGGTTTTCCTGTCTCAGCCTCCATAAGTGCTGGGATTACAGGCGTACGCCACTGTGCTCGGCTGAGCCATGAGTATTTGTAGTTAGAGGTCTGATTGTGTTTAGGCTCCTGACTCACACCAGATGTCTGCAACTGTGCAGCACATATTTTAAAGTTGTACTGTCTTTAAAATTTTTTTTCTTTAATGACAAAAAGCTTTTGCCCTTCAAGAGGACATTGAACCAGGTTTATGGAGGATGTAAATTTTGTCACTTGTTTCCCCTGCATGCTCTTTTAAGTACCTTCTCCCCATAGATTCCTGTGTCCTTTTCATTGGTGTCTTAGGACACTGCGAATGAGGTGGATTTGGTATTGCAGTACTGTGTTATGGTGAACACAAGAGAATAATTGTGAACTAGTATATCAGATAACTGCCAATTTATCTTACACAATTTTTAATTATATGCTCAAATAGTGGTTGGACAAGTTTTAAAAAATATTTTAAAATAAAATATTAAATCATTTTTAAAGTTAAGTTTAACAAATATTTTTTATATCCATGGTAATTTGGAGAAAGATCATAAGGCTAAAATCCAAAGATTTTGCCATGGCATTCTCCTAATACTTTGAGTTCACATTCATTTTCAAAAATACTACTGTTAAGAAATGATTAGAAGAAGTTGCTTTAGGTTACTGATTTTTCTACTTGCCTGTCATACTAATTCTTTGAAATTTAAAGCATCAAGTAATCAATGACAGAATTTAGTTCTTTGATATTAGACTTAACTATGTTTGTTTTATTTTTCAAGAGTAAGAACACAGTGAATTCAGGTTGGAATAAATCTCTGTTGAACATAATTCTCAAAGTTTTTTTTACTGTTGTTGAGTCCATTTGTTGAATTGAGTCTTTTAAATGTATATTGTATTTCTCCAAGAACTATCCCAAAGATACTTTGAATCATTTTTTTTCCTTCTAAATCTTTGTACTCTATCCGTTGGGATATTTTATATTTTTAGAATATACAGGGAATAATTATATAATAGGCATCAGTATATAACTTTTGGTAAGACAATCTACCTTAAGTATGTGTCCATTTGGCAAAGTGACTGAGGTGTTATTTTGAAACTACAAAAATAATTTGATAGTTTTATTATATTCTCCGATAGTGCTTAAGTGTGAGATTTGACAAAACTAGTCAAAAAATATACTTGCAGTTACTTCAATTTCACTTCGCCTTTCATGTGTCAAGATTTTTTCATTTCTGTAGCACCTCTTCGTGGTGTCATACTGACACCCTGTGGCTTTTTAGAGGAATGGCAATTGTATTTCTTGTGGATGTTCCTTTCTCATAGGTGGACTTGCTGTTGGGCTCTTCCTTGTTATCACCCAACTATTACGATGTTTCATGGGATTTGTTGTTGTTCTTGTTGTTAAGATATGTTTTTAAGAACAGTTCAAGAACGTGTTGCTGCATCTTGTAGTTCCTCTAATCTCTCCAGAGGGATCAAATCTAAAGATGTACTTCTTGATCTCTGTTTTAGTGAAGCATGGTTTTATTGATCATGGAGTTACATTGAGAAGCCCCATCTTTTACTGTGATTCCTCTGAATTTTGTTGTTGTTGTTTTCATATTTAATTTATTTATTTGTTCTATTTAGGCTTATATGATAACAGAGTGCAATTTTATTCATTGTACACAGATGGAGGATAACATTTCATTTCTCTGGTTGTAAGTGATATCAAATTGTACTCTGTTATCATGTAAGCCTAATAGAACAAATAAATAAATTAAATATGAAAAAACACAAAACAACAACAACAAAAATCCTCTGAATTTTTTTATTAGAATGATTGCCTGAGGAATGGGAGAGAATGAAATCTAAATTATATAATAAAACCACATTCTTTTTGATGTTACCTTGCTTTCAAAATGTAAAAGCATTAAAATCTTAAGTCTTTATATTCTCATATAGATAACGCTCAAAAACTTTAAATATAATATCCTAAAATTTTTGAAATGAAAACACAAAAGTTTTTTACTCTGGATAAGATATTTCTTCCACCTAGGCTGTTATTCTGTCTCATGTTACCAAGAGATGTTAAAGAGATGGTCAAGCCAGTTAACACTCAGTAGATAGGAACCCAGTCTTAGATCCCTTTTAACTTTACTGACATTATGGATCTGATGGTCTTTAACTTATCTAAATATGTGTACTCTTGAAATCAGTCATAACTTTCATAAATTTACAATTCATTGGGTAAAACAGTACTTTTATTGTCCTTAATGTAACTCTAGTAGCATGCCTCCTTATTCCAGCAAATTAAAATTTTGTAATAAGTCTATGTTTATCTCATCTTTACTCATCATAGATTTTGATCATATCTCTTTTATGCTTTTGTCTTTCAAACTGAAGAATATTAATATATTTGGGAAGCTACCAATTTCTTTTGAGCTTTGCATACCTATTATTTGAATCATTTCCAGCTCCATTATGCTTTCTGAAACTAGTTTCGAAAACTGGTAATTTGTGTCATATTCTAGATGGGAACTCAAAAAGTGTTCTAGTTAATCAAAGTTTAGTCTCTTTAAAAATGGTATTAGTTTTACATAGGCCTAAATAGTTAAAATTTGCATTCCTTAATTGGTTATAAAGAAGCATTGATGCAATTATCTTTTTCACTGTTTTCCTGTTTTATAAATCTTAGGATTAGTTGTTTTGATAAAATATGTGTGGAAGATGATAGATGTTTTTATAATGTTTACATGAACATTATAGTCTTGAAATAATTTAGTTGTTGCTAATACTTTTTTAGGGCTTAGAAATCAAGATAGCTAAATGGAACTTGCAACTGAAGACAAATAAGCATGAGACTGTAGCAGTGAAAGAAGCAAGTAAGCAAAAAACTATAGCTCTAAAAAAGGCATCTAAAATTTACAAACAAAGGCTTGAACATTTTACAGGAGATATTGAACACCTTACTTCTCAAATTAGAGATCAGGTAAGCATATACTTTCTTTTTCATAGATTTATGTACTTAATTTATGTCATTAATGCCATGATATGTAATAATTTTAATCTACTTTTAATACTACTGATAAATAGGAAAAACTTTACTTGTCCCATTTGCTTTTATTCAGAAAGATAACATAAAATATCCAAATTTGCATATTGAATTATATCAGCATTTCTTTGGGAACTTTACTTACAGGAATTGTTAAGTATATCCTACACACATGCACATAAAGCTTCTGTGGTCAACTAAGGGTAAGGCTTCACACATTTCCCTTTGGAAAGTTACAGTGCACATTAGCATATTTAAGTTCCTGAGAAGGCGTTCAGAAACAGTATAATGTGAGTATTGAACTAAGAGTTTCCCACAATTACTTAACCTCAGAACTCTTCTTTTACCCACAAAGCAGCTCTTGGAACTGGTTCTGAGAAATATCAGTTTAGGAAATGCTGATTTATGTTATTAGACCATATGATTCTATTCAGCAATTCACTTCATTTCATCTCTGTAATGCATTTAAAACCAAATGCTGACGTAAACACGCCATGTGAAAAATATCTTTGCATATAGTATAGAGTGGAAAAGTGGACTTAACACTTTGTTGTTTTTGACAAATTGTTATATTTATTCAGTTAGCAAGTAATAAAATATTTTTTTTTATTAGTGCACCACTAGTATCTCACCTCTGAAGAACTTATGTTAAAGCTTATGGAATTATTGGAGGCTTTTAGAAAAAAAAACAGACTTGTATAAAAGCTTATACAAATGAACAATATTTTATGAGTTCAAGTGTTAACATTTTAAAGCTCTAATGTTTAAACTGCATTCATTAGAATGTAACTGGATAGAAGGATTGAAAACAAGGTTCAAAGTCTAGAAGGTTGTAAATCTAATTGATTGCTTGAAGATATTCTTTGTTTTTCTTTGGTGGGACGTACCCGGGATTGAACTCAGGGACACTCAACCACTGAGCCACATCCCCAGTCCAGTTTTGTATTTTATTTAGAGATAGGTCTCACTGAGTTGCTTAGCGCCTCACCATTGCTGAGGCTGGCTTTGAAATTGAGATCCTCCTGCCTTAGCCTTCCAAGTCACTGGGATTATAAGTGTGCCCCACCATACGTGGCTGAAGATACTCTTAAGTGGCATAAACTAATTGAGTCATTAACATTCTTGAGGTTTTCCTATTGAAATAGCACCATCATGCCTTATGTCTTAGTGTAGAAATATTCCTGCACTTGTTAACTTTGTGACATTAGATAAGGAACTTAACCTCTCTAAGCTTCAACTTCCTTTATCTGTCCATATAATGATATAGCTTATCATACATGATGGTAGGGAGGGATACATGAGAAAACAGGTCAGTGCACAGTGTATGCACAGACTTTTTTTTTGCTTTACTGTCCTCCTTTCTTTTCCTCTAATGCATGGAGTTGGTGGGAATTTGTTTGTTTGCTGCTTCCTCAGGCTTTAATGTTCTTCCCCAGCTCATTATAGTTGTTTCTTTTTTTAATCATTCAGGTTACCATATCTTCAGAGATACCTTCCCTGACTATTGTTTTAGAAGTCATCCTACCATAATTACTCATATCATCTTGTTTTTTCATTGCATTTATTGCTCTCATTTTGGGGGTGTGGAGGTTGTCTCCTCCTCTCCCTCCTCATCCTCTTTTTTCTGTTTTCCTCTATTAGAATTTAAGTCCCAGATAGTAGGAGCTTGTCTATCACATTGACCTGAGAATACCATTATTTAAAATGTATCTATTTAAGTCCAAAACATGAAGAGTTTAGCAAAGGGAACTAAGTAATTGTTTAATAAGATGTCATCACACATTCATACAATACCTAAAATTTACCAGGTAGCATAGAGAGATCAAGGAGAGTGACAATTTGGAAGGGCTCATGGTCTATGGTTGTTAGAAAGCCACTAGTTACCAGTTCAGAAGCAGTTTCAGTGCCGTAGAGGGAAGAGTGAAAAGGGGTTTTGCTTTGTGTCTGCATATTTATAACAGCAAATGAAAGAAGAAAGGAGGATTTTGAAAGTGCTAGGAAGAACTGATCCTAACATTTAGTGCCTAGAGACCAGAGTATTAAAAGTCTTGTAATTCTGCATACAGAAGAATTATCCCATTTCCTTTTTGGAAAATTACACAGATCTTAACTTGTTCCTAGTGGTTTAGCTATGCCATTTCTTTGAAGCAAAGAAAAAAGGTAGGCCTCAAAAAGTCCTCTGAAAAGATGACTTCATCTTTAACTGGTTTCTGCATTCTAGGAATGTCACACTAATTATTATAGTACACACAAATTATAAATTACAGTTATATACCTAATATATAAATTTCTTTTTTATAGGTACAAATTTATAATATGACTTAGAATCACACTTCATAAAATATTATATCTAACTCATACTTCATAGTTTATGTTGTTTCATTTTATATAAAATATGAAAATAGAATACTGTTTTTTTACTGTATCAGAAATGTTGCCATGAAAAATATAGACAAACAATACATTGAACATAATAGATGCTCAGTAATGCTTTTTCAGTGAATGGATGAATGAGGAAAGAATAGAAGGAAGCACCCATAAATTTTAACTGTTGGTATGATTGTTTCTGGATCTTTGATTTATAATTACTGACACTTGTACTGTAGTGAGTTTGTTTTTCTGTAGAATGTAGACAGGGGTAGAGTGGCTACAGCTCTTTTGGTGAATTAGTAGAGAGCTATTCGACAGTTACTTAGTGATGGTTTGCTTTGTTCCAGGCACTAGCAAAGTCATAGGCATACCACGATGACAAAACAGACAAAAATCCCTACCTCATGGAGCTCACATTCAAAATGGATTAGCCACAACTGCCACTTGCATCTCTTTGCTAACAGTAGCAGAACACTGGTTTAATGACCAACAGGGATGATCTCTAAAAACAGCATGGCATTATTATAACAGAGATAAATAAGCTGTATTATTGAATGCTATAGAGTTGTAGATTTCGGAATACTTTCTATGTATACCATCTAGATGCTTATGTATTTGTTTGCATCTTATGCATATTGAATGCCATATGAAAAGTTCAGTAAGTAGAGAAGAAATTACTTTCATTAATTTCAAATTATTGTTTAAAAATAATTGCATTAAAACCCTGTAAAATATTAAGTTGGAACTGCCATCATGAGATGATAGTAATATAGATAGTTCTTTAAAGTTTACTTTAAAAATTTCCTATATTCAAAATTATACACCAAAATTTTCTACAATAAAAGTTCCACACTTTATTGGAAGATTGTTTCCTTGTTTATAATGCGTTTATGTATAGGATTCCTAACAAAACAAAATTCTTTTAAAATACAAGATGAGTACTTTATGTATTTTTTAGGAAGCCAAGTTGTCTGAAACGGTTTCAGCTTCCAATGCCTGGAAAAGTCATTATGAGAAAATTGCAATAGAAAAAACTGAATTGGAAGTTCAGATTGAAACAATGAAAAAGTAAGAAAAGTATTTAGAATCTTTTTTCCTGTTTAGTATGAAGCATTTTTAGTTATTTCCTTTTTGAGTGGTTGATATTTTGATGTTTCTGTATTTCATTTGTAAAGGTATTAGCAACATGATTTGTTTTTGTTACAATTCTGTAAAGTTTTTTTACTGTACAATAAAAATTAAAATGATCACTCATTATAAAAAGTGTATTGGTGTTCCCATTTTATGATTTTGAACTTACAGATTAGTACTTTATATTTGAGTATGTGATGTTATTTTTTTCATATTGCTTAGGGTTTTTTTGTATTTTCACTTTTATTTTTAATTTTCAATGTTAAATTTGCATAATTATTACACATTATATCTTACATAGAATTAATCCTTGCTTCAACATGTTTTTTAAATTTATTTATTCTAATTAGGTATACATGACAGCAGAATGCATTTTAACTCATTGTACACAAATGGAGCACAACTTTTCATTTCTCTGGTTGTACACAATATAGAGTTAAACCATACATGCAGTCATACATGTTGTCCATCCCATTCCACCGTATTTTCTGCCCCCATGTCTCATCCGCTTTCTTCCTTCCCCTTTGACCAAAGTTTCTCCATTCTTCCCATACCCCCTCTGCCTTTATGGATCAGCCTCCACTATCAGAGAGAACCTTCAGCCTTGGGTGTTTGGGAATGGCTTACTTAGCATTATGTTCTCCAACTCCATCCATTTACCTGCAAGTGCCATAATTTTATTCCCTTTTAATGCTGAGTAATACTTCATTGTGTGTGTATATGTATATATGTGTATATGTGTGTATATATATATATATATATATATATATACACACATATACACACCACAGTTTCTTTATCCATTCATCTATTGAAAGAGATCTAGGTTGGTTCCACATTGTGAATTGAGCTGCTAAAAACATTAAAGTGGTTGTGTCACTGCAGTATGCTGTTTTTAAGTCCTTTGGGTATAGACTGAGGAGTGGGATAGCTGGGTCAAATGGTGGTTCCATTCCAAGTTTTCTAAGGAATCTCCATACTGCTTTCCAAATTGGTTGTACCAATTTGCAGTCCCACCAGCAATGTATGAATGTGCCTTTTTCTCCATAACTTCGCCAACACTTACTGTTGTTTGTATTCTTGATAATTGCTATTTTGACTAGAGTGAGATGAAATCTCTGAGTACTTTTGATTTGCATTTCTCTAATGGCTAAAGATGTTGAACATTTTTTCATATGTCAGTTGATGGATTGTATATATTCTTCTGAGAAGTGTCTGTTCAGCTCCTTAGCCCCTTGATTGGATTGTTTGGTTTTTTGGTGTTAAGGTTTTTTGAGTTGTTTATATATCCTGGAGATCAGTGCTCTGTCTGATGTGCATTTGGCAAAAATTTGCTCCTAGAATGTAGGTTCCCTGTTTACCTCATTAATTGTTTCTTTTGCTGAGAAGAAGCTTTTTAGTTTGAATCCATCCCATTTATTGATTCTTGCTTTTATTTCTTGCACTTTAGGAGTCTTATTAAGGAAGTTGAGGCCTAATCTGACATGATGAAGATTTGGGCCTACTTTCTCCTCAATTAGGCACAGGATCTCTGCTCTAATTCCTAGGTCCTTGATCCATTTTGAGTTGAGTGTTGTGCATGGTGAGAGATAGGGGTTTAGTTTCATTTTGCTCCATATGGATTTCCAGTTTTCCCAGCACCATTTGTTGAAGAGGCTGTCTTTTCTCTAATGTATGTTTTTGGCACCTTTGTCTTGTATGAAATAACTATATTTATGTGGGTTTGTCTCTCTGTCTTCTATTCTATACCACTGGTCTACATGTCTATTTTGGTGCCAGTACCATGGCATTTTTGTTACTATAGCTTTGTAGAATAGTTTAAAGTCTGGTATTGTGATGCCTCCTCACTCTTCTTACTGAGAATTGCTTTGGCTATTTTGAGTCTCTTATTTTTCCAAATGAATTTCATGATTACTTTTTCTATTTCTATAAGGAATGATGTTGGGATTTTAGTTGGAACCACATCATATCTGTATAGCGCTTTGGTAGTATGGCCATTTTGACAATATTGATTCTGCCTATCCAAGAGCATGGGAGATCTTTCCATCTTCTAAGATCTTCTTCAATTTCTTTCTTTAGTGCCCTCTAGTTTTAATTGTATAGGTCTTTCACCTGTTTTGTTAAATTGATTCCCAAGTATTTTGTTTTGTTTTGTTTTGTTTTGAGGCTATTGTGAATGAGGTAGTTTTTCTAATTTCAGAGGATTCATCACTAATGTATAGAAGTGCATTTGATTTATGGATATTGGTGTTATATCCTGCTACTTTGCTGAATTCATTTATTAATTCTAGAAGTTTTCTGGTAGAATTTTTCGGATCCTCAAAGTAAAGAATAATGTCATCAGCAAATGATTGTTTAAGTTCTTCTTTTCCTATTTGTATCTCTTTAATTTCTTTCATCTGTCTAATTGCTTTGGCTAGACTTTCAAGGACTATGTTGAATAGCAGTGGTGAAAGAGGGCATCCCTATCTTGTTCCTGTTTTTAGAGGGAATGCTTCCAGTTTTTCTTCATTTAGGATGATGTTGGCCTTTGGTTTTGCATAGATAGCTTTTACAATGTTGAGGTATGTTACTACTATCCCTAGTTTTTCTAGTGTTTTGAACATGAAGAGATGCTATATTTTGTCAAATGCTTTTACAGCATCTATGGAGATAATCATATGATTCTTGTCTTTAAATCTATTGATGTGATGAATTATGTTTATTAATTTCTGTATGTTGAACCAACCTTGCATACCTGGGATAAGCCTCACTTGATACTGGTGAACTGTCTTTTAAATATGTTTTTGTATGTGATTTGCCAAAATTTTATTGAGAATTTTTGCATCAGTGTTCATTAGGGATATTGGTCTTAAGTTTTCTTTCTTTGATGTGTCTTTGTCTGGAATCAGGGTAATACTAGCCTCTAGAATGAGTGTGGAATGGTTCCCTCATTTCCATTTCATGGAATACTTTGAGGAGTACTGGTATTAATTCTTCCTGGAAGGTCTTGAAGAACTTGGCTGAGAATCCCTCTGGTCCCGGGCTCTTCTTGGTTGGTAAGCTTTTGATGGTGTCTTCTATTTCCTTGCTTGAAATTGATCTGTTTTAATTATGTGTGTCTTCCTGATTCAGTTTTTTGGTAGATCATATGCCTCTAGAAAATTGTCAATATCTTTGGGATTTTCTATTTTACGGAGTATATATTTTCAAAATAGTTTCTAATTATCTTCTGTATTTCAATAGTGTCTGTCATGATATTTCCTTTTTCATCTCGAATTTTAGTAATTTGAGTTTTCTCTCTTTTTCATTAGGGTGGCTAAATGTTGATCAATTTTATTTATTTTTTCAAAGAACCAGCTTTTTGTTTTGTCAATTTTTTGAATTGTTTCCTTTGTTTCAATTTCATTGATTTCAGCCCTGATTTTAATTATTTCCTGTCTTCTAATTCTTTTGGTGTTGATTTGTTCTTTTTCTAGAGCTTTGAGATGTAGTGTCAGGTTGTTTATTTGTTGACTTTTTCTTCTTTTAATGAATGAGCTCAATGCAATGAGCTTTCCTCTTAACACACCCTTCATAGTGTCCCAGAGATTTTGATATGTTGTATCAGAGTTCTCATTTACCTCTAAGAATTTTCTTATCTCCTCCTTGATGTCTCCCGTTATCCACATGTCATTTGATAGCATATTATTTAGTCTCCAGGTAATGGAGTAGCTTCTATTTTTTATTTTATCCTTGATTTCTTGTTTCATTCCATTATGGTCTGATAGAATGCAGGGTAGTATCTCTCTTTTTCTGTATTTGCTAAGACTTGCTTTGTGACATAACATAGGTCTATTTTGGAGAACAGTCTATGTGCTGCTGAGATAAAAGTGGATTCACCTGTTGATGGATGAAATATTCTGTATATGTCTGTTAATTCCAAATTTTTGATTTTATTGTTGAGTTCTGTGGTTTCTTTGTTTAGTTTTTGTTTGGAAGATCTATCCAGTGGTGAGAGAGGTGTGTTAAGGTCACCCAGGATTATTGTGTTGTGGTCAATTTGATTCTCAAAATTGAGAAGGGTTTGTTTGATATACGTGGGTGCTCCATTGTTTGGGACATAGATATTTATGATTGTTATGTCTTGTTGATTTATGGTCCCTTAAGCAGTATGAAATGACCTTCTTTATCCCTTCTGACTGTTTTTGGTTTGAAGTCCCCTTTATCTGATACGAAAATGGAAACCCCTGCTTGTTTACACAGTCCATTTGAGTGATACAAGTTTTTTCCCATTCTTTCACCTTCATTCTGTGGATGCATTTTCTACGAAATGAGTCTCTTGAAGGCAGCATATTGTTGGGCCTTTTTAAAAAATCCAATGTGCCAGTCTGTGTCTTTTAATTGATCACTTTATGCCATTAACATTCAGGGTTATTATTGAAATATGGTTTGTATTCCCATTCATTTTCTTTTATTTTTGGTTTTTAACTTTTTTTCTCCTTTAGTTGGCTTTTCCTTTAGTGTAATTCCTCTGTTTGCCAATTTTCATTTCCTCCACATGGAGTATTTTGCCGAGAATGTTCTCTAGTACAGGCTTCCTCATTGTAAATCATTTTAACTTTTGTTTATCATGGAACGTTTTTATTTCTGAAGCTTAATTTTGCTGGATATAAGATTCTTGATTGGCATCCATTTTCTTTCAGAGTTTGATATATATTCCAGGATCTCCTGGCTTTGAGGGTCTGGATTGAGAAATATGCTGAAATCTAAATTGGTTTCCCCCTATATGTAATCCGAACCTTCTCTTGTAGCTTTTAAAATTCTGTCCTCATTGTGTATGGTAAGCATTTTCATTTTAATGTGCCTTGGTGTGGATCTGTTGTAGTTTTGTACATTTGGTGTCCTGTAAGCCTCTTGTATTTAATTTTCCAATTCATTCTTCATGTTTGGGAAATTTTCTGGTATTATTTCATTGAAGAGATTGTGCATTCCTTTGGTTTGTATCTCTGTGCCTTCCTCTATTCTGATAATTTTTAGATTTGGCCTTTTCATGTTATCCCATAATTCCTAGATGTTCTGTCCATGGTTTCTTACCATCTTCATTGTGTGGTCAACTTTATTTTCAGGATTATATATTTTGTCTTTATTGTCTGTGGTTCTGTCTTCCAAGTTATCTAGTCTGTTAGTGATGCTTTCTATTGAATTTTTATTTGGTTTATTGTTTTCTTCATTTCAAGGATTTCTGCTTGTTTTTTTTCCTCAGATTCTCCATCTCTTTATTGAAGTAATCTTTTGCTCCCTGTATTTTCTCTCTTATCTTTTTGTTGGAGTGATCAAATGTTGCCTGTATTTGCTTTCTAATCTTTTTGTTGGATTGATTAATTGTTGTCTGTAATTGCTCTCTTATATTATTCTGTGCTTCACAGATCATTTTAATTATATACGTTCTGAACTCCTCTGACATTTCATCTACTGTGCTGTCTATAGATTCTATTATTGTAGTATCTTGTTTTGACTGGGGCATTTTCTTCCCTTGTTTTTTCATGTTGTTCATGTGTCTTCCTCTCTAGCAATGCTGATCTGAGGTATTACAGTTTCTACCCTATAATCTTATAGTGTCCCTGCAGGTTACCAATACCTCACCTCTGGTTTACAAGTGCCTGTAGGGACCTCAGCGATGGTCTTCCTGGACCTGACTATTGTCTGTAGATGGGAGTAGGCTGGGACAGCCAGCTGCCTGTTGGTAGATGGGGGCTGTCATGCAGTTGGTCTCCTCCCCCTCCAGGTTGGTCTGCTCTGCCCCCTCCACGATAGGGCACGGTCGGTCGGTTTCTATGTGATGTTCTGTGAATTGTAACCTAATAATGTTGTAAATGTTAATACTTTGTATTCACATTGTTAATGTTAATAATGTTGTAAATATTAATACTTTTTTTTCTTAATTGGAAGTATTTTTCAAGTAAGAATGTGTAGAAATATATAACAAACTTTATAACACACAAATGCTGTGAAATCCTAAAATTATTTCTTAAAGTGACTTAATTGCATAACAGAAAATTAGTGAGTAAACATACATACATTTTATGCTTTGAAATTTACTACTGATAAACTAACAATAACAAGTCATTAATTTTTTTAAAAAAATTTCTATTCTGTGCATTCTGTTCATTTTTATTATTGAAAATTAACATATATAATTTGCTTCTGAAGATTGGTTGTCATTGCCTTACTTGATCCTTTCTTTCAACTTGCCCCTAAAATAGTGTGTGTTTATGTACATGTGTGTGAATGGGAGAAACAGACATGTATAACAGTGGGTGATAGTTTACACATTTTATTGACTAACAGAGATTTTTGTATAATTTTTTTATTTGCATCATCAATGGATAGTTGATTCTAATCAAAGTAATTCTGGTAACCTTCTGGTCACCTTCCAGATTGCCTCTTCCTCTTTCTTTTGCTAACTTTTTTGTGTATTTCCTGTTTGAAAAAGTGCATCCTATGTGTGTATATATATATTTCTGAAACACACTTAAGATGTGTCACTTGAATGAAAAATTTTATAACTTTGATAAAATGTATTATTGGTTTTATAAAGGCAAATCACTAATCTTTTGGAAGACCTGAAGAAAATGGATGTCCATGGAAAAAATTCATGTGAAGAAATTCTTAGAAAACTTCACTCAATGGAACATGAAAGTGAAACTCTGAGTCTTGAAAACAAGGAATTGAAGGTACTATGTGTGTGTCTGTGTGTATTATGTAATGAAAGTTTCCCTCAGTAGAAGTAACTTGAAAATTCTGCATGTTTGGATAGTGCTTTTTTATAATTTTGTCCTTTTTGTTTCTCTGGCTATTAGAGTGTTACAATAGGCAACTGCTAAATCTAATTTATCTCAGTGTGTATGTATATATCCATACATATTTGTGTATATATCTATATATAATTGTTTATAGTTACATACACAGATACATGTTTAAATTGTATTCAGCAATGTAAAATAAAGTTTATGAAGTTGAATAACTATCTGTTTGCCTCAGCTTTAGGAAAATTTATTTACTGTCTAATTTTAGCAATAAAGTGAATCATCCAAAATTACATTAATGTGTAAGGCTATTGCTAGGTGTCATGGTTACATTAGAATATAATCTCAAGCCTGGTCTGTTTGAAACCAGAAAGTATGTTCTTGGCTGCTTTATAACCAGAAAGAATTTTCCAACTGAGTCAAATCTAGGGGATGATCGGTTTGTATTTGTACCAGAGAAGGGGAAGAAGTTTTTATACTTTCCTGAGAAATAAGAAGTTGAGTTCTTAGTCAACCAGAGATACATGTAACCTAATGAGACTTGACTAAAGATGCTGGCGCCATTTTCAGTTTCATAATACTACTTTTGGAGGACAGAAAAGAATCATTTTGAACAACGAAATAGAGCTTATGTGCACAGGATAAATAACAATATATTAGCATAAAATCAGTAACATGAGCACATTTTAGGGAGATTTGTAAAATAAACATCTAACATTGCTTTTCTGTGTTTATAACAGTTTAATTTTATTATAGCATTTAAGATTACCTAAAAGATGTAGCAGTGTAGATTTATTTTGTGTATTTAGATGTCTCTTGTAATTTGTGTGGTACTTGGAGAGGGAATGATTATTGATGTTAAAAGAGAAGTTTTAACTAAGACCTGTTTGTGTGTGTGTGGTACTAGGGATTGAAACCAGGGGCACCCTAATACTGAGCTTTATCCCAGTTCTTTTTATTTTTCTTTTGAGAGAAGGTCTTGTTAAGTTACTGAGGCTAGCTTGGCCTCTCGAGTCACTGGGATTACAAGTTTGTGCCACTGTGCTTGCTGACCTTATATTTTTAAAGAACTAAGTGATTTTTTTTAATTATAAATGTATTCATTTCTTTTTCTTGGGAAAAATAATAATTATTGGCTGTTTAGAATTATGTAGACATTACATAAAAATTGCAACAGACTGTTTTTATGAATTTGTTTATGAGAAAAAATATCAAAGATTTAAAAATTATCACCAAAGAAAATTGTTTCAGTAAAATGATGGTATTTCAGGCTTGAAGTTTCATAATTGTTATTTAAAAAGATTATTTCCCAGAAGGGATTTGGATATACATCAAATATTTTTTACCCTTTCTAACTTTTCTTTCTTCATATCTCTGCAACATCATGTACTAGAGAGAGAACTTAATCCATTGTAGATTTTGACATATTTTCCCAGGGCCAACCTATTTTTGGTCCTGTAGTGTACAGTAATTAAAGGTTGCTTACTATGTGTAACAGAAAGGCAGCTGTGTCTAAGCCAGAAAGATCGTTTTCCTATGTTGATTTATAAGATTGATATCTTTTTTTGCCTTGATTTTCCGTTTCAGTATCCTTTATGTCAGTGGTCAAGGCCAGGCTCATACAGCTCAAACCCATTTTGTTCCAAGTAGAGAGACTTAATTTATTTGAAGTGGAGAACTTGAACTTGGCAGTAATGGTGCCTGTGGTCCTTTGGGAATGAATAGAGGAAGTGTTAGGAATCTAATTTACACATGTGACAGGAGGTAGCAAGGTTCTACTTTTCTCACCATTAATTTATTATTTTGGCTACATTTGGTAAAGAAAGATTTTTTAAAATCAGAGTTATAACTCACATAAGTACTTACCTTTTTTTTTTATAGCAGTGACATTCAGAATTAGCCTTTTTCTTTCAGGAAATTCTGTAAGTTCATAGTCCTTCAGGTAATTTGGATTTTTTATTTTCTTTATAAAAGAAATTTAGTTATTTAGTGCACATAGTTTGACTCTTGTTTAGTATTAACTTATGAGGGAAGAATACATATTCATTACATCAAACTTAGAGACTATAGAAATACAGAAGGAAAAGAACAAAATAACTATTGATCCCATATGCCCCAGAGATAATCACATTTTGTAACATTTGTTTTTATTCCATACTTGTTACTAAAATATGTCTTGCTTTGTTCAATTTAAAATGGAAAATATATTACAGAAGAGTAATATATTTACACTTAGTGTTAAGTCCTTTGTAATTGCTTTGTGGTATGTCCCTTTAGGCATATTTGACTTTTAACTATTTCCTTTAAGCACATTCACATTATTCTCAATTTTTTAATTTTTACAAACAACGCTCTGATTAATTTTTTTTGTACATAAAGAGTTTTGTTGTTGTATTTTCTTTAGCTTAGATTGCCATGTGTGGGATTACTGGGTCAAAGGATATGAACATTTGCAAAGTTCTTGATACTTTTGCCACATTTTTCCTCAAAAATATTAGATTACTAACAATGTTATTAATTCTCTATACTTTATTAGTATAGAAACAAAATCTGTTGTTTATAACTTCTACTAATTTGACAGATAAAAATGATA
>CM053400.1:65894169-65930458 GCA_028644305.1 Xerus rutilus | reverse complement strand
GAATATATCTTTTTAAAACTTTCCCTTAAAAAGAAAATGGGAAGTAAAAAGTTTTTACATGTCTAAAAGATTTATTCTGTCCTCATTTTGGTCAGTGATTTCAGCTAGATATAGCATCCTAAAGGGAGAGGAATTTTCACTCAGAACTTTGATGGTTTGTTCTTTTATCTTCTGGCAATTAGAATTGCTGGTGGAGAAAATCTGTTGACAGTCTGATTCTTACTCCTTGGTAGTGATATTTGCAATTTATCTTGAAGTTTTCAAAAAAATGCTCTTTATCCTTGATGTTTTGAAATTTCATACACATTTTTCTAAGTATGATTGTCTTCTGTCCATATCACCAAGTACTTTATTGATCTTGTACATCCAAAGATTAGCATCCTTTGCTTTGGAAAATTCTTATATTATTTCATTGGTAATACCCTCATCCTTGCCCCTTTCTGTTTTTTGTTTTTGTTTTTTTTTGAGTCTCTTTTACTAGATGTACTATGGAACAGTACTCTTTCTACAATCTCTGATTTTTGTTTAATGTTTTGAGAGATTTCCTTGATTTTTATCTTTCTTACAAAATTTTAATTTCCAGGTTTGTTTGTTTGTTTTTCATTTGGGGTCTTTTCATGTTGCCCAGGCTGGCCTTGAATTCCTGGGCTCAAGTGTGCCTCCTGCCTCAGCTTCTATTATCTAGAACTATAAGTGAATACCATGGCTCAAGAATTTTTTCTTAGTGTTCTTTGAGTATTCCTGTGATCAAATATCTGAAAATACCTGTGAGAATTGCTTTTTCCATTTATTTGTTTTTTTCCTGGATCATTTATTTTTCTTTTTAACTAAAAAATTATGAGGATAAGAAATGAAAACTTTTTTTAAAATTGGGGTCTTTTTCATATTGCTCTCTTTATTCAAATGTCTGGTGACACTTAAGAATTTATAAATGGGATGATAGAAAAATTAATGAGAAAATAGACAACTAAAAGCCAATTTGAATATGTGGTAAGTCCTTGTCTCTTGACAGATACCATTTTATTTTCTCAACTGTTGAGGAACTAGCAGTTTCCCTGGTGGCCCTAAAATAATGCTACAACCATAGGCATCTTTACTCTGGGTCACCAATACCATTCTTTTGTTCTGGTTCTCCCCAGAAAGATAATTCAATTTCTTTAGAGAAGACCCTTCATTGTTTTTGTTTCTTCAGTGGTAAAGGCCTAGTTGTAGGCATTCCTCCTTGAGTGTGCCAGACAGGTACTAGTGGTAGTGGTGGCTATCATTCTCCTCCCAGACTTTGAATTATTCCTTTCAACACACATCTGCTCTTGCCCTCAGCACTGTGTCTCTCTAGATTATGCAGGTGCGTGAGCTTCCTCCTTAGCTGTATTCTTTCCTGATTCATTAATCTGTCAACAGTTTTCCAGAAGATCAAAAATATTTTGTTCTTTGATGGCCCATGGTCCATTCTTCTTAAGTGGATTTGTAAACATTATTATTCCTTTATATTAGCTTTGTCTTGGGAAGGAAGAAAAATAAACGAATGTGGTCTCTAAAAGAAGACTCTTTAATTCTATTTAATCCTAGGATGTACTCTGATAGAGCACGTTACTTTTACCCAGTAAGATCACACAGCTAGTTTAGTGAAATAGCAGGATTAGAATTTAGATGAAGGAAGGAAGACATACTGCACACAACCTTGCTTCCATTTTATAACTACAAACTTTATTCTCTCATCTTCTAAATTATGTGAACTTTGCTAGAATATAATGAAAACTTCAGTAAACAAAATACATGAACACCTCTAGGGAAGAATCTCTTGTATTTCAGCAAGTCTTGCCTGTTAAGATTCAACTTCACTGTCTCTAATAGAAAACCAAATAAAGTGGTTTAAATAAGATGGGAATATATGTTTATTAAGTGAAGAAGTCCAGACTTGACAGTTCAAAGTTGATATATCATTAGAGAACTTAACTTCTTTTTAACTCTGTTTTGTCATCCCTAGATTGTGACCTTTATCCTCATAATCAAATGGCTGCTAGAACTCCAACCATTGTAGCTAAGTTTCAAACAGCGAGATAGAAAAAAAGAATTATTTCTGAAAGTCTTCTATGACTTGACTTTTTAACTTAAACACATGATCCTTTCCTTTAAAGCTTATATCAAATGCCACTTCCTCATGAAGTCTTCTTAGTGAGGATGAATCTATCCTTATAAACTACCATTTTTGTGTGCACAGGTGCTCAAGGAAGGTGTGGCATAGCCTCAGTGCTCAATCAATATCTGTTGAATGAATACTTATTTGCTTTATCCTTATTCTGTTTATTATATCCTTCCAAGGGAAAGGACGAGGAGGAAATTTCGGTAATTATAAATCGGCTTTAATCACATGATAATAAAATTAATTTTAAAGTAGTAGTCATTGAGTTAAAGTTTATCTAGGCATTTCTGTTAATTCAAAAACATGTATTTTTAATGCATTAGTCTTGGGATTTTTGTTTGAGGAGAACATCTAGGAATGTTTGACATATGTTATGATAGAAAATTACCTAGATGTTTAATTTTGTTATTCCTAATCACCTGAGAATAGTTTTAGATTTTAAAATTTTGAACAAGGAGAAGCTTACTGACATTGCTGCCAAGGTCCAACAATCTCCTGTTAAAAGCAACCAAAGTTTATTTGGAGGGGTTATAAAGTTTTATTTGTTAATTATACATAGTTGGAAAAACAGAATAGCACAAAAGGAAAAAAGATTAAAAACACTTGTGATTTTACAAGTGAAAGACAACTGAAGTTAATATTTTGGCATATATCATTTTGTATATTATATATGTTACTTTTGGTAATACAGTTTTTTAGTATTACAAATAAAAATGTAGATCGTTTCTTTGAGGGTTTTTTTGCCCACCTGTTTTCTTAGGGTAAATTCTGAGAAATGAAATTATATGGTCAAAGGAGAAGACGACTCTGGTTATATATTTCCAAATTGCATTATAAATATATCTACCGTTGGTAAAAGAATCCCTATTATTTTTCCAGTTATAGGCAATTAAAAGTACTAATTTTAAAATGAATCCAAATTTGTTAATATGATTTATTAATCATTAGGTAATATCAGTCTTGTAACTTTCTTTAAATACCATCCAAATGCTGGAAGTTCTCAAATTTATACCTCTAGCCTAGAACTTGCCTTGGAATTCCACACATAAATTCCAAATTCTGCTGCCTACATGTCATTTCCATTTGGATATTTAATAGATGTCTCAAAGTTATCACATCCAAAATGAAACTCTTTGATGTTCCCCCATATCATTCATCTTTTTTTAAAAAGATGGACACAATATCTTTATTTTATTTATTTATTTTTTATGTGGTACTGAGGATCAAACCGAGTGCCTCACGCATGCAAGGCAAGCAGTCTACCACTGAGCCACAATCCCCGCTCCATATCATTCATCTTGTGGTTTTCCTTAGCCCAGTTCTTTCTTTATCTCATCCTTTCTCTCATACCCCACTTCCAGTCTGTCAGCAAATCTTCAGATATATCCAGTATTTGATCACTCCTCACTAGCACCAGCCCCCTTACCTTGAGTCAAGCCACCATTATCCTCATTACCGCGACATCCTGACCATTTTCCCTGCTCCTGCCCTGGCCTCTGCAGGCAGCATTCAGTGTAGCAGCTGTCAGATCATGCTGCTGTTGTGCTCAGAGATCCCCTTAACAGTATCTAGGTTAATAGAGCAAGCACCTACATGGCATCACCCTCTGGCTTTCCACTGCCTCTCCAGTCCCATCTCCTTCTACTCTCCTCTTTTCAAAGATAATTGTGTAGTTCGCATCCTTAAAAGATCACAGTGTTTCTCTTTGGAACAAAGGGCAGGCATACTTACTGCCTACTATGATATTTGGGTTCCACAAACTCAGGTTTGTTCTCCAGTAATGCATTCCACAGCATATGCAGTTGTTATCTGGCCATCTTTGTTTTGCCCTGTGGGATTTGGGGCTCAGTAAACTGATAAAAATGCTGACAGTCTTGCCACTTTTATTGCTATGAATAATGTCTGTGATTAGGCATCTTGTGACTTCTGCTAGTGTCCAGGAAACTGGTAGGCTAACTGATAAGATTTTAAGGAGAGTAAATTCTCAGATCTTTACAATTCTTCAAAATTATGCTCAATAGTTGTTGCTATTCTAAAAATCAAATAGTTTTGCCTGAATCTTGGGAAAATGTTTAATTTTTGGATTTTTAAAATATGCTTAATCTTTGATTCATTTGATGCTTCTTTAGTGTTGGGCTGAGGCAAGTAGTTAACCTATTTTGCTCCTAATAATCAATTATCTCTTACCATTTGTTCACTGACCTATGTTAGCCTTGTTGATTTAAAAATTCAACTTTATTTATCATATATTCAGTGAAATTTTTGTGTATTTTTCTTTTTCACTTTCCTCTATATTCTTAATTTCAATAATTTTAGTTCTTTATGCATCTTAATATTTTATAAGCACTGACATTATCCACTTAGTATTTCTCTCAAAATCGTGCTGGTTTTCCCATCTATTTTTCCATGTAAGTTTTAATTAATTTTGTCATTTTCACCCTAACTGTTATACTTTTTGTTGAAATTATAAAATGTTACATTAATTTGAAAAGAACTGTCATGTCAACATTATTCCTTCGGACAATAAATTTTTAAGAAGTTTTAAAAGAAATATGTGTCCCATGAGAGTCTTATTAAATTTTTTCATAAATATTGGTCACGAACCTTTCAAAATTTCTAAATTTTAGATGGTAATGCTATACAATAAAAATAGTTATTTTATTAATTTGGTTGATAAATGAATTTTTTTAATAGTTCTGTAACACTGGAATGTAAATGTATTCTAATAGCTTATAAAGTCTATTATATATTCCTTCTAGGGTGCACTTGCTGCTTTGAAGAACAAGGTTGTTTCTGTTGAAAAGGAACTCTTAGA
This sequence comes from Xerus rutilus, assembly GCA_028644305.1. Taxonomy (NCBI): domain Eukaryota; kingdom Metazoa; phylum Chordata; class Mammalia; order Rodentia; family Sciuridae; genus Xerus; species Xerus rutilus. The sequence continues at coordinate 65,925,500 of CM053400.1, read as the reverse complement.
ATTGCAAGAACTAGAAAAACAACAGAAAACCCTTATTGAAGTGTATAAAAATCAGGTGACCACTTCTCTAGTTTCAAACATGTTAAAATTGGTAGACAATTTAGAACACTGTGATCTAAAGGAACAGAAATGAAGAGGTGGGGCTATTATTTTGTGATATGTTATACACCCCACATGTTTCTTAAGGTCCTAAGTACCTTTATAGATAGATGATTTGCTAATGCCTAATTCAAATACTGCCTGTGGATATATTGGATATTCGTAAAAGTAAATATAAAATTAATTGTATAGGTATAATGAGAATTTTAATGTATAATCTTGTTAATCTTGATTATATTTGGTTTCTCATATATTTAATTAAAATAATGATGACCTTCTAGGGTCATTAATGCCCAGCATTTCACCTTTCCTAATAAAAGTATATCAGATTTATTCACATGAAAGAAATTGAAAAGAGCTTAAAGTAGAGCACATATTTAATGGTAATTTGTGGAAAAGCTTTATGTTTTGGAAATACAGTATTATGCTTCATGGAAAAAATGGAACTTTTATAGGTTTTCCCATGATGGTAACAAACTGGTCAAATAAAGATCTTTTTTTATTTTTTATTTTGGTACTAGAGATTGAATCCATGAGACAGGGTCTCACTACATTGCTTAGGGCCTCACTCAGTTCCTGAGGCTAGCTTTAAAATTACAGTCCTCCTGCCTCAGCCTCCTGAGCTGCTGAGAGTACAGGGATGTTCCACTGTGTGTGGCTCAATAAAGATCTTGAATTTATTGGTAAAAAGAGTTGAAGAATAATGATGGACTGAGGGTATAGGTCAGTGAGAGAGCACTTCTCCAGCATGTACAAGGTCCTGAGTTTGGTCCTCGGTACCACCTTAAAAAATAATAATAAAAAAGAAAAAAAGATAATGAACCAAAGGAAAAAAGGTTAAGGTGTAACAAAGTATATTCAAGTAGGAAGGAGATGTGTGCATCTGGATGGATTATATGGTAAAATAGAATTGAGATATCCAGTTAGAATATTATAGGCAGGAGGAAAGAATGGAGTCTGTGGAGGACAGTGGATCGAGTTATTGAGAATGTCATCTGGGTGTTCCACTTGGTTATTCAGATTTAATCCCTCAGCAAGAATACTGTGACTGAGTTACCATATAATCTAATTGCTGGGACTTGTATGGAGCGCTCAACTATTTTTAAAGCAGATTTTCATTTGGTCGGAAAAATTATTGGAATGAAACCTGGTTTGGACCAGAGACTAATACCTTAAAGTAGCATTTATCTGCAAATCTCTGTATTTTTCAGAGTTCAAATGAAGAGTCTAGAAGTATTGAGGGAAGAAGACAAGTGAAGTGGATTAGAGTAGAGCATTGAGAAATTCCATAAAGAAGGAATAACATTAGATAGATAAACATACTGAGGTTATTGGTAGGGAAATGATGATTTATTTAATAGGAAAATTCAGATTTGTAGTTTTTATTTCATGTTATAGTCGTAATAATTAATGCATTTTATTTTTAGGTACAAAAGTTGCAGGAAGCAGCTGAAATGGTGAAAAGCAGGTGTGAAAATTTGCTACATGAAAATAACCTAATAACAAAAAACAAAAATAAAAAATTAGATAAGGTAAACTTAAATTTTGGATAGTAAAATAATATATATTTTCTTCTCTGTGAATGCTATACAAATTCTTTCATCTTGGTCATTCTGTCTGGTTCATACCTAGGAATGGTCTCTTCTCAATCTCTGTAGGAGTTTGTTTTTCCTAAGGAAGTAATGTTTCTTCCAGGCTTGAAATGTTTGTTTATGTGAATGTTTTTTTGCTTCTTTTCTTACTATTTAAGAAATAGCATAGATGTTTTGTTTTGTTTTTTTTCTGATACAGAAGCAGATTTAAACTTAAAAATCTGATTACCACTGAGATTTATCAGCCATAAAATGCAAACTAATCTCACCTTTTTTTTTTTCTGGTTATAAGTTTTTTTGTTCTAAAAGATTGCAAAGTAAAAATTCTCTGCTAAATGCATTTTTGAAGAAAAATGATACGTTTTTTAAAAATCCATCATTTCCTTTTATTTCCCCTGTTGCAACAGAATGGGGGAAGGCCAATGTTGGCAAGTAGAGATGTTTTTGTGAATATTTCTGTTTTTAAATGAAATTGCATCCCTTTTTGGAGTTTCATGTTGTTTTGGTAAGGAAGCTGTGAAAGTTGTCGGATGCTGACTCCTGGTTGGAGAGGTCATGGGATGTTAGTGGTCATTTCTAGCTGAATGTAATAAGGTTTTTCTCTCTGGGTTGCTCCCATATCTTGGGATTGAGAAGTCAGAATGAGATATCACTGGGAAGAAGAGATCAGCCAGAGCAGGTACACTGCTGTTAAACAGTGGTAGTGGATAGTAACCCAACCAATGCTCAACTTACCAGTTTCTTAGAATTATTTTTCACCTATTTTTAGCAGACCAGAGAAGACAGCATTTATGTCTTTTGGTCTCCTTCTCAGGAGATATTTCCAATGAAAATGTTTCCTTTTCAGCTAGGCAGCACTGTAAGAAGCCTATTTAAAAATCTGTATTCAGGGTCTGGGATTGTAGCTCAGTGGTATAGCACTTGCCTTGCATGCATGAGGCACTGGGTTCGATCCTCAGCACCACATAAAAATAAAAAAATAAAGATATTGTGTCCATCTACAACTAAAAAATATTTTTAAAAATCTGTATTCAAAGGCACAGAGGGCAGGAGTCTGTGTTTTTTCAGCTATTGTGAGATCACAATGTTTATTTACTGGTCTGCAACCACAAAAAGAAAAATTTTTTTTTAATTAAATCTTTTTCCTTTTCCACTAAGTTTCCTGATTTTCTCTTGAATCTTAGATGTTTTGGGAATACAGAGGTGTGCTTTTTTTCTGGATTCATCTTTTGTAATCAAAATTGCCAGATGCTGCATGGAGGCTATAAATGTTCTCTGTCTCAGGGAGTCTTACTCTTAGTTTTCCTTCTAATGAGCATCCTAAATGCCACATCTGGCTGTTTTTTTATAATTAACAATATGATCATTTCTAAGGTTGTTCTAAGTCACCTGTCCACAAAATTGCTTTAAAGAGAAACTATAGGATGCAGTTTAATATAGTGGGGATTAATATTAATACAGATGAAATCAGAGAAATGTGTTCATTATAACAATGATCAAATACAGTCAAGTGGAAGCTGATTGTCTTGAAGTAATATACAGTAAACCCACCAATTTGAGCCATGATGAGTGAACCAGGGCTGCTCTATTTTAGTTAAATATCTGAGTTATAAGATTGAATGACTGAAAATGACAATTACTTGAAGGCTGATGGTAGAAAATAGAAAACTAGTATACCAACTTTACTAATATCAACATCTATACACAAAATGACAGATGTCAAAAAGTTTGCTTTCTTAAGTAGTTTAAATATCCTCCCTGCAAGCTAATATCATATTTGTTTTCTGAACAAACCTTTTAGAAATTAATGAAGGGCCAATCCACTTTTTAGTTTCATGTTCTTATGTAGCAGAATCTAAATTAATATTTGTTCATATTTATTTGTTTAAATATTGTTATTTAGAACCATTACACTTAAAATACTTATTATATAACATTTATCTAGCATTTAAAATAATAAGAATGTTAATGCTGAATGTGTGATCTTGCACTTATTTCCCCTAATGCCACACTCAGATGAGAGGCCAGATGGAGTCTCATCTGAAGGAGGTAGATCGTATCCGTGATTCCTTGACGGCGGCTGAACGGAGGCTTCAGGAGTGTCAGGAGAGCCTGCAGCACTGCAAAGCGAAATGTGCAGACCAGGCACACACCGTTAGGGAGCTTCAGGGCCAGGTGTCCAGCGTTCCTTCTGAGTTTTTGCAAGATGTATTAAAGGAACACTTGAAATGAATTCACCAGTTGAGGGCACTCATGTCAGGGGTTGATTTTTCATTTCCATCTGCCTCTGTTGATAAAATGTTTTCATGAAATACTGTAATATTATTTTATAGGCTGTTCTTTTAGTGCTTTATAGTGACAAATTGGTAATTAAAATCAATAACAGGCTATTCATGCAAATCTATATTTAGACGTTGGAGGATGTGGTAATTACATGAGGGAAGGAGCAAAGCTGTGCTTATGTGTTTCTTGGTATCAGGATGAGGTAAATTATTGTAATTTACCTTAGAAAAATTACAGTGCATTTGAGTACAATTATGCATCATGTTTATTGGGATTATTTTCAGTCCTTTTTTTTTCCATGTGTACTTTTTAACCCATCAGAACAGGGATCATGTGTGTCTTTTTTATCATCACACAACTGTTTCCTAGCTCAATGCCTAGCACATAGAAAACACAAGCATTTTTGAATGAATCAGTTTTTTTTTCAAAGAAGCACTTCTCTACTTGCAATATAGGAAGAATTCATTTTGTATCTTCCAACTATAATGTAGATTTTCATTTTCAAATGAAATGTATCCTGTTTATTAAAACATGCAGACAATATTTTATGAATTTAAGTTCCTAAGAAGAGATTTTTCTTGGAAAATGTTAAATTATATTTATTTAACCTAAATTGCTAGTTGAAGTTATGAGAAAAGATTTTTAAAATTTATTAAAGCTTTTTAAGCTACTTAAATCAGACTTTGAAGCAATGGGAAGAATTTTTTTATTTTTTTATATTTATTTATTTATTTTTGTGGTGTTGGGCATGGAATTCAGGGCCTCACACATGGCTAGGCAAGCTTGTTTACTACTCAGTTTAGAATATATTCTACCTTGGCATAGGCATGTGTATCTTTTTGGTTTTTATTTGCAACTTCACAGATACTCAGTTATCAATCGGTATTGTTAAATGAAATATAAAACATAAGAGAAACTAAGTAACAATAGATTAATATCATGTATTTTTTCTATATTTTAACTTGAATGTCCTTTTCAGTATTGTTCAGAATATTTTTGTTTTTGGATATTTGCTATCAACCAGAAAAATTTTCAGTTGATTTTTTTTTCCCCAACATAGACACATATTTTTTTTCTTTAAACCTAACTAGGAATTTAAGAATTTGTATTTTAATAATGTAACGTTTCTTGATGTCTTTCTGTATAGAAGTAATAGTAATTTTATGTCTTCTTGTTTGTTCTAACAATAAAATATGTAGATTTCTTTGGAAGTTGATTATAAAGAAAATAACCAAGAAAGCATATTTTTTTTCCTTCTAGATTGATAGAAATCACAGTCTTCTAACAAAGCTTTCTCTGGAGGAGGAAAATTATCTAATTCAGTTAAAGTGTGAGAACCTTAAAGAGTAAGTATTAAATTGACCTAAAATTGGTGTTGCATTTTTTTCCTGAACACTGTCATTTTAAAATATATGTTTTCTGTAAAAAGAAAATTAGAACAGATGGATGCAGAGAACAAAGAGCTTGAGAAGAAGCTGGCAAACCAAGAAGAGTGCCTTAAGCACAGCAATCTGAAGTTTAAAGAGAAATCTGAAGAATACACAGCATTGGCCAGGCAACTGGAAGCTGCTTTAGAAGAAGGAAGACAAAAGGTACAGATGTCCTTTATTTATAATCTTTTTAACTAGTTTGCCAAAGAGTCCTCTTTTTAAATAGTATTTCCTGTTGCCAGACTTTCAGTTATTGTCTTTATCCTGATGACAGGGTAAAGGGAACATTTGCATTATTATTCTTCTACCCATTTTTCCTTCGGAGAAAAACATATATTACTGGTCCAGAGTTACTCCACCAGGTAAATGGTTGTGTGGCAGGGTAATAGGCTGGGATGGGAAACACTTTGAAGGTAAAACCCTGCTCCCTATCCTTTTTTAAGAATATAAAACCCAAATGTGCAAATAATTAAAAGATTTTGTTCCAGTCAGGATCTGGTGAGCTGTAAAGCTCAAGTCCCTTTTGACAAATATTTGTTGTATAAATAAATAAATACATGCAAGAAGTAAATTATAGTTAAATCTGTTAGTTAGCATTCAGCCTAAACTGATGCTTCCCTGTGTGTCAGGAAAGTCTGCTGGTCCTTGAGGGGCAAAGGTGGAAAAAAACCTTGCCTTAGCTCTCAGGACACTCAGCATCAGGACATGTAGAGACAAACAGATGAACTCATGCATGCCATCTCATGTGTAGGTACTGTAACAGAGGGCAGGTTCAGGGTACACTGGACGGAGTGCTTACCTCAGTCTGGAGGGAGGGGGAATGATTCAGGAAGATCTCAAAGGAGAAGTGAGTTTTTTAAACTTAAACAGTAGTTTTGAAAATCTAATCTTGAAAGAACAAAAATGAGCTTTGGATTCCAAGAGGAAGTAGATCTGAATTCTGGTTTTGAGACATTGTATACTGACATTGTTCACTTCTCTGAACTTTAGTTTTTTTAACCAGTAAAATGAGGTGATGAATTTCTTCATGAGTGAGGCTAAAAAGTGATAATCTGTATCCTGATGATTCTTAGATGTGTATCTGCAGCTAGCACTGTCCACCCACTGAAATCTAGACTCACATATTCTGCTACTTACTTGGCATCTCAAAGGAATGTGGATATGTCAGACTTAATAGGTCTAAGACCAAATTCTGAATCGTTTCCTCCAGACTTACTTCTACCCATGGCCTTCCTCAGTCCCATTAATGTTAATTTCATGAAAGTCAGATAAAATCTAATATTCTTGAAATGTGATTCTTACAAGTATCACATATATAGTCTGATTTTTTAAACTCAGAAACCAATTTAAATTGATTCTGAGAGCACGTTGTTGAATAAAAGCTAGATACCAAAATGTACTGCCAGTAACAAAAGTGTAATATAAATTTCTCAGCCCCACCAACCTTTTTTAGGAAATTAAAAATTTCCTAAAAAATTTTGTGGCTTTATTTTGGATTCAGCCTTAGTGAACCTCGAAAATTGCAGGTGCTCTCAGATTCCTCCCCAAAAGTGTTTAAGTCCGCAGCGGCATGTCTGTCCTCTCCTTGCTCTTCCACTGCAGTGGAACATGGAGCTATCCGTATTTTCTTTATACTTGAGAAATGCCATCACTGTCCTGTTTCCATAGCCCACACTGAGGGAATCGTGCCAAGGGTGTGAATATTTCTTCTGAGGGCCTTTACCTCCACAGCTTCAGATCCTGCTAGCATCCCTCAGTCACAATCACCCTTAGCATTTGTGCAGAAGAAATGTTTGTAATTCCTTTCATAAAAACTTAGAACCAAGTCTGCAGCATTAGGTTAGATAGAGGATACTCCTACCTACTAGCTCCTTGTTCCTGGACTGGACCTTGACTTTCATTCTCATTTTTGTGGCTCCAACCCAACACTCCTACAAGAAGGCTTCCATATATCTGAATTTTTGATGAGCTAAGCTAGATCTGATAAAATAAGCAATCAGAGAAATATGGAAACTTAAATTCAGGCCACTTGAATGAATAAAAAGCCAGTCGTGTAGTGTGTGTTTGCGTGTACATCACCCCCCTCCATTCTCTCCATACAAAAATTAATGAGCATTTTGTGAGAACTTTATATGTTCCACGCTGCTATAGACACCATGGTGCATATAATAAATACAATTAAAAATAGAGACTGGTCTTATATTGTTAAAAATATCCTGTTGGGGAAAACACCTACCTTAGTTACAAAGCAGTGAAAATATACATAAAAAAAATATTTTCCATGTCAAGCCAAGTTTTCAAATACTTAGGAAAAAAGTATAGATACTTATACTACATGTGCTTCTTTGAGATAGAATATTTTTGAGCACTTTCTAATTGTATTGTCCAGCACCCAATTGATATCTATTTGAAGAAAAAAAGTACAGTATAACCTTGTTACAGCTTTAAATCACATTTTAAAGAAAGCACATTTAGTTATTTTACTCTCTTAATAAAAATTGCAGGTTTCTGAAGAAATAGAGAAAATGTCATCTAGAGAGAGAGCTTTACAAATGAAAATATTAGATCTGGAAACTGAGCTTAGGAAGAAAAATGAAGAGCAAAACCAACTTGTTTGCAAATTAAACAGTGTAAGTATTAATATGACTTAATATACAGTAAAAAATAAATTAGCATATAACATAACCATGCAGTTTAGTTAAATTGGTAAATTACAAATTGGGGGCAATCAATGCTATTATTTTACTGTTAGTATTAAAAATAAATAATATAAAACATAAAATGTAAATGTCAGCATTGTGCCAAAGAATTTATCCTGCCTTCCTGGCAGCATGTATTGCATTGCCCCAAGCCTCATCAGGCCCTCCCGCTGCATGTGCTTTTGCATAATAGCCTCTTAATGAAACTTAGAGCTATATTCTACTTATTTTCTTCATGGTATGAATTTTTCATTTTTTAAAGATAAACACAATTTAAACTGTAAGTTAGATTTTTATATCTGTCTTGAATAATTATGTCTATGAATATTATATTTTAGAAATATATGATTTGGTGTTAAGTAAATATGCAGTACAGTTAAATCTGTATATGAGATGAATGCTTTGATCCACTTAGCCAGGAAATGAGAATACCAAATTGGCTGTGTTTAATTAGTCTTCTGATGTTTTTCCCTGAATATTTATGAAATACTCAGCTGGCATAAGATACTCTTGAAGCCAACATTATTCATGTTTAAATTACTTAACTGACTACTTGATAATAACATAGAGAATAATGAAACTTTATTTTTCCAGAAGCAGGAGACTCCACAGAAACTGTTTTTTTTTTAAATTTCAAGTGTCTAAAAGTAGAAAATCTAAAAAGTTAAATGATTATAGCATGCACTGTTTAATTTTATTGCCTTCACAAGTCTTATGACAATTTAATCAGAATAAAACATTTATCACTTTTAATTTAGTACAGGCCTTCCCTTTAGTTCCAAACTTTTTTTTTTTTTGGTACTGGAGATTGAACTCAGGGGCACTCGACCACTGAGCCACATCCCCAGCCCTATTTTGTGTTTTATGTAGAGACAGGGTCTCACTGAATTGCTTAGTGCCTTGCCATTGCTGAGGCTGGCTTTGAACTCGCGATTCTCCTGTCTTAGCTTCCCTAAGTGCTGGGATTACAGGCTTGCGCCACTGCGCTCGGCTTATTTCCAAACATTTTTAAAAACTCAGACCATAGGAATTTCTGATATTGTAAAATATGTGTGTATTCTTTATGTAATTGAAGCTTGTGAAAAAAAGAAAGCTAAGCTAGGCTGAGGTGGGTTTTGTTGTAATGTTCCCAGTATTTGACTAAAGCTATTAATAAGTAGGTTTATGATCTGATAATTTTTATACCAGTAGAAAAGTAAAAATTCTAAGCACAGATTTAGAAATAGCTGAAAAATGAGTTTTGTTCTGTGCTTCTCAAGGACAGTTGAGTAATCAGTCAAGTATTTATCTTATATACATGCTTTAGCCCCAAGTGGATTGTAAACACCCAGAGAGCTTCTCTCATAGGTGACTGTGTCCCTATCTTCTGCAGTGCCCTGTTTACCCACAGGTCTTTTCTTATTTTCTGCCCAAGTGTTCTGGTGGAGGATGGGAGTAGTGGAAAATTAAAAATTAAAATAATTAAAGCACACACATTTGCTTTCTATTGTAATTTAGCTTGTTGTAATACACATTCACTTAGCCCCACATTATTACATGTTTAACAGATTCACTTAATAAATGGCTTTTAATGGGTGCAGTGGTGCACACCTGTAATCCCAGCAGCTCAGGTGCTGAGGCAGGAGGATCAAAGCCAGCCTCTCTAAATAAAATACAAAAAGGGCTGGGATGTGACTCATTGGTCAAGTGCCCTTGAGTTCAATCCCCAGTACCCCCCAGAAAGTAGATTTTATTTAAAACCATCATAACACATTTCCATTACATTGAGCATATTTTCGTACTAATTTTTGCCATTTTTTTCTGCCTAAATATTCATATTTTATCCTATCAGAATGATCTTTGTTGTTTAAAAATTTTTTTTTAAATTAGATCAGTTCACTAAAAATGCTTTAGATAAAACAGGTTGCAAATACTGTCTAGTTTCCAAGAGACTTTTTATGTCCTTTACAACAATGCAACCTGATAGACAGAGCTACACAAAGTCACCGGCTGAATGCAGCAAATCTTTTTGGAGCATCAACTTTATTCAACAATTTGGAGAGAAAAATAGTAACACAACACACTTGTATTGTAGGGTAGAATGTAAAATTATGAATGGATTCTGGGATATACATAAGACTTTAGAGACATTTCTGGCTCCAGGAGTTTACCATGGGTTAAGCAGCTGAGCCCATCCTGGAAGCTGTGCATTCACCACCACCATCATCCGGCGCCAGAGTACTTGGGCAGAAAATGGGAAAAGGCCTGTGGGGTGCAGGGCACTGCAGAAAACTCTGGGGACACAGTCACTTATGAGAGAGGCACTCTGGGTATTTACCATCCACTCGGGGCTAAAGCATGTATATAATAAGGTAAATACTTGACTGATCACTCAACTGTCTCTGAAAAGCACAGAACAAAACTCATTTTTCAGCTATTTCTAAATCTGTGCTTAGAATTTTATACTTTTCTACTGGTATAAAAATCATCAGATTAAACCTACTTATTAGTAGCTTTAGTCAAATACTGGGAACATTGTAACAAAACCCATTTCACTAACTTTTAAGATAAATGAATAATGGACACATCAGATAGGAGAATTGAAAAGAAAAATAAAAATGATGTATTTAGTTATTGTATATAGGTATTTTTATTGTAACCTTTATTCTTTGATGTGGATACCACTGATTGTATTTCTCTCGTTTTTATTTAGAAAGCACAACATCAAGAAGTATGTTTGAAAGAAATACAACATAGTCTTGAGAAGTCAGAGAATCGGAATGAGAGTATTAAGAATTATTTACAGTTTCTTAAAACTTCTTATGTAACAATGTTTGGATAAATCATTGAATTTCTTTTATATCAGCATTAGGTTTTTACTATGACTCTAAAATGTGATTAGGTAAAAAAATAGTACTGTAATACTGGTTGTTATGATCTGTAAATACATATTTGAAATATAATTTATTATCTAATTGAAACTTGAAGATATGATAGCTGCTAATATTCCTTTTTTTCTGGATAATTCTCATCTAACTTATGTATTAGTTGTTAGAACATTTTCCTGACACACACAGATATGAAAATCATTTTTTGTGATGTCTAGCCACCATTCAAGTGAATTTGTAATAAATCTAGGCCAATTATGAGCCAAATCCATGATTTTAAGTAATGTGTATGGTTGTTTTATATTGTGATGTTATATAAATTAATAAAATATTCTGAATTTTAACTTTTAATGTTGATATAATTATGTACTTCCTAAAATACCAAATTTCCAATATTCTTAATATTGCTTTAAGTATGTGCTGAGTTGCCATTATAATTTATTATATTTCTAATATAAAATTTTAAGTCTTAGTTATTAAATGCCAGCTGATGATGACAGATGAAAGCATATTGGCATGCATTGTTTCTTTATAAAGAATAGGCATTCAGGCTGTCTTGTGAATACATAATCTCTTCATTCATTTTGTGCTAGTAATTATCAGATATTATTGTAGACATCCTAAAGCCTCTGAGTTAAGTATCAGATTAAAGGGGGACAACCAGTCCCACCCTTGCCATGGTCAACCCGCATGGGATGATCAGAAGAAGCACTTTTAATACCAAGAAGCTTTAGGAGAAGCTCTTTATTATGGGAATGAAGTATAGCACAAGAATTTGCTCCTGGTAATTTCACACCCTTTGTGCCAAGGCAAGATCTTCTAAAAGTCGATGGATGTGGCTCATAAGGGATCAAGTGATAGAAACTCCTCTTGGACAATGACTTCAGGGCTATTTATTCAAAGGAACATGGTGGGTGGTTGAAAGATCACCCATAGAGGCAGTCCCAGCCTATTAACAGAGCCATCTCTCCAAGGCGTATTTCTTCCCACTCCTCCTCTCACTCCTGTGACTGCCATTTCGTCCACAGGGGTTGACTTCCAAGTGATTCCACTGTTTCATAGTATTTTTCTCAAAATAGCAAAATATAAAATGTCAGAAGGTAGTCATATTTTTTTGCCTAATAATTACTAGCAAGATTAAATATTGCCTCTCCACCCCTTTGATCATAGAACTTGTGATACTAAAAAACATCCTGACTCTTGAGCCTCTTTATTCATTTTCTAAGGCAGAGGGAGCCTTAAGGAATGCCCACATGAAAGGAAAGGAAGCCTCTTAAGTATTGCTCGCTAGAGTGTGATCTGCAATTCAAGGACAGAACTGCATCTTATTCATATTTGCATCTCAGGCCCTGTGTAGTACTTGATATGTATTAGGTCCTCAGTTGATGTTTATGGGTGGGTGGATGGATGGATGGATAGATACTGAAAGAGACAGGTATTCATACTCTTGTTTTAGATATGAAAAGTGTAAGCATAGAAGGTTTAACTACCATGGCTGCAGTATAAAACTTAAACTTTTAAAGTTGGCATTTGAACTCAAAGTCTTCTGACCCCCAAATTAAAGTTCTGTATACAGTGTTCTCTCCCTGTTGTAATAACAGCAGCAGCAGCCCATCAGCATCATTGCTATTCATATTAAGCACTTGCTATGTTCTGAATTTCTAAGCATAATATACATATTAACTCATCTATTTCTCAGAAAACAAAGACACTTAAAGGTTAAGTAACTTGCCCCTGGCCACAGAGCTCGAATGTGGTAGGCACTCAGTTCAACATTTTAGAGTCTTTGTACTTAACTATAACCATACTACCTTTATATCCAATTCATAAATAAAGGTAGTGGTTTCTTTTAACAGTAATGCACTTGACATATTTATGAATGCTTTCTCTTTTTCAATATTTTTAATATTCATAAAAATACTTGCTGTCTGTAGCATTTAAATATCAGTACCTGTAGTATCTGCAATATCTGCAGTGTTTTAAGTAGACTGTGGAGGAAGAGATTATCACAGAGTCCCTAAGGTTGGTACCCTAGCTACTGTGGACACAGCGCAACAAAAGAAGTTTGCCATATCCTGGAAGAACTTTGACAGTCTCTGTGCTTAGTGTTCCTATGTGAAGCCTTAATCTTCAGTGTCAGCATTGCCCCAGTCAGTGCCCAGGTATTCATAAGGAATGTTATGCTTCCAGGTTTCCACCATCCCAGAAAGCTTGTTTCCCCATAGTTCTAACAGGTTTGCATGGTTTTCCTGTGATATTCAGGGCCTCAGGACTTCATTATGTAACAGTTTTCTTCCACTGTTATTATTACTTTTTCCCATGTTCCATTCTTCCTCCTTGTTTGATTTCCTGGATCTGATCTCCATGATCTCCATGGCCTTTTTCAACAGGGGATCTGTCACTGGGTTTCTTGTAAGGTATTTCTTCCACCTGATTTTTCTGACCACTAATGTGGTTTTTAGGGACAAGCATTCTTTTTCTGTTGGAATGTTAAACTCTTAATTAAAAACTCGTGGTTTGTTTTTAGTTCCTGAAAGTCTTTTTATTTTTTTAAGTTCTATAATTCCATTATATTTTCATTAAAAGTCTGTCTATTCCATTGGTTCTACTTCAGGGAGCATCTCCTTTTTCTGTTCCGCTGTCCATCCTTCCTTCCAAGCCCCATAAGTGAGTTTCAGTTTTCCTTGTCTAGTCATGGCTTTGGATTTCCTCAACACCTGCAGTAGCAAACCAAGCAGTGAAAGATGTGATGGCCTCTGTTCTCATGGGCCTCTGGACCTGTTCATCTCCTCAGTTTTAGTAAGGAACTATTGTTTCCAAACTTCTTCAGTAACACAGCAGTTCTTTCCCAACTACACAGATGGGAAGCACTTCACTGGAGAATCAGACCCCTGCAAGGTTTTCTCAGATCAGCATGTCTGGTGCACCAAACAGCAAGTCTTTCTTTGGGGGTAAGAAACAAGGATGGTCTACAGTTGGAAAAATGCACAGTAGTTTATAAATGAGTCTGATCTGTCTGCTGGCTTGTGATTTCTTTGTGGTTTTTCTATTTACGTGAAAAAAAAGTCATAAAATTGTTAAGTATCATTCATTTTCATATTTAAAAACATCTCTGTGTATATAAGTTCACATATGTTGTTAAGTGCATGGAGGAAGGCATAGAATCCTACATGCCTTAGTAGGGGTGGGGGAAATAGTAATAACTTCCTATATGTGCTTTTATTTTATTTCATTATTCTAGTGAGATTTTGTTACTTGTGAAGTCTTTTTTTTTTCTCATCAGATAAAAAAAATTAAGGTCAAAGCATCTGCAATAACTGTTAGCAAGTGTTATAGAGTGTGATTGATAAGAGGTGATAGTCCAAGAATGAAATATTGGAATTTCATTTTCAGAGGTGGAGTAAGTAGGTTTGAACAAGAAAAAAGTGAAGAAAGACCTGCTAGGTATGGAGATGAAAGTCCCTGGGTTCTTGGATGTTGATTAGCTGAGAGGCTTTGGACGGCAAAGTTGTCTAGCATGAGCCGCATCTTCTAGGTTACGTGAAGCAGAAGAATAAGTATCTTCGTGAAACGTGAGCAGATGAGTAGATGACTGTGATAAGGAAGAAACCTTCAAAATCCTTCCTAGGTTTCTGATTGCACTCAGTAAAATTAGAAGTCTTCAGCATGGTCAGGGCCTGCCCTCCATCCCCATATCACATCCTTCCCACACACTACACCCAATTGTGTTTAGTTTCTTCAAAAACCGGGCTTTTTCTTCTGTCTGGTCTCATCTTGGCATGCCCTTTTACCCACTCATGGCTTTACTAGATCCTGCTCATTCTCTTATAAACTTCCTATTCTTTTGGAAGAGATTTATTGGCAGAGATTTATTTGTGGTTATTTGTTTCATGTCTATCTAATAGACTTTGACCTCTAGGAGGATTTACTGTTCTTGGCCTTTATCTAACACAGTGCCTGGCTGCTTAGCACAGTTACAGAGGGTCTGCAGAAGAAAGGTGGGGAACTGTGTGGAATCTAGGGGAATGATTAGCTTTTCCTCCCAAAGCTATAAGTTTTCTTCAAGAGAGGTGGGATTTCCTTTCAGGCAGAGGTAGAGATTCAGAGTGCAGGAGGCTTTATTTATAGTCAGACTCGGTTCCAGAGGCCATAGTGGGAAATATTGTGAGATTGAGTCAGGAAAGTGGAATAGGTTCCCTTTCAGCTGCTTGCTTCAGATAGACTAAGACAACACACTCAATCTCCCTCTCTCCTTGTCTAAGAATAAAAATGCCCTTATTTTCTTATATGACTGACTGGAAAGATAATTTAATCCCAAATATAATTCACTGCTTTTGAGTTTTTTTGACATTATAACTCATGTGGTAGCTTCAGGTAACACTTCTACAAAATAAAAAATAAATAGTAAAAAATTAACATTTTTCCTTCAAATATAACTTAAGATTTGCTTAAAATTGTAAAGTTTAGATTTTGTTTAAAAGAACAATTTGTTCTTTTGTAGATAGTATAGTATTCTTAGTGCAAATTAAAGCAGGTATGACATCACTGGGTGACAATTTATGAGATCACCATCAGATATGTGATTTATTATTGATGGATTTGTCATGTGGCATATGACTATATTTGATTAGAAACATTTTAATTATACGTGGTAACTACTTTCTATAGGCTTAAAGTTTACTTTTTCCAACTTTTTTGTAATGAAGGTAAATTTTCCTGTAATTAAAAATTAAAAAGCACATTTTTTTTAAAAAAAGATCTTAACAGAAAGGGTATCTAAATCCAAGCCAGTAAGACATATATAAATAATCTTAAGAAAAAAGTAATGATTTTATTAGATAATGATTTATTATAGTGACAATAAAAACCACTCTTGCCTACTCCCCCTGTACTGTAGAACCCAGGGCCTGTGCATGCTACCACTAGCTAAAGCATTCTTAAAGAACAAAACCAAAGAATGTAAACTGAGACATCTAAAATTGTTATAAAGCTACAATAATAAAGACAGTAGTATTGGTGCAAAGATAGACAAATAGAACAGTGCAATAAAATAGAGTTCAAAAGAAAATCCACCTTTCTGCTATATGACATCTTATTTATCTCAGTGTTGGCAAAGATGAAACTAGTATGTTAAGAATGAATAAATTGTATTTTCAGTAGTCAGATATCCTATGGAAAAAAATAACTTGACTCTTAGTTCAAATGATACACAAAATTATTCAAATGGACTGCAGAACATAATATGAAAAGTAAAACAATAAAGCTTTTAGAAAAAAACATAGGAGACCCTTTTCAATAGCATGGAGTAGGTGAAGACTTAAAGAGGATACAAAAGATGCTAACTATGAAGGAATTATATGAAAATTGATAAGTTCTGATAAGTGAAAATTGTAATTAAGAGTGAAAAGGCAACCACAGGGGTAGAAAAATATATATAAACATTTGTATGTGTACGTTTATATCTCCATGTGTGCATATGTAGATGTAATAAGTAGATCAAATAAGTAGATGTATAGAGGAATTAACATTAACTTCAGGTGTTACTTGAATGTTCTTAAGGAAATCTGAAATAAAAGGGCTTCTAAAATTGAAAATATTGATCAGAACAAGTATGAAAGGTCAGAACTCTTTATGGCATTCAAAATATGTTCACATTCCTACTTTTCAGTTAAAACTCAAAGTGAGAGATTATAGCTTGACCAAATCAAATTCATTTAAATGTTTAATGAGAAGTTTGGATTCTTCTTACTACCTAACAACAGTCACTGGCTGAGCAGTGGAGTGGCATGGCGGAAGTGGTTCCACCAGAATCTAGTAATTCCTTTAGGATAAATACCTAGTTGGAGATTATTGTAGCAAATGACATGAATACTTTGTTTCAAGAGCCTCCACATTTTTTTTGGTATTTTACATCTAGGCACTTATCCTCAGTAATAATTAGATGTAGACAAGTATATTTATTTATGAAGCCATTCAAAACTGCAGAAAGATTTGTACCATTTTTACATAGTGTAAAAACTTAGAATGCTATAATTTTATTGCCTCCTTATCCTTTTTACTACTGTCATCCTAACATTTTACTTCTGTATATGCTATAAGCCTCAAAATACATTATTATTATTGCTTCAATAATTTATTTTTAAGTGATTACAAATAAGAAAAAAATTACATGTACCTCATTCTTACCATTTCCAGCACTCTTTTTCTTATTTGAGACCCATATTTCCATTTTGTCTCATACTCCTTTTACCTTAAAAATTTTCCTTTAGGGGCTGAGGTTATGGCTCAGTGGCAGAGCTCTTGCCTCGCATGTGTGAGGCACCGGGTTCGATCCTCAGCACCACATAAAAATAAACAACAAAAATAAAATAAAGACACTGTGTCCATGTATAATTAAAAAATATTTTTTAAAAATTTCCTTTAATGTTTTCATAGTACAAGTCTTTTGGAAACAAATTCATCTTTTCTTTTTCTGAAAAACTACTTGATCTTTCTTTTTCAAATATTTTCATCTGGCATAGAATTCTGGATTGATATTTTTTTTTTTCTCTTTCTGCACTTCAGGATTGCAAGGCTTCTGTCAGGAAGTTAAGATATAAATCCTATCTTTGTCCTCTGTATGTGTAGTTTCTTTGCCCCCCCTCCCCACTCCTGCCCCCGCCACACCTCTTCGTTACTTTAAGTATTTTCCCTTTAGTTTTGGTTTTCAGCAGTTTGACTATTATATAACTAGGTTTTTTCTTTCCTAGATAAATATTTACACTATTCTGAGTTTAGATTTGTAGATTTTTTTTGTCTCTCATTAATTTCAGAAAATTGTCAGCCATTATCTCTTCAGATATTTCTCCTGTCCTGTTCTCTTTTTCTCTTTCTGGGACCCTAATTTGATGTATGAAAGACCTTTCTATATCGCCCCATATTTCTTGGATGATCTGTTTTCTCTCTTTCCTCCCTCTCTTGCTTCCCTGTCCTTCCTTCCTTTCTTCCTCTCCCTCACTTTGTTTCAGTCTGGATAATTTCTGTTGACTTATGTTCAAGTTCAATGATTCTCTCCTCAGCTGTGTCTGTATTGATAAACCTACTGATAGGGTTATCTCTGATAAAATGCTTTTTAATTTTAGCATTTTCAATTAACTTTTTTATAGTTTTCATTTGACTGCTTACATTCCTACAATATGTGTATGCGTATTATGTACATTTTTACTATTTTAACATATTAATCATAGATTTTTTTGTCTATATGTGATAATGTAACATCTGAGTGATATGTAAGTCGGGTTCTGTTGCTTTCTCTTGACATGGGGTATTTGAAATCTTCCTTTGTTGTGCATCTTATTGGTTTTGATTACTTGATGGACATTGTGGATAGAAGACTAAAGGACATACACATAATACAATATTTGTGCCCAGAATTGAGTACACATATTCTGTCAAGTCAGTGGCATGGCAGAGTCACTCTAATCAAGAGCTGAGCTTGCTTTGAGTTGCATTATTACTACAGTTACCTTCAGCACCTACAAATTTCAGTTGTCTCCAGTAGTTACCTTGTGTTTATTGTGAAGTTTGGGGATGTCAAAGGGTTTTTCCCAATACTCTATTCTCAGCTTTCAGTGGTCCCTGAAAACATGCACCACAGGCAAGCCCTCTACCAAAGAGCTACATCCTCAGCCCCTTTTTAAAAATTTTATTTTGAAACAAGGTCTCACCAAATTGCTCATGTTGGCCTCGAACTTGAGTTCCTCCTACCTCAGCCTCCATAGTAGCTGTAAAGCCAAATGATCAGAAGGAAGTGGGACAGGCTTTATTCTGGGAGGAACGCTCCTGGGCCACATGCCCAGTCAATAGGCTTGAGCCGGCTGAAACGGCGCTGGAGCTTCGTGGCATACAGAACTTAAAGAGTCTCCCTGACCAGAAAAGGAAGGGTTAAGGCAGGAAGGGGAGGGCCTGGGGCAGGAAGAGGTGTTGGTCTAGAGTCCAGTGCCCTCTGAGATTGGTTAGGTGAGGCTGGTGAGGTCAGAGTCCTTCCGGGATGAGCCGGGAGTCATGGTGGTTTTCATGTCGTATGGGCTACTGGGGGCTGCCATGTTGGCGCGTTGGACACATGTGTTCTGCCATTAGGTGCACGTGACTGAAGGTGGCCAGTGGGTGTGCTCTGCGCAGGCGCTCTGCTGCTCCCCCTGCGAAGGACAAGGGGAGGGAAGGCGGCCACGTGGAGCGGGAGAGAGTGAGGAACTTTCAGAAAGTGCCCCAGGGGCTGGGCGCTGCGGCAGGGCCAGCGTGCGGCTGGACCAAGCGGAACCCAGGGCCGGGTGAGCGAGGCCAGCGAGGCGGCCGCCTGGGGCGCCTACAGGTGGCCAGGAGCCAGGCGGCTGATGGGTGCAGCAGGCGCGAGGCGGTTGTTTTCCGCATCTGCCTCTGACCTAACGGTAGCTGGGATTAAGGATATACACCACCGTGCCTGGCTCTTTCTTCATTCTCATCCTTCCCAGCAGTAGACTACTGTTTGCTGATAGTACTACTAGGTTTTTGATGGGAGTAAAGTTTTCAGTTTTGCTAGTCCAACTTGTCTCAGAAATTCTTTAGCTTATGCCTTATAGTTAGGGGTTTCTCACTGTTCACCTTCTTCCATACCTGTAGCAACCACATTTAACCATGTCTGTGTGTGTGTCTGTGCAGAGGGGTAAAATCTTTAGGTGAGAGAGCAATTTCTAGCACCTTCCCCAAGTAATAGCAAATTTCTGAATAGTAAAAACGTAAAAATCTCCTATGGTTTTATTATTTTCTTATTTTAATTGCCAGTTGTTCTATATCTGTTTTGATCTATGTTATTTTGGGCATACAGATTTAGAATTGTGATGTCATCTTGTTGATTCCTTATCATTATTAAAGTTTATAAATCTCTAATAATGCTTCTTGCTTCAAACATCTGTTATCTGATATTAATATACTCACATCATCTTTTATTGGTTTGGTGTTTGCATGGTGTACCTTTTTCCATCCTTTTAATTTTAGCCTTCCTTTGGCTTTATGTTTTAGGCATATCTCTTATATGCCATGTATAATTGATTTGGTTTTGTTTGTTTTATGGTTAGTCTGGGGTTTTGTTTGTTTTTTTCTTTGCTTTTTTAGTTTGACAATCCTTTTTAATTAGAACATTTAGCCTAATTTAATCTAATATAATTTTTAATATAGTCGAATTTTTAATCTATCATCTTACTATTTTCCCATTTGACCCATCTTTTTATATTCCTTTTCTTCTCTTTTGATTCTATTTCCAAATCATTCAAATGTTTTGTATTTCACTTTTTCTTTTATTAAAAAGGCTATAGACACTTCAATGATATTATGTGTCTTTGGAGAAGATTGTACCTTGTACCAGAGGAGGTTTCCCTTTTTTCTATTAAGCAATTTTGTGAAGATGGAGGCATCACCTTAATTCAATGTTATGGACTAAATTGTGCCACCCCCAAAATATATATGTTGAAGCCCTGACACCTGGTATCTCAGAATGTGACTATATTTGTAAATAAGGCATTTAAAGAGGTAATTAAGCTTAAATGAGACCATTAGGGCTATCAGGGTACATCCTAATCTAATCTAGTATCCACATAAGGAAAGGGGAAACACTAGGGAAACTGAAAGAGAACAGTGTCTGTATAAGAAAAGGGAGAGATTCTAGAGAAATACTGAAGAAAACAAAAGGCCATGTGAGGTCACAGTGAAAAAGCAGCCATCTGTAAGATAAAGAAGACCTCAGGAGAAGCCAAACTTGCTGTTGTCTTGATTTTGGATTTTCAACCTCCAGAACTGAGAGAAAATAAATTTCTATTATTTAAACCATCCAGCCTGTGATATTTTGTTAAAACAACTCTAGCAAACTAATACATTCAAGCAGCTGATTTGAAGCCGTATTACTGTCTTAATCAAGCTCACTCTGCCTCTGGTTAGCTCTATTCCAATGGCATATTACTTTGGACTTAAGATGAAAGCTGGATGAGTCTTTTCCTGTTAGGCATTGACAAACCGCAAGTAATTCTGCTTTGCTTGGGTTTTCAGGTTAAGGTTTTAGCTCATTGTCTCAGGCATTCTTCAGAGTTCAGAAAATTACTCAATGAGGAAACATACTCTGTTTGAGACCCTCATTTTTTTCTCCGTTTCCCACCAACCACAAAAACCTCTGTCAGCTTCTCTGACGCCCCCAGGAGTGGCCTCCTGACCAGGGCCAAGCCTGAATTCTCCGCTTCTAGTTCTGTCCAGAATTGGCAACTTTCCCTCAGAAAAAGCGGCTGCAGATCTTCACCACTCCCTCCTGAGCTGTCAGCTCTTGCCTCCGGTTTGCTTAAGGGCTTCTTCCCTTGGTAGGTCTTTGTCTTTCATTGTTGTTTAAATCTGCATGAAATTATCCTTTGCTTTCAGAGGTTTTCTGCTTAGCTCTTTAGTTTCCCACCCTGCATTAGCATCAGAATTTTTCAAAATATGTTGAGGGATAAACCAGTCATGCATTTGATTCTCCTGTGCCTCCAAACTTGTCACTCCAGCCACATGAGATCTCCAAGGCCTCTGTGCAAATGCTGAGCCGCAGCTGCAGCTCTATGCTTGGGCCAAGCCAAGATTCTTAGCCTCTAACCTCTTCTGGGAAAATGTAGCTAAGAATCCTTAGCTTACCTCTGAAATTCAGTGCCTTTAGTCTTTGTTGCTTCCATAGTTTCAGATGCTTTTCAAATAGGTTTTTATATTTTATCTGGGCTTTTTGTTATCATGGAGTGACCAGCCATCAAGTTTGCCTGGGTACTGAGGGGTTTTCTTCCTGAGATATAGGACCTCCAGAGCTGAAACAGACAATTTGGGGCTGGGGGGATATTAGGGATGATTAGTAAGCCTAAAAATCTGCAGTAAAGTTGAACTGCTGCAAAACTCTTTTTATTTGTACTCATAAATGAAAGTTTGTTGGCACAAAATGAATATCTTCCCGGCATTATGAAGAATTGTTCCTACTGCATATAGTCTCAGGCAATAGGAAGGAATGATAAGGATTTTTAATCCTTATCAATTGGTGTATAGTTAAAATCTTAGTTCTAGTGAGAATGATTAATGATTCAAAATATTTTGTGCCTATATTCATATATCCCATGGAAATCTACATGGTAGATTGTGTTTAAAAATAGGCAAATGAAGGTAATGTGGGAGAGTTGCTACTTAAATTACATTTTTAAATTATAGTTGAGAACTATAAACCACAGTTAGAATGTATGACTTCTTTCTTTTCTGTACTATTAATTTGAATGTCAATAAGGAATTAAGAAAACTCATGCAGTGCATTTATAAGGACCCATTATGTACCAAATACTGTGCTTGATACCGAACATATAAAGATGAGTAAGACCTCTTTTCATCTCTTGCAATAGTGCTTCCTAGCCTTCGGAAAACCATAATACAAATAAAAAAATAACATATTTATGTAAAACTATGGTTTAAAAAAAAAGTGATTGTGGTTGCTGATAGCCAGAAATTTCTGGCTTAGGAATCTAGCCAACATAGGTATTCTCTGGGGTATTTCACTTCATGAGCTAAGATCAGGATCTTGCCATATTTGTAATCCATTTGTGCGTTAAGAACCCCATTGCTTTTCTCTTATGTTCTAGGCTTTCTTTGCAAAAGACCCTGTGAATATCTTTTCATGTCCCTAGTGGAAAACTTTGCCATACACCAGATATATACATGAATGAGATTCCCTAAATTCTTTTTCATTAGGGGTTCCTATTCCATGGTGCATCTAGACTACAACATGTGCATAAAAGCAGAAATTAGTGTCTTGTTAGGCTATTTCTGTTCTGTCTTTCTATTCTTTCTCTGCACATTACATATTTTCTTTATCCAGAGGAACACATGATTTCCACTATATGGAGTGCAATGTAGTTTGGCTTTGAAGTAGGTGAGATAAAGTTATTTACAATGGGAAAATGAGTGTAACAAAATGTTATATAAACATTTCATAAAGAAATATGTGATAGTCAAATTTATGCTAATTTTATATTTAGTAAAACTTTTGATCTAAGTCTGGATAACTTTTTAGGTTTTGTTTGTTTTTTTCCTTTATGGTACTGGAGTTTGAACCCAGGGCTTCACACATACTAGAAAAGTGCCCTACCACTGGGCTAGATTACCCATTTTATTTTGTTCTGACACAACGTCTTGCTAAGTTGACCACGCTTGCCTCATGCTTTCATTCCTCCTGCCTAGGCCTCCCAAATAGCCAGGTTTATAAGGTATGTGCCACTGTACTAGGCTACATTTTAGTTCTTTATAGTTGATGAATATAATTCTCTGTGCAGTTCTCAGAAAAATCTATTGGATTATAAAAAGGTAAATTTAGTTAACTGATAAATGTTTTATTTAATTTGTAAAATGTTCAACCAATAATAAACTGGGATGATTACTGTGATACCTAGATGAGGGAGGATAAGGAAGATTATCA
Organism: Xerus rutilus; assembly: GCA_028644305.1. Taxonomy (NCBI): domain Eukaryota; kingdom Metazoa; phylum Chordata; class Mammalia; order Rodentia; family Sciuridae; genus Xerus; species Xerus rutilus. The sequence goes on along the minus strand of CM053400.1, from coordinate 65,902,055 downwards.
GAATATACTCACTTATGAGAATTTGCTTTGATATGACATCCTTTTATGGTAAGATAAATATGCAAAGAGAAGCCTGGATTATGATTATAGAATTTATTCTTGCTAGGATTAAATTATAATTGGGCAACATAATCATGTAAATAGTCAAGTTGGGTAATTGGAATGGCCAAGGTAATAAGATTACCTAGTCTGTTTTATAGTCATCAGATTGCTGCTGGTGGCAGGGCCCTTCTGGATAATGGGCTATTGTAGGTATGTTAGTAGCACAGTTCAACTGATCAGACTGGCGTTTAATAGGGCAAGCCCATAGGAAATGGTAGAGGCTGTACCCCTGTGATAAAACTTTATGAGGCTCCAACAACTTCCTAAACCTAAATAGCAGAAATAGCAATCTTCCAAATCATTAGAGACAAAAGAATCCAGTAGTTGTGATTCTCCAACTTCTTATAATGCAGTGATCCTATGACCACATACTTCAATATATGTTTGAGGCTCCTAAGTAAAAAGAGAGATTTTTACCAAAACAAATAATCAAGTTGCCCATAATTGCCCATATTGATTAATAGATTATTAAGAAAGTAATGAACTAGGTGTATTGTAAAATGAGTAAAATAATAATGTTTAATAATTTTTAGGGCAATTGGGGGACAGAAAATGAAATCAGTTTATTTAAACATTCGTACCTATCAATACACTTTCTACAGTTTTTCTCCGGCTGCTTACACATTTTTTTTGTAAAATTATTTCTGATTATTTTGGGGTTTTGTGTAGCTAATATAAATTGTTAACTTCTAACTGGTAGTAATTATTATATATGAACACTATAATTTTTATCTTGAATTTAGGTATACTACTAATTTATTTGTTAGTTTTCCATTTGATTCATTTGCCTTTTCTGAATAAGTAGTCTAATGTTATCATTGGCAATATTGTTAATATTGTACTGTTAAGTATCAGTCATGCATAAAATATCTTTATAAATGATTTGTTTATATAAAGTTCCAAACAAAATCCACACATTGCATTTGATGGATATGTTCCTTGTATTCTATAATAATTGCCCTAGTTTATTTTCAAGTCATTTGTTAGAACATTTGCCCTATAGAATTTCCCACACTCTAAATTTGGTTGATTTTATCCTCATGGCATTATTTAACATGTTTCTTCATCTCTCTTTCCTGTAAACCAGTAGTTAGGTCCAAACTCTTGATTGAATTCAGGTTTAATATGTTTTCCCCTTGGCAAAAAATACTTCATAAGTGGAGCTGTACACTTTCAATCACATCACATTAGGAGCAATGTAATGTCTGGTTGTCACATTTTATAGTTAAAATGGATCTGTGGATTCAAGTAACATCATTCATTAGAAGATTTAGATAAACTTTCTTACCTAATACTTTTAAGCAGCCATTGATGATCATTGCCAAAATTCATTATTTCATTAGGGTATCTTAAAATGGTGATTTTGCTAATTCCCTTGTTCTACATTTATTTATTGTGATTCTTCTATCAGAACTTTCCTTATCAACTAGTTATTTTGACATACAAACTGTAAGGGAAAGGTAGGATAAATGCTTGGCTTAATTTGCAGAATAATGAATGAATGTCTAGAAGCCTCAAACATGACATGAGTTTTGTTTTTATTTTGTTGTGGTGAATTTTTGTAGAACATGGAAATATATAAACATGCACACACACACACACACACACACACACACATATATATTCACCTACTTTAATTCTATGTGGTAATTTTAAAATTTATATTTAACAGTAAAAGTGTCATTTGTATCTGAAATACAGCTTTGGCTATTTCTCTTGAGTGTATGTGTAATGGTGTACGTACCTGTGGTTTGCATATCTTTTTGAGGTTTTGGTTTGTAGTTTTCTTATTTCATATATGTATTTTTAAAGGATTTTTCTTTTTTATATTGTAGTAAAAATATGGTCTTAATTTCTGTTTTGGGGAAATTTTAAGTATTTTATATATATATATAATATAAAATTATATATATATATTATATATATACTTATATATATATTATATATAAATATATATATTATATATTATATGTATATTATTATATATATTATATATATTTATTATATATTATATATATTATATATATTATATATATAATATATATATATTTTTTAGTTGTAGGAGGACACAATACCTTTATTCTTTATTTTTATGTGGTGTTGAGGATCGTACCCAGTGCCTCACATGTGCTAGGCTAGCACTCTACCACTGAGCCACAACTTCAGCCCCCAAGTATCTATTATTTTTATACCTTTCTTATTTTGTCTACTTTGCCTATTAAATTAATACTGATGTACATTAGTGTCTTCTACTGAAAATGTGTTTCTTCCTACTTTTCCTTCTATAGCTAATATTTTTATTTTATATAACTTGGTACTTTCATTTGGTTATTATCTACCCCTGTCAAAGAGATGACTGGGGCTGTTCAATTCTTAATCCTTTGTGTGTGTGTTTTAGTGAGCTTTTCTGCTGCTGTGACCAAAAAGAACTGACAAGAACAATTAAGAGGAGGAAAATTTTATTTTAGGGCACCTCAGTTTTAGAGGTCCATAGATGGCCTACTCCATTCCTCAGAGCCTGAGCTGAGGCAGAACATCATGGTGGAAGTGTGGCAGAGGAAAGCAACTGGGGACATGTACCAGGAAACAGAAAGAGAGCTCTGTTCAGCAAGGACAAAACAAACCCAAGGTCCTATTTCCTCTAGCTGTACCCCACCTGTCTACAGTTACCCCCAAGTTAATTCCTATCAGTGGATTAACACACTGATGTGGTTAAGGCTCTCATAACCTAATGATTTCACCTTTAAACCCTCTTGCATTTTCCCACATGTGAGCTTTTGGGGGACACTTCATCTGAACTCTAACAGTGGGTAACCACAAATTTAATGATATATGTCATTATTACAAATAATATACAATATTCAAAATATTCTTTATTGTCTTATTTTATGCTTTTTTTACCTTGAATTATGATTTGATAGTATAAATTTTGCCACTTCCACATTTTTCTCATTTTCTTGGTAAATTGTGCCTGTTTCATTTTTTGTTGCATTGTCTTTTCCAGAGATAAGGAATTTGTTGCTTTTCCTATCCTCTCTTCCCAGTCTTATATTGTAAATTGTTTTTGCAAAAGTTAATTTTGTGGCTATATGTAAAATAATTTAAATTTATAGTTTTATTGGTAGTTAATTTTATGCTTAAAGCCAGTTCTTCTATTATCAACACCCAATTGTTATTTTTGATTAATCATTAATTTTTCTAGGCTATGCTTTAAGCAATGTATTAGTAATTATACCTATGTGGTATGTATTCAGCATTCTGATATCCAGACATCATTCACAAATGGGAACTTTAGCAGAAACTTGAGTGGGGGTTAAAATCTCAGAGTCACAATTGTTTTCTCCAAAGTTCTATAGATTTTGCTTTCTGTCTTCTCACATTTAGCTCATAGAGGAGATCTCTGAAGGCTTCAGATACTCATTCCTTTGTGAGTAACCTACATGTTTTTGCTGGATTCTCCTGACCCCCACCTGGGATCCATTTAACCCAGTGTCATCACCAGATCAATGGCATTAAGTTATCCGACTAGATGATGCCCGCCTTTGAATAGAGATCCTAATATTTCACTGAGTGTTTTTTCCTTGTTAGAGTGAAATTTTAGAAGGAGGAAATATAATGTCTGCACTCCTGGCACAATTTTGTCCAGGATTCTGTTTAAGTAGGTATATAATGTGGTCAAATTTCTATTTTCTTATAGATCATTCTGGCAACCACAATGTGGGGAAAGGTAAGAATGGGTGAGGAGGGAGAAGGGATGTTGAAGCCTGGGAGACCTGGTAAAAAACTATGTCAGAGTCCAGTAAACGATAGAGCCATAGTGGTAGGAACAGGGAAAGGGGATGAAGTTCTGAAATACTACAGTGTAAAATTCAGTGATTTGGTGACTCACTGGCTTTTGTGGGAAAGGATGATGGTTGATCAGGTGACTGTCAGTGCCATCAAGCAAAGTACAACAGGAAGAATTGGGGTTGAGAGAAAGAGACTAATTTAATTTTGGACTCTTTTTGGACAACATTTTTGTTTTCGTTTTGTCTATTTCTAACTGATGGATTTGTCAAGTAAATTATTTTCCAGTGTATTTGTGTTATGTTTGTTGGGAAGGAGGTCAATTTAAAAAATTAGAAAGCTTTTCCAATTTGTTCTTTGTTATTATATTGTTGCTTATGTATTAAATTTATTTTATTTATAACATCATTACAGAATAATATAAATATGAATCTTATGTTTTTATTTACATTAATATATATTAATCTTATCTTTTTCACCATAGTCATTATGATTTTGTAGGAGTTATATATTTAGGACAGACTCAGAATATCAGCAGCTTTTATAGTTCTGAACACGTGCACAGGCTAATATCTAATTAAAGGACAGTCAAAACCTTGAAATCAGGTGAGGCTCTAAGTTAGTCACACAAAAAATTCCAAAATACTGTAAATCAACTAAGAAGTTGTAAAAGATATTATTAATATTTGAAATTTGTTATTTGTCATAAATTGCTTTTATTTGCAAACTTAACATATACCCTATAAACTATAGGAAGGGCCTATCCCTGTCTTAGAACTCTGAGTCTGATAATAAAAGCACATTAATGAGATTGCATTATGAGAGTTAAAGATGTTTTTGCCAAGTCAACTGGTATTTAATGAGAAGTAATTTGGGGGTTCTTGATTTTAAGGTGTTTTTTTTTAAAAACTACAACATAAAACTTTAAAAGTTTTCCTGTTTTCACTTAATAAGATCCTAGGGTTGGATTTTATTGTTTTGAAATATGTTTATTCATAGCATATGTGAAGCTACTTTTCAAGTTTCAATACAAGCAGTTCTTATTTTTATGACTTATTTTTATTTTTTCAGTGATTTTAGATCTCACAAGGCTTTCAACTTCATTTTGTCACTAACAATTTAATTACGAAAGTAATAGTATTTTAACTAAAAATAAATTCAAGCAATACTGAAGAATATGATGTGGAAAGTTTTTTCTTCAGCTGCTTCTCATCCTAGATTCTATTCCCCAAATTAACCGCTGTTCATGGTTGCCTTGCCATACTGTTTAACCTTTACGAGAAAGCCTTGTTTCTTAACTTTAAATCATTTAGTCAAGAGAAGAGGCAGAATCTAGTTCTCTTACAAGTGACAAGAACTAAGTTTTTATTAAAAATAATTTTTAGTTATAGATGGACACAATACTTTTATTTTATTTATTTATTTTCATGTGGTGCTGAGGATCCATCCCAGCGCTTCATATGTGCGAGGTGAGCACTCTACCACTAAGCCACAACCCCAGCCCCAAGAACTAAGTTTTAGTACCCTTAAATTTTAACAACTCAAAAACCATGAGATACTGCATAATACTGAAAATGTTTGAAATGATTAACTCTAAAAACAGAATGTCTGGTGCTGAAATGAGCAAGTACACACTTTCCTGTAATTTATTTTCCATTGTGTCTTTTGAGTAAAAGCATGGGTTGCACTTTTTAAAAGATGATTTTCTTTATTTCTAATGGGTATAGCAAGTTTTGCTATTCACATCAAATCAATGTCTAATTTTAGCAATTCTAGTTCTATTTTAAAATGAAAAGTATGGTTTATCAGTGGTATCTTAAGTGTTGACATCCTTTTAAGGCCATACATTCCAATATGCAAGTTTTAAAGTAGCTTGTATACACCCAGCATGCAAGGCCATGACTTTAATCATTTCCTCACCAGAACTTCAATTATGCCAAGCACTTTTTAATTATCCTGTAACCCACAAGGCTATTCTTAGAAAAAAGTCTGACTTTTACGGAGGCAGTACACTCCTCTGTGGCAAAAGTCAACTCACCACTTAGCAGCCCCACCCATGAAAAAGCCCTGTGAATTAAAAGCTACTAAATAAAGCGTGTATTTTTAACAGCTTCAATTTTAAAGTCAATTTTGGCATAAAAGTTGAAGACTTTTTTTTGAAGTACAAAAATGCTATGTTGGCATTTCATGGTATTTTCAGAAAGCAGTTTGTTTTTTGAGTTGTCTTTTTTACACTTCTTAAAACATCCTTTTTCCCTCCTAAAGGAAACATATTAATCAGCTTGTCCTATTTTTATTTTTATACTATTTTACAAAGCAAATCTAAACCAAGAAGAACAATGATAGAGAATTTGTGTGTCAGGCAGGGCTGTTGGGTAGGGGAAGAGGGGTTGGGGTTGCAAGGGTTGACAGGGAAAGCAGCGTGGAAGAGTAAGTAGGGTCACTGTTTCATGCACAAATCAAAACATGGAATACAAATCCAGAAATTGGGAGAAAAGAAAACCACATAGAATTACGTTGTCTTACTCTTTTCACTTCCTAGTAATGGAAAAAAAATCTATTTTTCTCAATTAATACAAATATGTAGAATATAAAGTAATTTTAGGACGTGTTTGTATAAGACTAATGCTTATGAGGTACTAAACACCTAATGCTCTATAACATATTCATTCAGAAAACTGAATGAGAACCTGCTGTGTGCAAGGTCCTGTACTTCTCTTACTTTGTAACATATCTCCATTAAATGATTGCATCATGATCTCATTCTAGGAAAATGCAATATCCTAGATCTGAACTTAGGACATGTAACAGATACTGTGAGTGCAATCAATACCTGTTTCCCTTGTTTTTTCCTTGCCTATTATAGAAGCTGGATTATTGAAGAATTCAACTCCCTAGTTTGCTTTACAAATTAAAATTGCATAAATGCAATGTAAAAAGAAGTTGACTGGTGCCTCATGGTCTTTTTCTACCATGGTCTGGAAGTGATGCTCTCAGTGAGAGCAGAAAGCCATAAGAAGCTTGGGACCATGAAAGTCCTTGACCAGCTGAGCACTGCCCATTCTGGGGCTGCTTATGGTAGGAAATACACAAACTTCTTCCTTCTTTAAACCACCAGTTGCTAGTGTTTCTAATTACTCTTAACTACATATATTACTGAGTGAAGAAAAGAGTTAATTTGGCAGGCTGGTGTTGTGGCTCAGTGGTAGAGCACTTGCCTCCCATGCATGAGGCACTGGGTTCGATCCTCAGCACCACATACAAAATACATAAATAAATAAAATAACGGTTTAAAAAAATCTTTAAAAAAAAGTTAATTTGGCAGTAGACATGACAGTGATCTTTATATTCCATATTATGGTGACCACGATGGTCCAAAATGACACCCACTTCCTTCACACCCTATGTAGTTTCTCTCTAGTCCTCTATTAGGGTCAGTTTGTGTGACCTGTGGGATATGATAGAATTGTCACTTCCAAGATTAGGTTATATAACTTCTATCTGGGTCTAGCCCACACCATTTATTATTCTAGGGAAACCAGCTGCCATGTTATATGAGCATCCTCCTATGGAGAGACCCACATGGTGAGAAACTGGATCCTCCAGCCAACAGTGGCATGAATGAGCTTGGAAACCGATTCTATGTTCCCTTCAGATGGCTGCAATCTCAAGAGAGACCCTTAGCCAAAGCACCCAGCAGAGTCCCATCCCAGATTCCTGACTCTTGTTGTGGGATGATGTAATGCCCAGACTCGAGACCACCAGAGACCACCAGGAGTCCGATTCCGATGTAATCACAAAAGGGTCTTTAATTCAAACTCGAGTAGAGTCCGCCAACCCACACCAACGCAGTGGGTTAGGAAGCACGGCCCCGAGTCTAGGGGAGCAGGGATTTTTATGGGTTACAATCGCAAGCAAGGGAGTACATGCCTTGGCGTTACATGATTGGGTAAGGGAAAGCGCGCGCAGGGGAAACAGCAGTAGGATTGGATGGGGAT
>CM053400.1:65877584-65894069 GCA_028644305.1 Xerus rutilus | reverse complement strand
CCTTTAGGTTATTGATAGGTCTGGCTACAATGAGCTCATTGCCTGGCCTTCTGATTAGCTGACTCAAGTTGCAGAACCACTTTTTGGCGCCAGGGAGGGGTGCCGTTGTGTTGCAACTTCCAGTAACTGGGTGGGGGACCTAGGGCTCTGGACAAGAGGCCTAGAGTCACAAAATGGCTTTAGTCTGGTCCTTTCAATAATAAGTGTTTTGTTATTTTAAGCTATTGAATGTTTGGGTAGTTAAGTAGCAATATAGAACTAATAAATTGATTCATTACAGCCTTCTAAATGGTACTTTGAATATATTAAGTTTGTAAATATTTGATTTAAAGCTCTTTGATACCATGTTTTTAGCACAGGAAATGGATATATTCTGTATATACTAGTAAATACTTTTGTTCATATTAAAATACATGGCTTGATATGTTTGCTATTGAAACTCTTGACCTTCTTAGTATTTAAATGTTACTTACCACTCATTGAATACTTTCACTCAATGGAGTTCATTACACAAGTTAGGGGAAAAACACCAGCTTTTGCCAAGGCGTGGTGGCACACGCCTGTAATCCCAGCAGCTTGGGAGGCTGAGGCAGGAGGATCATGAGTTCAAAGGCAGCTTCAGCAATTTAGTGAGGCCCTAAGCAACTCAGTGAAACCCTATCTCTAAATAAAATACAAGAGAGAGCTGGGGATATGGCTCAGTGGTTAAGCACCCCTGGGTTCAATACCCAGTACCAAAACAAAAAACAAAAACAACAACAACAACAAAAAAACCCCAGCTTTCATGAAACTGTGAGTCTAGTATGGAAGGCCAATAATTGACCAAGCAAACAAGACAGTTTCAGATAGTTCTAATCATTATGAAGGAAATCATTGAGTGGCAGATACAGGATGAGAGTGGACTTTTAAGAGTGGCTTATCCAAGGAGGGGACACTTTAATGAAATCTGAATGGTTGGAAGAAGCCAGATACAGAAGATCATTCCAAGCAGAGGAAGGAGAGAGTACAAGGGCCACAAGGTGGGAATTCTTAGCTTAATTAAGCAGTAGAAGGCAGGCCTTCATGACTGACACATAGTGAGAATCAGAACAGGGCCTGGTTCTTTGACGGTGGCTTCCCCGTTGCAAGAAGCAAAGCAGGTGGGAGTAGGCCTGGTTGGCCATGATTAAGAAGCACAGCCGGAAGCCACTGGAAAGTTTTCAGCAGCACAGTATCATGATTTGTGTGTTTACAGCAATCCCTGGGGCTGTGGAGGCTGATAGGGCAACAAGCAGATGAATACAACAGGGAGCAGTTGTGCTTGGCGCGTAGTAGGAACTCTAGGAGTGTGTGGCAAGTGAATGAGTGAGTGTGTCAGAGCCAGTCAAGCCTGAATGCCATTGGAAGCGGAAGCGGAAGTGGAAATATCAAGTGGACAGACTCACAGTATATTTTAGAAAGAGAAACAACCTTGGCAATGGATTGGACATGTGCATCTGAGAAGGCAATGAGGGACAGAAAGGACTCGAGAAAAGAACCACTCTGGCCATTCTGTTTTAAGAAACAATAGGTGAACATGCATTTATAAGTTGGGCGAGAGTTGGGAGTATATTTGGGAGACAAAAGCTTCTGTTGGTTTTGATATCTCTGCAATATTTTCATGTAAAGATTGTAATCAGAACTCAACTGGACATTTGACTACTTTGCATAATAAGAGGTTAGGTCAGGAGAAATGCAGGATCCATCAATGCTTTCTCAGAGATTCATAGTGCAGACTAGTTTATTATAGACTCTCAAAACCAAATGTATTGGTCCATGAAGCCTGTCAAGGTGAGGGGGACCATCATACCTGAGATGAAAATGTATAGATATTATTTATATCATGACACTGAATGAGCGCTAGATCTAGAAGAAAGAAGGGTAATGGAGCCCCATATGCCAATATTATTCATGATGCTTTAACTTGGATGCCATCAAAATAGAAGTTACAATAGAAAAAAATAGAAAATTTCTGAATAGATTTCAGGTGTGTGTAGTTTTTTTTCCCCCTCAAAGAAATTGACAGAATTTTGTCTCAAATTCATCTTGGCTCAGCACTTGAGTCATAGGACTTTATCTCCTCAGAAACAATAGTTCTCATTTCTGAAATTATAGCTGGTTTTCTTGTAGTTATTTTTAAAATATGTGCTATTTCATGGAAGAATGATATAGGAAAACCACTTGTACAACAGAGCGTATATACCTTTACTGCTTAATATAGCCAGTGTAACAAAGGGGGACGAGAGGAAAAAGAACAAAAGGATTCTGCTGCTCAGATCTTACAGCGCTGTGTAATCAATAATAAGAAGCTACTGTGCACATCAGCAGTGATCTGAACATCAAATGGACTTGAACTTACCACATTTATACACAGGTCCTATGCTTATCCGAGTTACATGAGGTTGCACGCTCCTCCTGAGGCTTGAGAAATTCCATTTGAAAGCAACCCAGTTTTGCAAAACTCTGGCAATGAAAGCAACTTGTTTACTGGAAGTCAGTATAGATGTGTAGGTCACCAACTGAGAAGTGATTTCACTGACTGGGGGTTAATCACTGACTCGTGCATTGGAGGATGGCTGGCCAGCTACCCCCTGCAAAGGCATCTAACACAGAAAGACTGCAATTAAGTGCAAGCTAATGACATGTTTAATAAGTAAGATAGTTCCTAAGTAGTGATAACTGTACAGTATATTCAGAGATATCTGCAATAGCAGTCATGTGAGATGAAAATATCTGTGATTACTGTTGGTGACAAACTCACTTATTCTCTTCATCATACTGTGATTTGCAGTTGGCATTCATAATTGAAAGAAAGGCTATATGTCAGTTAAAGTTAGTGAAACACACATGCAATTTATTTTGTCCATCTGCATTTATCGCATACATTCATGAACCTTAGGTGAGGATTTTTGGATTAAGGGTAAAGTAAAATGTAAGGCTTGGGTATTTTAACATTTGACATGCTGCAGTTTGTGGGGTAACACCCTTCTCTTCTCCACCTGACTTTTGAACAGATTGAGAATAATAGATTCAGAAATTAAAACAAAATCAAACTGAAGGCTTTATGCTGAATAGAGCTACTTGAGCCAGCCTGCTACCACGTTGTCCCTGAGTGAAGCTGAATGCTTGCATTGGTGAAGCTCTTACCATATAAAAATCACCTGAAATCCTCACCAGAAAAAAATCACTGTGAATATTCTAGTGAGTGTACAGACTCTTGGCCTCCTCTCTATAGACAGAAAAATACATTTTTAGTGTGTAATTTTAGTTTTTTAGCATAGTAGATCAGTTCTCACTGGCATTACAATTTCTTAAGTATCATTACTTCTCTGATATTTCAACATATATGAGAATTCTGAACATCATTCATATTGTGCGGGGCTAGCCAACTCTGTTAGTGCCCACTCAGGCAATCAGAACCAACAGAGGGAATGTCAAACAGAAAACTAGGATGAAAAAACAATATCAAAGAGAAAGAAGAAAGGAAGGAAGGAGAAAGAAAGAAAACTGGCTACAAACATGTTGGAAAAGCCAAAAAAGGGCATGTGTGTTTATCTAGAGATTAGTAACTTCCTCACCTGCATGCTAGGGCAGGAGAGGCAGAAAAATGCTGTCCACAGTCTGTTCCTGAGGCTGCAGGAACTCCACTGTGGCTCTTTTCAGGAAGGAGGGAGTCATTGCCTTTGTAGGTATAGCGGGGGTCCAGGCCCCCAAGTTGCCAGCTGCCGTCACTGTTGTACCTAGGAGCACTGTGCGCTGAGGCTGGAGAGCTTCACATCTGCTCTCTAAATCATGATGCCCAAGTAGATGTTCAGGGGCTCAGGCCTGCCTGAAGCTGCCAATTTATTAGAGTTACTTCTAGAAGAAAGGAAATCCTCCTAGATTTGTCTCTGCAAGCCTACCATTGTTAGATTCTCTTCTGAGAGAGCTGGGAATGTTGTGGAATACAGACTTCTGGTTCCCTGTAGTAGTGGGAAAAGCATGGAGGGTGGAAATGGAACTGGTCCAAAGAGCAATGGGCCAACCAGTCTCCAAAATATTTACCTTCTCTTGAGATGTTTTCCTTCCTTTTAATATGCTTTCCATGTAGTCATTCTTCACAATGATGTGCTGCATCATTTTCTATTCTGAATACTCTGGTTGTTAAGTTTATTCTTAGTGTAAATTTTCCTTCTTTTCTTTGAAACTTTAATTTTCAGGTTCAGCTTATGTGGGAGTGCCCATCCCCACTCCTATAGCACTCCTTGTCCTTCAATTTTTTTTGGTTGTTCTCACCAACCTTCCTCTCCCTCCACCATCTCTAGATCAGGGCATAGTTTAGTTGGTGGCTTGGGCTCCTATTGTTTGATATCTTTGAAGGTGTTCAGTCACTGAAGAGGCAGAGAGGGGTGATGTCCTCACTTTCAGCTTTAGGAAGCACACCTTGCTCTCTCATCCCACATAGCTCCAACTCTTGGCTGCCTATGGTTATACACACACACACACACATACACACACACACACACACACACACACACACACACATACATATCAGCTGGGGAAACAATTGTACATATTAGAATCACCTAGGCAGCTATTATATTTCTTAATAGCTATTATATTTAATATTATATTTCTTAATAGCTACCTAATAGCTATTACTTATTAGCTATTACCTAATAGCTATTACCTTAATTGCTATTATATTTCTTAATAGCTATTATAGTTCTTAATATTGTATTTCTTAATAGCTGCCTAGGTGATTCTAATACGTAGAATTGCTTCCCCAGCTGATGCTTAAGGAATAGAGGCAAGCTGGCAACAGCTGTTTGGTTTCCCTGCCTTAGCTTGGAGGAGGAGCTCTGGGGCTAAGGTCTGTTATCTAAAGCTTGAGTGTTGAGCTGTGTCAAAGGCTTAGGGAAGGCATTTGAACAAGCAAACTCTGTGGAAGGTCACATTCTGACAGGAGCATGGCAAATTAGAGCAAACATCCCAGTGGTAAGTAAATGACTCCTGTGTGTGGACTCCCTACTAATTGAATAAGCTCTGCTGTGTCATGTCAGTCAATAACAAACAGTCAGTATTTGCTAAGTAATTATTCTCCTCTGGTGATGTAGAGAATGATTTGAATGGCCTACTGTTAATTCTTAAAATGTTCTTCTCCCCTTCCTCATAGAGGTCGACACAGTGGCTTAGCTACCCCAAATTCACTCGCAACGCTTTATTCTTACCTTTTTCTTCATGGTGGCTTAAAAATTATTAATATTCACCTCTCCAACAGTCTTTCCACTGGAAAAAACCATGTGATCCAAATCTGACCAGTAAGAAGTAAGCAGATATTATTGGATGAAACTTTAAATTTTAAAAGGGATAAACTAAACTGCTCCTTCCCTGAATGTAGGAGAGTCTTGAGGTAGTACAGCAGACATCTTGGGATCATGTAGAGAAAACCCATATGCCAAGAGTGGTGGAACAGAAAGACAGCACTAGGTTCTCATGGTGTCAGGGAACTCATGTACCAGTCCTCCATAGTCTTACATCAGACATTTTATTACATAAAGAAAGTCCTCTATTCAATCCACCCTTGGTTGAATTTTCTATTGCTGTCAGGTAAAGGAGACCCTAACTGATACATTTGCCCAAAATGGAAATACTAATTGTATTCCTTGCTTTTGAGAAACTATTGGTAAACAAAAGTTTCTGAAACAAAATAATGTTCAACTAATTTAATAAACTCCAATAGGGAATCTATACAAAATTTCTCAGATGATGATGATGATGATGATGATGATGATGATGATGATGATGATGATTTGGTACTAGGGATTGAACACAGGGGCCCTTAAATACCGAGTCACATCACATCCCCAGCCCTTTCTAGTTTTTATTTTGAAACAAGTTCTCGCTAAGTTGCTAATTTGCTGAGGCTGGCCTTAAATCAGATAATTTTTCAGGTTAGTCTTCTGTGTTGTTGTCTCCATATCCTAGTTTCCATTATTATTAGTTTTTCTTTGTTTTCATTATTCTTTTTTTCTTATTTGCTAGTTCCCATTGTTATTTCAAATTGAGTGATAAATTCTAACAATATGTACCCAGAATCTATCCAAATGCAACTCCTATTTCTTCCTCTTTTAACAGTAAAACATCAGAAAACCAAAACTGGGGTAGAATTACTTGCCCAGCATGCCCAAGACTGTGTGTCTATCCCCAGCACTGAAAAAACAAAAATTACAAAATCTGACATTTAATAGAAACCAGTTTTCTTCTCTTAGATTCAATTGCTGTGCAAAAATCTGCAAAGAGGATCAATTGTGATTTTTGTAAAGTAAAATTTCCAGGTAGCTTTTCTGCCTTTAAGCATCTCATGAGAAACATTAATCAAACATATACATATTGAATATCCCTAATTCAAAAAACCAAAATCCAAAATTCTCCAAAATACAAAACTTTTGAGTTTTGTATTAAAGATTCAAGTAGAAAATTTGACACTGTGAAAATGCTTCATGTACAAAATTATTTAAAATATTGTATACAATTTCCTCAGGTTATGTGCATAAGGTATATATATATATAACATAAATTGATTTTATGTGTGCATGTGGGTTCTATCCCCAAGATATCTCAGTATGTATATTATAGTAAATATTCAAAAATCCAAAAATAATTAAAAATATGCAACGACTTGTATTGGTCCCAAGCATTTCAGAAAAAAGAGACAAAACTTGCAATAATATTGTTAGGAAAATGTATCCTGCTTTGTTGGAGCTGCTTACTGCTTCCTTTTCCCATTGTTTCTCAGCCAGTCTTATTTGAAAATATTTCAGACTAAACAGTTTTGTTTGTCTATACTTCATATTTAGTGGTAAAGTCTGTGTTATTTTTCATCACTGAAGAATAGCTTAATTAATAAAATATCTAGATTAAATCTGAAATATCTAGATTAAAACAGTGAGTTGTTAGAGATTCAGAAAAGTAATATAATTTCCCCAATTTTTAGACAATATGGTATAATGTACTCAACTCTAAAATGTCCCTGAGCATCATCAAATCTTTGAGTCAGACTATGTAGTCTTTCCTGACCAGCAGAGCTTATTTTTGTATTCAGAATGTTTTCTAGTTGCCTATCAGTCAACAATTTTGGCCTTTTTTTAGTGAAAAGAGTGAATTTACTTCTCAAAACAGAGTAAATTGTTAAATCAAACTCATACTGGTTTGAGTGAAAAGGTAGCCTCTTTTATACAGATTGTCTTGATCATCTTTCTTGTTATTGAAGAGAAATATAAACATAAAGAGGGGATGGAATTTAAAAATATTCAGGGTGTGGGCTGGTGTTTGGAATGAACATGTTATTTCATCACAGAAGTTTATTAAGTATGTTCACTAATGTTTTGCACCACTGGAATTTCACATCTGTCAGAATCCATGATCCCATTCAGTCTCTGTGAAATATAGGCTGACAATAGCAATGCTGCCAGAGGAGATTTCAAAGGCTTTTGCTCTGCCCTCTGTGAAAGTGTTTTCCTCAACAACAGATCTATGGAATTCCTTGGCTTTATTCCACAATATAAGTTTTGCATAGATCATGAACCATTTGTTAGAAAGTCCTTTGAAAAGAGATCAATTTTCAATTATTTTAAAATTTTCAATGTATAGTGCTTCCATTTAAAGAGTTGGAGTATTTGCAAATCTCGGGAAAACTTGGGCACAAAGCATTATGTTGTACTGAACACCTTCTGGTCAATAGAGGAACCAGGCAGGGAAGGAGGCAGGAACAGTGACCCATGTAAAGCACCTGACCAATGTATTCAGGCTTAACCTTGCTGTTTGGGGCCCTGCATTCTACCATGCTACACACGGTACCCACAATCAGTAAGTAAGTAAACTAGTAATCAGATCACGATAAGGAGCAAGAGACAGGGAGTAGGCAAGAAGCTTTAAGCTGAGGACATCTGGCTCTAATTCTGGGAAGTTTGGCTGAGTATCCAATGGGGTGAGTGAGAGACAGCACTTGGGCAGCCTACTTCACAGGGAAAATAGAACGAGATGACAACTGTTCAACTTCCTTCCATTCCATCCGTGAGCTCATCTGTGCCTAACTCATCCTTCCTTCCAACTCTCCTGTCACACTGGGTGTCACTATACTTCCCAGTCTGAACCTAATCCCCGTGCTGTGCCCTGAATCCCAGCCCATGGCTCATGCCCTAACTATGCTTAGTAAATACCCTTCCTGTCTGCTCTTACACTTCTGCTGCAGCACTGGCATGCATTGGAGGTTTCTTGGCCCCACAGCTTGCCTCCAATCACCATCCTCTCCCTATTTTCTACAGATCTGCTTCTTTAAAGGGCTCTGGATACCAGCCTCCACTTGCACCTCCGTTCACTCTTCTATCCACTCAGGCTGCCTCGTGCCCCCGGCTGCACTGCACTTGCTCAGGCCACACTGGCTTCGCCAGTCATCTCCTCGCCACCCCTGTGATTTAGCCCTTGCTCCTTCTCAGCCTCGTTTCTGCATCACCCTCCTCACTTCCTGTCATCCATCCCCTCCAGTCTTCTTATAGTCTTCAACTCCTCTCATTTCTCCTCATCTTTGTACTTGTTTTCAGTAGCCTGGAATATTCTATCTCTCTCTCTCTCTCTCTCTCAGTTCTCATGCAGCTGGCTCATTCACATCCCTCACAATAGGGCTCAGCTATCCATTCCTCAAAGAGGCTGATCAATGCATGTAGTGTGACCTTGACCTTGGGAATATTACTTAAATTTTTGTGCTTCAGTTTCTGGTCTACAATGGAAGAAACCATTGTACCTACCTCCTAGGGTTGTTGTAAGGATTAATATGCAGGCAATGTTTAGAACAAGGCTTGGCCTCCAGTGGTAATGTAGGACTCAGTGCTTGCTGTTATTGGCATCATCATCTCACCTCTCTGTTTCCCTCCTTTGTGGCGCTTATCCTGTGCTGGGATTGCCCAGGTTATTGACTCACTGTGTGCACCACGTGTAGCATGGTAGAACGCAGGGCACAGGAGAACAAGGTTTGCTCTACCTTGTGGGTTTCTATACCCTTTACATCTTGTTTGGGCCGAGAGCTTGGTGGGGCTGAATACGTTAGCCATTTTCAACCATTCACTTTATCTCGAATTACATTTGTCACTATTGATTGTGCCATCTTTCTTGAAATCCTCTTTTCTTTCCCTTCCTGTCTTATTTTGATCATATCCTTATATACCAGGAGATGTGTCTGTGAGGGTACAGGAAGAACAGGAGCATGGGAATGGGTGGATGAGACGGGTGAAATTCTATTGCTTTACACAATGAGTTGTATTCCCAGGGGATCTCTTCTAAGCAGAGGGAAGGATGGGTGGGGCTGCTGATCATAACTGAAGAGGAGAAATCCCAGACCAAACCAGCATGGGGTGAGTTTGGGAGTCAACAACTGAGGTTATTTTTAAGTTTCTAGGCTTTATGTGTAAGATTGAGTTAGCATTTGATATACAAATATAAATAAGATATGATCTTGGCCAAGGATCTCAAGATGGATATACAAACTATAGACAAACAAATGCTTATAATTTGTTTTAGGAGGTGTTTTACAGAGGTGTACACAAGGTGTTGGCAATGAAGAGGATGTAATTAGCTGTCTGGGGTTCTTGGAGTAGAAAGAAGAGTAGAAAAGTACAATGAGCCTTGAATTTATCAGACCAATCATGGAAAGAAAGCTGAAGTAGAGGAAATAGCATTTGCAAGGGCATAGAAGGATTTCTGGTTTCCAAATAGTGTATGGAACTGACGTGAAAGGACTCACTTCTCACTGCCTCCCACCCCAAGTTTACAAAAATCTATAGCATCCCTGCAATTGTTATAAAGTACATGCATCCTTCGGAGAGGAAAGTTTTATGTGAATTTTAAATTGATTTTATTTTGGAATAAATCGCTTTCCTAATTTATGGCTTGATTTGATAGATGTACCTACTACTTGATCTTGAACCTTCTGATTACTGAATTCTACCTCTTGTAACAGTGCCAGTTTTAGAAGGGAGAGAGGATAGATAGGTAGATGGAATGGAATATGTGAGTTGAGTTGGTAGATAGATAGATGGATGGGAAGCTGGGAGGTCAATGTCAAGAAACCCAGATTTGGGGGCATGGTTGCTTTATTTCAGTTTTACTTGAAGAATACGTGCCCAGATGCAGTGGCGACCCACAAAAGCCATCTACATGCCATATGCCAATTCCAGATTTTAGTATCACATTAGCAAAAGTTATTGAATATCCACTGTATATCAGACATTAATCTGTGTTCCTTTTTTATTTGTTCTTTTTAGTTATACATGACAGTAGAATGTATTTTGGCATATTATATATACATGGAGTATAACTCATTCTAATTAGGATCCTGTTCTTGTGGTTGTACATAATGTGGAATTACCCTGGTTGTGTATTAAAATACAAGGATAGAAAACTTATGTCTGATTAATTTTACTATCCTTTTCATTCCCCTTCCCCCTTCCTTCCTTTCATTCCTCTTTGTCTAATCCAAAGTATTTTGGTTCTTCCCCTTCCCACCCTCCCTTCTTGTTTGTTAGTAGTACCCACTTATCAGAGAGAACATTCCATCTTTGGGAGTGGCTTATTTCACTTAGCATGATATTCTCCAGTTCCGTCCATTTACCAACAAAGGCCATAATTTCATTCTTCTTTATGGCTGAGTAATAATCCTTGGTGTATATATACCACATTTTCTTTATCCATTCATCTGTTGAAGGACACTTAGGTTGGTTCCATAGCATGGCTATTGTGAATTGAGCTGCTATAAATTGATGTGGCTGTGTCATTGTAATATGCTGATTTTAAGTCTTTTGGGTATAGACTGAGGAGTGGGATAGTTGGGTCAAATGGTGGTTCCATTCCAAGTTTTCTGAGGAATCTCCATACTGCTTTCCAGAGTGGTTGCACCAATTTTCAGTCCCACCAGCAATGTATAAGTGAACTTTTTTCCTCACATCCTCACCAACATTTATTGTTACTCATATTCTTGGTAATTACCATTCTGCCTGGAAGGAGATGAGTGTAGTTTTAATTTACATTTCTCTAACTGTTAGAGATGTTGAACAGTTTTTCATATATTTATTGATCAATTATATTTCTTCTTCTGTGAATTGCCTATTCAGTTCCTTTGTCCATTTATTGATTGGGTTATTTGTGCTTTTTTTTTTTTGGTGCTAAGTTTTTTAAGTTCTTTGTATATCTTGGAGAGTATTGCTATATCTGAGGAGCAGCTGATAAAGGTTTTCTCCAATTCTGTAGACTCTCTTCATGTTCTTGATTGTTTCCTTTTCTATGAAGAAGCTTTTTAGTTTGATCCATCTCATTTATTGATTTTACTTCTTGTGCTTTATGAGTCTTATTGAGGAATTTGGTTCCTAAGCCAACCTGATGGAGAGTTGTGCCTACTTTTTTTTCTAGTAAGTGCAGGCTCTCTGGTCTAATTCCTAGGTCCTTGGTCTACTTGGAGTTGAGTTTTGTGTAGGGTGAGAGATGGGGGTTTAATTTTATTTTGCTACACATAAATTTCCAGCTTTCCTAGCACCATTTGTTGAAGAGGCTATCTTTTCTCTCATGTATGTTCTTGGTGCCTTTGTCTAGAATGAGATAATGGTATTTATGTGGGTTTGTCTCTGTGTCTTCTATTCTGTTCCATTGGTCTTCATTTCTGTTTTTTGCCAATACCATGCTGTTTTGTTACAATAGCTACATAGTATAATTTAAGGTCTGGTATTGTGATTAACCTATAAATTTAATGATGTACTCTCATTCTGTAGTTCATAAAATCTAGGAATCTTCTTTACTAGTGATAAATTCATATATATGATACAGTGGGTTGGGAAGAAAGTAGGTTTATGAATTTTACTTGGTATTTTTTTTCATGTACTGGGCATGGCTAATACAAACATGGCACCATATGACTTCTATGCTTAGTGAATTAGGTCACTTGCTAGGCCAGAATGGGAATATTAATAATGTTTATTCAGCTCACAGAAACCACCAATATGAAATGCATTCCTTCTAGTCTTCGCCTTTCAATTTTGCAAACTGGAATTAATTTCAAAGGGAACACATCTGGCTGAGGTATATTAAGAGTGAGAAAATTACAGAATATTCTATGGAAGAATTAATTTGATTTAAAACCAATACTCCATGAAGAATCAAACATATACTTCTCACCATCTCTAAAATGGAAAGTATTTCCTCCAAAATGTTTTAACTGAAAATGCTTTTGGAATATGTGTGTGTATGTGTGTATAAATTCTCTTAATTACAAAGTTATAAAGGTAAAGCTTTGACCTGAGATTTAATTAACACCTAAATTGTGTAGCTATGGATTGGATGGTGGTAAGGACATATAGGGATTTGTTGAATGACCTGATCAACTAAAGCAATTCAGGAAGCTAAGCTGAAACTTTCAGGATTACCATGACTGACCAAGATTGTGTGGTAGAAGACTCAATCTCAAAATTCATTCAGTTTAATAGATAAAAGAGGGCTTTGACACCTTCATCCTTCAAGGTCTGCACAGGGGCTGTGCAGTGGAAATCTGGCCTAGCAGTCCACAGGTCCTGAGGCAGGTCCAGTTATAACTCAGAGCATATGAGTTACTCAGTGGGAATCAATGAGCCAATTGTGCACTTTAATGGTTGTGATAGCCTGAAGGCACAGCCTGGCCCTGAAGCCATAGTAGGAAATGAGGGAATTCTGAGTTCATTCAGGAAACAGGAAGCAGTGAATGTTGACTTTCATTTTCTAGGTAATCTTGTCTTCTATATCAATTAAACTTCAGGATTTACCCTAATCCATTTGCCTCTAAATTAAATAGTTATATTTACAAAGTGTAACTATAATACAACTAAAATATAACTACAATAAAGGTTATCTACCCCAATAATCTAGAGTAATGTTCCCATCTCAAAATCCAATTAATTATATCTACAAAGTTATTTTATTTTTCATATAAGGTAACATTCACAAATCCCAGAGATGAAGCTATTATTCAGCCTGACACATATGCCATCTGAAAATGCACTAAAACCCAAACATAATTACCACCTATTTTCTTTTTGACTTGATGTCATAAACTAGAGTGGTATGTTCAATACCAGGTTTTTAAGAAAGTTTGTTTTAAAGGAGAATTGTTTTAAGGAACTTCTGATGATACAATTTCTACTTTTAAATATATAGACTAATTTTTTTTTTTTTTTTTTTGGTATCGAGGATTAAACCCAGGGCACTTAACCACTGAGCCACATCCCCAGCCCTTTTCATTTTTCATTTAGAGACAGGGTCTCACTGAGTTGCTTAGGGCCTGGCTAAGTTGCTGAGGCTGGTTTTGAACTCATGATCCTCCTGACTTGACCTTCTGAGTCATTATCTAGACTAATTTAAAAGTTTTCAAAAATCCTAAGGATAGGATTTGAATTAAATTTATGGTGGACATTTTGTGTATTTTATTGAATTTGCTATATTATGTGTTTCTACATGTTTTTTGATCAGTCATATTGAAGCCATAAGACCTTGAATCTGGACTGATTCAAAATTGTTTAATTTTTATCACCTTGGGACTGATGGGCTCCACTTTGAGCCAGATTATGGCTGAATTGATACTTTTTGTGATTTACACTCAACAAATCATTAAACATATCCTAACTGCTCTCCAATACAATTAGTGAATTACAACTTCTGAAATTCCAGTGGAAAGGTAAGTACCTTATTTCAGTACAAGAATTATCCCAGCCTTTTCCCAACATTCTGAATACCATGTATCTCATTAAATAATTTAAAATTTGTTCTTTTTCTGCTAAATATTTTGGTGAATTAGAATATGTAAGCTGAGTGTGGTGGCACATGCCTATAACCCCAGCACTTTGAGAGGCTGAGACAGGAGAATTGCTAGTTCAAAGCCAGCCTCAGCAATGGTGAAGTGCGAAGCAACTCAGGGAGACTGTCTCTAAATCAAACACAAAATAGGGCTGGGGATGTGGTTCAGTGGTCGAATACCCCTGAGTTCAATCCCCAGTACATCCCTGGTACCAAATAAAAAAGAAAATGTAGCCTTCAGAGCTCATAAACTCTTGAACTTGGACTATTTCCTGTGACCGTTTTAAATGTTAATAATAGACACCTGTGACTATACTTGGGCCTTCTAGTTCTTTTAGTGGCAACATGCCTGAAGTTCACCTAGCACTTCTACTGAGCTACAGTGGTGGCGGGGAGGGGAGGGTAGATATAAAGATATCTAAGTCTTGGTCCTTGGCCCCTCTGGACTGAGGCTGGGTCTAATTTAACCTTAATCTCCAGCATCTGTTTTGCTCTTTAACACATAGTCAGCTCACAGTGCCAAATCACAGTCAGTTCACATTTCTTCATTAAGTAGACATTTGTTTGATGAAGAAGGTTTTGTTTATTGAGTAGTTGTTAAAAGAACATCGTAGAGATTGAGCTTTTTATAACTCAAATAACTAAGATAAATGTTATCTTCAAATCCCTTGTAAGTGATGCAATGGAGGTGTGAACAGTGTGCTTGGGGACCCTGAAGAAGGGAGCCACCAACTTGGCCAAAGAGGGTTAGAAAAGGCTCTGCAGAAATAATCATGGGAGCAAAGTCCTAGAGAAAGAGAGTCCAATTTACCCATTAACCACTTCTCTGAATTTACTTATTTCTTTTCACTATTCAGTTTTGATGGACTGGTTTTCATTTGTTCTCCATAATAGTAGAAGGAATGTTGGGTTTGTCTCTGTCCCAGCTTCTTACTGCTTGTGTGGAAAGGAACATAGATGGGGTAACCACGTGGGGAGAGGCAGGGAGCAGCCAGCACACAGCACAGCTCTCACAGCAGGGAAAAAGACTAGGAAGAAGGGAGACAAGGGACAGAAAGGGGAAAATTGAGGACAGCTTATTTTGAAGAATAATGTATTTACAAAAAGGCATTATATCTGAGAATATATTCTTTGCAAATATATGTTCCATGAATGCATCTTCCTCCTATGACCCATTTCCCCTCTCTCTTGAATCAGCAACACGTGCTGGCTCTCCTCTTCATCTTTCACATAGAAGAGGTCTCATCCGTCTGTTTCAATCCTGTCCAGCTGCAATGGCAGGAAGCTGAGTAGAGGCAAATTAAACATTCCTTAAAACACTGTTATGAAAACAAAATGAAAACTGGTCAACTGAAAGTTTACAAAAATCTTTAAAAGCAATTAAAACTATCCCATCCAATGAGAATGGCTATAAACTTTATAAATAGTTCAAAGGAACAAGAAAACTTGGCAAATTTGCCTTGTGGTTAGTTGACTCTCTCTAGTTGATTTTTGGTGAATCGACCCAAAACTAGTATTGAAGAATTAATACACATTTGCATAGCAAAAAATGGGAAAATGCATTCCAGGTATAGAGACTAAAACAGGAGGAATAGGTTTTGCAGGAAGAAGCATATTTATTCCTTCACCAAATGTCTTAGAGCACAGATCCTGCTCCCATAAAGTGAGCAGTCTGGTTCACATGACATTTATGCTGATCCTTTTTGTATAAATGTCTTTGAAATTTTTGGTTTTGGTTTTAAAACACACACACACACACACACACACACACACACACACCCCTTTAGATGGTGGATATAAATGATGATAGTGAGATGAAAAAAACTTAG
This sequence comes from Xerus rutilus, assembly GCA_028644305.1. NCBI lineage: Eukaryota > Metazoa > Chordata > Mammalia > Rodentia > Sciuridae > Xerus > Xerus rutilus. The sequence goes on along the minus strand of CM053400.1, from coordinate 65,878,377 downwards.
TAAGACAGTAATTGAAACCGAAGAAGCTAGAAAAGACCCATGAATTTGCACAAAATTATGAGTATAAAAAGCAGAAATTAAAGAATGAGAAAGCAAATAAAAAATAGTGAGTGATATAAAAAGCCAGTTCTAATAAAAGTCCAGTGAAATATAGGAGTCTTTGCCAAGTTCAAACACCCGCCCCCCAAAAAGATAAAGAACACAAATGCAAATATTATCAATGATAAGATATATAGAATTACAGCTATTAAAAATATAAGTAAAAGGACCTGGACAACTTTGTTATTCAAGAAAAATCTGGAAAGAATAGATTATGTAAGGTAATCAAAATCAACTTAAGAAAAATTTAAATAAATCAGTAAACATAGGAAGGAAATCTAAAAGGTCAAAAACATATTTTCTTAGAAGCACTATATCCACTAAGTTTCCCTGGTAAGTTCTATAGCTCATCAACAAAAATGACACTACAATATCAATCTATGTACCTTGGGCTCTGATATGATAATGAAAAAATCCAAAATAAACTCTTGAAATATATCAAGTCCAGAACATGTAAAAAGTAATAAACACAGCAACAAACTCTGATATAGTAGTTTCTCTCTGTGATGCAAGAATAATTCAAAGTAGAAAATCCATTAACAAAAGCAACTATAGTAATAGGTGAAAGAAAAAAATAAGTGATAATTTCTATTTCTATATAAATGGTAAAGATGATATTTACAATTCTTTCCTAATAAAAACTCATAGTAATAAAAATAACTTAAAATGATAAAAATATTTTTGTAAAGGTCAG
>CM053400.1:65838122-65877084 GCA_028644305.1 Xerus rutilus | reverse complement strand
TGAGGGAATGAGCGTATTTTTCTTCCACTTTTCCCAAATTTTTAATGGCATAATTTCTACCTTGTTAGGGCATACAATATTTGTATGCTTTTATGCCACTCTAATTTCTGCATTTTTGTCTTAATTCTACATTTTGCATGCAAACATGCATTTGTATCATATGCTAAGCCATTTATGGGTAAACTTATGAGACTAATTTATAGATAGTTATATGTCTGATTTAAGTAAAATTAAGCAAAAAATCAGGAAATTATAAACAATAAACCAAGATTGAACTCTTAAATCCAATGATTTGAAAAGAAAGATAGACTAAAGCATTTTTCTGGCAATAATCCTTTTCATTTGGCCTTTCCTGTTCTCTTTCCAACATGAAAAAAAATTCAACCAAGAAATCAAAAAGCAGCTATACAGTCATCAAATCCATGTTAAGTCCACATATGGTTTGGAAATATTTGAGATCTAGCCATATATAAGCAAAGGCAGATGCTTAACTTATTTTTTTTTTAGTTGACAGTATCAGGATTATTAACTCTGCTGGATGATATTAGAAGTATTCCCAGTTCCACTCACCAGTATTCACCACTATAAATGAACACAACACCCAAGAGTTGAGATTATTTCCTCCTTTCAGATATCAAGAGCTCAAGAGATAGCCCACAGTCCACTGATCTTGAAAGGACATCAAGAGGAGCCCATTCCAATGCACATCTTGTTTCTTGGTACTTCTGAAGTTAGTATGACCTTCAGGCTTGTGAGTTAAAATTCTCTATGTATTTATTGGGTGAGTTCTATAGTGGTAGTCATAATTCTTTTGATGCTCTGATAATTGGGGCATTTCAAAAGAAGTTATGGGTTTATTATTTACCTATTTTTATATGAGAAAGAAAGGCACTTAGCCTTTCTTAGCTCTCAAAATATGAATAATAATCTCTTCCTTGCTAGTTTCACATACTCTGTTTCATTTTCGTTATTCAGCTCCATACTGTGAAGTGATAAATGCCCAGATTTCCATTAATTATGTATCAGAGCTGGCAAGTATAGTCTAACATTTGGTCTATACACCTGGCATGGATGGAATATGAACATCAACCATATTCTTGGACTCACTTTCCTGAATGACTTTTTATCAACACACTGACACCATCTGTGGCTGCAAAAACACTCAAAAAAGCCATATTTAAATACTTTAAAATTCAGTGAATAGGGATTTTACTGGGCCAAGCAAAACCATTACCAAATAGGACATTTGATTAGCAGGGTAAACTTTTGAACAAACCTTTAAATACAGTAATGTTCAAAAGCTTGGAAATAGTTATTTTTTAATGTGCATTTTAGTAGTTTGAAGTTAATCAATGTATGTTTGAAACCTTGATTCTGATTTTCAAAATCAACTAGATTATTATTCAAACAGGTTTAACAGTGGCATGAAATTTTTCTGTTGCATTAGATTTAGTGGATAATATTTGGGCTTTGAATACCCACCAAGTTTCTGAGACAATGCCCTCTAGTAGACAATCCTCTGCTCCCCAGTGAAGTTACTCTGAACCCATGTTTTAGGAAAGGGCTTAATTTACACAAACTAGGTCACAAGTTTTGAACTGGAGATTGCAAAGAGAAGCTGGGAATCTTTCAGAATCCTGGACTTTTACATTTCTTTTCAGATCATTCATGTGGAATGAGGGGAGGACAAGAAGTCCTCTGGTCTCCCAGGATCTTAAGGCTTCAAACTACCAGCACCCAGAAATTCCTTTGAACCAATGAAGGTGACAAAGACAACTTAGACCGAATATTCAGTCATTCATACTCTATAATTAAATTATTGCTAAGAATACCTTTATAACATTGTATTTACTATGATGAGTCAATCCATGAACTAAATACTTGGCATACATTATCTTATGTAATCTTATAACAATTCTGTTAAGTAAGTATAATTATTCCATTTCACTGATCAGGTAACTCATGTGTAGAAGCTCAAGGAACTGTTGAGGTCTATCCAAAAAAGCTTATGTTCTTAGTCATGATTTCCTCTGATTCTTTCATCTGAGCATGCTATCTCTTTTATTAACTTTGGCTTTGTAATATTGTATCATGGCAGAACTTCATCATGTTTCTTTCAAAAATTTAAGAACAATAAAGATTTAAGTAAATACATATGGACAATGTGGACATTTGGAGAACAAATGTTGATTCTCAGACTTTTTGTTGGTATTTTACTTGAGGAATTCTTCTGATATATATGTATGTCCACACACACATGTGTGTACGCACACACACATATTTCTCCACTGACACTGGCATTAGGCCAAAGCTGTACTTTTCCAATGTCCAGTGGATGATAGTTCACAAATATCTATTTCACTCACAGACATGCTGAATTCAGGATAGTATCTAACACAAAAAAATGGAAGGAGAACTCTAGGTGAGCACACCTAGAACTTGTGCTCATTCAAGATAGTTGTTTATTGCCATCTCAACATACCAGACTCATTTCTCCTGGAAATGCAATTGATTCTTTAGGTGAAGAGAATTTCAAAAGCCTGTATTTGAACATCAGCAGTCAGAAGATCACATCTTATGCAGTAGTGGTTGTTTCAGTCTCTGGATGAGGTTAGCCATTTCACATTGTGGTATAACTTGAGTTTAAAAACCACTGTTGGTTTTCCTGATTCTTTTTATTTGAAAGAAACATAAATTAGTAATAACTATTTCATGAATTTTTAATCCTATGAGTTTTGTTTTTTATACATGTAATCTTATTGACTTTAAATAAAATTTTAAGTAGGTATTTAATTTGATTTGATTTAGATGTATTCTCAGTTCAACATAGACATCTTTTAAAGTTCACTAGTCTTATGGGTATATGCAGATATATTGTTGCCTAAACTTGAGCATATAGGAGACAGGGCTCAACAAATTTCCAGCATTAGCTCAGATGATTTCTTTCTAAAAGTGGATAGGAGAGGCATTGCTGTGTTTTATTAACATGCATGTTAAATGTGAGGCTCATATGACCTGCCCAGATATGGGGATCACAGGTTTCTGTAATGGTTACAAAATTGTATTTCAATGTGTCCTTGTTATGGTTTATATATGTGATGTTTTCTCAAAATCATGTGTGAAACAATACACGAATTTTCTAAGTTTGTGAGATGATTAGATGATGATGATTGTAACCTAATTGGTGGATTAATCCACTGATATGGATTAACTGGGTGGTAACTATGGGCAGGTAGGGTCTGGCTGGAGGAAGTAGGTCACTGGGGGCATGCTTTTGGGATTTATATTTTGTCCTTGGTGAATGGAGCTTGCTCTCCGCTTCCTATTTGTTCTGTCCTGTGCTGCTTTCCTCTGTTACATCATTCCACCATGAAGTGCTGCCTCATCTTGGGCCCAAAGCTAAGAAGTTTGCTGTGGGCTGTGGACCAAACCCCTGAAATTGTGAGTCAGAATAAACTTTTCCTTCTCTATGTTGTTCTTGTCAGGTATATTTGTCACAGAGATGCAAAAGCTTGTTAAAATAGTCCTTTCTATGATATTTGTATTAAATAAATTCTTTTGGTTTTCCACTTGAAAGATAGGTCATCTTATTTTTTAACTAAATTTGGAAATATAAGGGAATCTGTAATTTAAAAAAAATTAGAAAGAGCCTGGCAGAGTGGTGCAGCCTTCTAATCCCAGTGGCTCAGGAGGCTGGGACAGGAAGATCGTGAGTTCAAAGCCAGCCTCAGCAACAGCAAGGTGCAAAGCAACTCGTTGAGAACCTGTCTCTAAATAAAATACAAAATAGGGCTGGGGATGTGGCTCTATGGTTAAGCACCCCTTGGTTCAATCCTTGGTACAAAAAAATAAAAAATTAGAAAGGAATATCTGAATTACTATGCCTTTTTAAAGTTAGAATTATCATTAAGTGTTAGGCAAACATACGGTATTTCTGGCAATAGGCAACAACTATCTACCAAAAGCAACATTTGAAATCAGGATTTTTGTTATTGTTAAAAGGGGACAGACTAAAAGACTTATCATGATAAATCACTAATCAAATTTTCCTGCCCATCGTTCTCTTCTCAGTGGACGAGAAGTGTGGATAGTTATGAGGTAGAAACTCTAAGCAGGAAGTCTACTCCTTCCTAGAAATCTTTGGTGATATAAGGAGTCTGTGGTGCCAGATGGTACCAATTGCTGCTGAGATGGTCCTTCCAACAGTTTTACTCCTAGTCAAGATGAGGATGAGCTAAAAGTACAGAAAACCCACAGTCCAGGTCTGTACCACCCTGTATGTGTCACAAAATTTCAGGTCAAGAAATGTCATTGAGAAGAACCTTTCTGACCCTCAACATAACTGTGAGAAGTATTAGGGAAAAATTTGGTTTCTGTTGGCTAATTTAGAGCAACTAAATTAAGCTTTCTAAGCCTCAGTTTCCTCTTCTGAAAATGAGATTCATGGTACATATCTACCACAAGACTATTTGTGAATTGAGTAAAATGAAGCATGAAAACACTTAACACAGGGCCTGACATATTTTAAGTCTTCTCTAAATGATAACTATTTTTTACATTTTTAAAGAAGGTAAAGCTCAGAATGTGAAATCCTTGTTTTTGCCATAGATAATCCCCAAATTCATATGTTAATGATATTTAGAGGTGGAACCTTTAGAGGTTAATTAGGATTAGATGAAGTCATGAGGATGGGTGTTCCATGAAGATATTATGAGATAAGGAAGAGAGATCCCCAACTAGCACACTTGCTCTGTTTTTCCATGTGATGCCTTTGGCCATGTTATGGTGCCTTAGTTGTTACTGGATGCCAAAAGATGTTGAAGCTAGGTGCTCTTATATTTCCCAGCTTCCAGAGCCATCAACTGTGAATAAGTTTCCATTCATTATAAATTACCTAGTATTAGATATTTTGTTATAGCAACAGAAAACAGACTAAGATAGTTTCAGAACACTACAACAATGACAACAAAAGAAACCTAAACAAGCAAAATGCACAAAATTTTCATCACATCCATAACAATCTTTGGAAAGTTTTTACTCATGTGGCATATCTTCAACATATTTGAATGGATGGTCCATCTATGCTGGGGGAGAAAAGCATTTGTTTATCATCAATAATTTTGTCACAATTTATCTCACCTTTCATTGCCTTCTCTCTTTAAAGTTCAATTTCAACTTATACTCTAAAACTAAATAGAAAGAGGGAATAAGAACTAAAAATCCACAGGTTTATTTAATGTATTTACATAAAAGAAATAATTGGGTATTCAGTAGCCAAGATGATAATGATGATTTGGGGAAATTCAAAGTATGTTTCTGACTATTAAGTTTGCTAAAATATGTATATTGCCAAGAGTTTATCAGGAAGCCAATAGAATTATTGTTTTTTGATATTCCATAAACTATACCACAAGATCTTTAGCCTTTTGATAAAATGCGGTTCTTCATTTCAAAGTTCTCTTATTTGACTGACACCATCAGGAGACATTTTTTGTATACTCATTAGCTATGAGGCAGCATGCAAGATGCTATAATTACTAGGAGAAACTAGGAAAGATCCTTTTCCTATAAAGATTCAATAGCTAGTTGAAAGAATAGGACATCTATAAGTTCAAGAGTGAGTTCTTTGGGAACAAAGCTGTATTTTACCATAGGCTGACTATAGGATAAGGATGTAAAATGTCATCAGAGTATTAGATCCGCTCCTCCCTCTTGGATCATTGCATGCACTGTTTGTACTCAGATTGTTTAAAAGCAAATTATGATTCAGTGGGTCTAGGCCATGACCTAAGAGTCTCAGTTCTTAACAGGCTTTCAGGAGATGTTGAAGCTGCTAGTCTGCACATCATCCTTTAAGAAAGACTCTAGAACAGCGATTCTCAAACTGGCTGCATGTGAGAATCACTCAGAAAACTATAAAAAATTCTTATTGCCTTTAACCCTCTTTACAGGTGGAAGATTCTCCCCCACACAAGAGCTTAGGAACTTTTACCCCTTTTTAGGCTTCATAGCCTTAATCACTGGGGTCGAGAGTGAGCCTTACAAGTTTTGAGTGAGACTGATTTTCTTCAGGTGAGGGAATTTTACATATGGCTTGGAAAATGAATGAAAAGAGAAGATGAAAGACAGGAATCCTTGTGTCATCAGAGTCATGCAGTAACTCTAGAATGTTCCAGATATTCTTGTCATCAATAGATCAAGGTTCTTCAGTATTTTCTAAGTATTTTTGAAGAAAAGTTTAAAAGAAATCACATTTATCTGAGTTTTCCACATTGGATCAACATATCTATTCATGACAGTGTCTTCTTGGCACATTGTAGGTCTCAATTAATGTTAGGGATGACATTCACCTCACAACTACTGGCTGGGACATAGGTAAACAAAACACTTCTGTTACTTGTGTGTCATCTAGTAAGATGCAAGACATAGTGGCAGATCATTTTCTGTAATTATATTTCTTGCCTTACATTTTTATTTTGAAAAATTATAATCCTTAAGAAAAGTTGAAAAATTAATACAATAGAAATCTATATACCTTTCACCTACGTTCATCACTTTTACATATTTTGCTATATCTTCCATTTCTGTTGTTGTTGAACCACTAAAAGAAATAGACTTACTTCATGGCACTTGCCCCAAAATGCTTCACCATGTGTCATCTAAGAACAAAGATATTTTCTTCTTTCTTTTTTGGCACTGGGGATTGAACTCAGGGGCACTCAACCACTGAGCCACATCCCCAGCCCTATTTTGTGTTTTATGTAGAGACAAGGTCTCAATGAGTTGCTTAGCTCCTTGCCATTGCTGAGGCTGGCTTTAAACTCGCGATTCTCCTGTCTCAGCCTCCCTAAGTGCTGGGATTACAAGCGTGAGCCACTGCACCAGGCTCAAAGATATTTTCTTAAATAACTATAACATTATCATGATCAAGAATTTCAGCCATACTAACCTTATTGAAATCCAAATGCCTTTTATAATTGTTAATCTCTTGACCTAGTTTTTCAAAAGAGGCTCTTGTTTAGTTAAAAGATTAGCTTTCTTCATTAACTAGTTAACTATAAATAAACTATGGAAAGTTAACAATAATCTTAAAGAGCTATATTTCTTCCATTTGCTGTGTGGAGTAAAAATCATGGTGCCTATTTCCAAAATTTACCAAAAATAATACTATAGTTGGGAATATAGTTACATTGTTCTGGATCAAGTAGTATATATTTAGAAATTATTTGTTTTGGGCCAATCTATCAGTTCCATGGAAGACAGGTAATTACATATTTATAATACTGAGTAGCTAAGATGCAGCATTGACATCTGTGTTAGTGACTTCTAAGTTTACCTGAAGATGCCAAACTTTTACATGATGAAATTAGTGAGGAGGTAACTGAAAGGTAAGATAGAATGGATATCTTTCTTTTTTCTGTTTTGTTTTACAGTGAATTGATTCGTGTGTCTCAGCTACATGTAAAATATTTATTTTATTTTTAAAAGTTTTTAATTTTTATTTGTTCTTTTAGTTATACATGACAGTAGAATATATTTTGACACATTATACATACATGGAGATAGTTTCCCATTCTTGTGGTTGTATATGATGTGGAGTTACACTGGTTGTGTATTCATATATGAACATAGGTAAGTTATGTCCAATTCATTCTCCTGTCTTTCCTATTCCTCTCCCCACTTCCCTTCATTCCCCTTTGTCTAATCCAATGAACTTCTATTCTCCCCACCACCACCTGGCCTTATTTTGTGTTAGCATGTATATATCAGAGAGAACATTCGGCCTTTGATTTTTTGATTTTGAGATTGGCTTATTTCACTTAGCATGATATTCTCCAGTTTCATCCATTTACCAGCAAATGCCATAATTTCATTCTTCTTTATGGATGAGTGATATTCCATTGTGTATATATGCCACATTTTCTTTATCCATTTATCTGTTGAAGGGCACCTAGGTTGGTTGCATAACTTAGCTATTGTGAATTGAGCAGCTATAAACATTGATGTGACTGTGTCACTATACTATGCTGATTTTAAGTCCTCTGAGTATATGCCAAGGAGTGGGATAACTGGGTCAAATAGTGGTTTCATTCCAATTTTTCCAAGGAATTTCCATACAGCTTTCCAGACTGGTTGCACCAATTTGCAGTTCTACCAGCAATGTATCAGTGAACCTTTTCCCTCCCATCTTCACTAACATTTATTTTTACTTATATTCTTGAAAATTGCCATTCTGACTGGAGTGAGATGAAGTCTTAGTGTAGTTTTAATTTGCATTTCTCTAATTTCTTGAACATTTTTTCATATATGTGTTGACTGACCATATTTCTTCTGTGAAGTGCCTCTTCAGTTCCTTTGCCCATTTATTGATTGGATTACTTGGGCATTTTCTCTTTTTTTGTACTGGAGATTGAACTCAGGGGCACTCGACCACTGAGCCACATCCCCAGCCCTATTTTGTGTTTTATGTAGAGACAGGGTCTCACTGAGTTGCTTAGTGCCTTGTCATTGCTGAGGCTGTGGGTATTTTTTTTTTAATATCAGTTTTTTAGTTCTTTATATACTCTGGAGATTAATGCTCTGAGGTGCATGTGGTAAAGATTTTCTTCTATTTTGTAGGCTCTCTCTTCACATTCTTGATTTTTTTCTTTGTTGTGAAGAAGATTTTTAGTTTGATACCATCCAATTTATTGATTCTCAATTTTACTTTTTGCACTTTAGGAGTCTTTTCAAGGAAGTCAGGTCCTAAGGCAACATGATGGAGAGTTGGGCCTACTCTTTTCTTCTGGTAGGCAGAGGGTCTCTGGTCTAAAGCCTAGGTCCTTGGTTCACTTTGAGTTGTTTTTGTGCAGAGTGAGAGAGAGAAATTCAATTTCATTCTACTACATATGGATTTTCAGTTTTCCAGCATCATTCATTGAAGAGGATATTTTTTCTCCAATGTATATCTGTGGTGCCTTTATCTAATATGAGATAACTGTATTTATGTGGGTTTGTCTCTATGTCTTCTATTCTGATCCATTGATCTTCATGTATGTTTTTGTGCATTTATCATGCTATTTTTGTTACTACATACTCTGTAATATAACTTAAGGTCTGTTATTGTGATGCCTCCTGCTTCACTTTTCTCACTGAGGATTCCTTTGGCTATTATGGACCTCTTATTTTTTCAAATGAATTTAATAGCTCATTTTTCTATTTATATGAAGAATGTCATTGGAATTTTAATAGGGCTTGCATTAAATATATATAACACTTTTGGTAGTATGGCCATTTTGACAATATTAATTCTACCTATTGAAGAACATGGGAGATCTTTCCATCTTCTTCGATTTCTTTCTTTAGTATTCTGTAGTTTCCATTATAGAGGCCTTTCACCTCTTTTGTTAGATTGATTCCCAAATACTTGATTTTTATTTTTGCTATTTTAAATGGGCTTAGATTTTCTAATTTCTCATAACATCTTTATTTTTTGTTTGTAACATCTATTCAGTGGTGAGAGAAGTGTGTTAAAGTCATCAGTGTATTGTCTTATGGTCTATTTGATTCTTGAAATTGAGAAGGGTTTGTTTGATGTATGTAGATGCTCCATTGTTTGGGCATAAATATTTATAACTGTTACATCTTGTTGATGTATAATTCCCTTAAGCAGTATGAAATGGCCTTTTTTGTTTCTTCTCATTAACTTTGGCTTGATGTCTAGTTTATCTGATTTGAGGATAGAAACCCCTGCTTGTTTACACAGTCCATGTGAGTGATATGTTTTTTCATCCTTTCACCTTCTGACTGTGGAAGTTTTTGCCTACAAGGTGAGTCTCTTGGAGACAGCATATTAGTAGGTCCTGTTTTTTAATCCAATCTGCCAGTCTATGTCTTTTGATTGAGGATTTTAGCCCATTTATAGTCAATGTTGTTATTGAGAAATGATTTTTATTCCCTGTCATTTTGATTTATTTCTGGTTTTAATTTGAATTAGTTTCTCCTTTTATTGACTATTCATTTAGTGTATTTCCTACCTTTGCTGGTTTTCACCTTTGTTTTTCATTTCTTCTTCATGAAATATTTTATTGAAATATTTTATTGCCTTTACCTCTCCTGATAAACCTTAATATATCCTGATAAACTTTGGTCTTTTCATGTTGTCCCATATTTCTTGTTCATGGTCTCTTAACATCTTTTCTCCATGGATTAACTTTATTTTCGATATTACCTATTTTGTCTTCATTGCCTGAAACTGTTTTCCCAAGTGGTCTAATCTGTTGGTGATGCTTTCCATTGAATTTTAAATCAGTTTATTTATTCTTCAATTTTGAGGATTTTAGCTTGATTTTTTTTAAATCTCTATTTTCTTATTTTTTATTTTTTGGGGTACTGGAGATTGAAATCAGGGCACTCAACCACTGAGCCACATCCCCAGCTCTATTTTGTATTTTATTTAGATATAGAGTCTCACTGAGTTGCTTAGTACCTCGCCATTGCTGGCTTTGAACTTGCGATCTTCCTGCCTCAGCCTCCTGAGCCACTGGGATTACAGGTGTGCACCACCATGCCGGGCTCTTTTTATTGAAGTGATATTTAACTTCCTGTATTTTCTCTCTGATTTCATTCCTTACATAATCCTGTACCTTGCAAATCAGTTTAATTATGTACATTCTCAACTCCTCTGACATTTATTCCTCTATAATATTCATGGCTTCTATTATTGAAGTATCTTGGTTTGTTTGGGGTGATTTGTTCTCTTACTTTTTCATGTTGTTTGTGTGTCTACCCATCTATCAGTATGAATCTGAGGCAGTAGAATTTCTATCCTGTGGACTTACAGCATCCTTGAAGTTTTCCAGTATCTCACCATTTAGGGGGAGAAAAATGACAACAACAAACAATGCAAATGATATACAGCATTAAACCAAATAGTTCCTACTAAGACATCTATAGTTTCGTCACAATAAACAGAAATGGTATGTTCGGTTATTGTCTATAATAAAAAAAGTAAGTTTGCAAAATTCTTCACAATTTCAAATAGTGGATAAGAAGAGAACAGAAGTGGTGTAGGATGTAATGATTATGAGAGAGGAGAAGAGAGGATAGAAGTAAAAATTAAAGGAAGAGTGAAAGAGAATAATAGATTTTGGCTGTTAGCAGAAGGAAAGAGAGAATCAAGGGAAACAGATAATTGAGAGAAAAATATATATCAAGTAAAAATTTAAGAAATAAAAATAAAAGGATACAAAACAAAACAAATATACTAATCAAACATCCTAGTTCTCAAAAAAAGATCCATGAAAAATCACTGGCATCAAAAATGCTAGAAATGAGAAAAAGAACAAATATGAATATGTGTAAATGTCTATGAACCATTAAGGTCACAATTAAACAGAAAAGAAAAAAAATCTTGATGAAAATTTAAGAATTGTTTCTGTTGAAGTTCAAAACATTCTTAGCTTCCCTTCTCAGCAGTTTTAGGTGGGATGTTTGATTCACCCTCAAGGTAGGTTGCTAGAGTGATAGGTGGAGCCCCTGGAGGTGGGGTTTAGGTTTAAGTAGCCTCGAGGTTCTTCACTGAATGCCAGTTGGTGTGGAGATTTTAATTCAGTGTATCTCCAGGGCCCAGAAATTGCCAGTCCGTGCTTTAAGACTGTACCCCAAAGGTGTCCCCTGGGTTCCATTTGTGTGGTGGAGAAGCCAATTCTTATTCCTCTACATCACCTGTGGACACCACATTTCCTTGTCTTAAAGTGCAGTCTTCAAACTCTCTCTCCCCTGTCCCCACCCTTTCAAATTCCCAGCCAGCCATCTTTCCTAGCTGGTCTTGCAAGCAGCTGGATTGGAGGGGGAAGGTGAAAGCTAGGTGGGTTTCTACGACCAGTTTTTCCCTCTGCAAACCTCTCTCCATGCTTACTATTCTCCTGATCACTTTGGTACACTGTATGTCATGCAGTGTGGGTTTGCCAGGCCTATAGTTTGGGCCAAACTTGGGTTTGCCAGGAATTGGCTTCCTGAGCTGCTAGCCCCACACTTCAGCTGCAAAGTGATTCCCTTCTCTGTCCTCAGCATGCAGCCAGGAGAGATGTGGCTTTTTCCTGCAGGAGGATATTGTGCAGCACATCTTTCAGTTTAGTTGAGCAGTTTCTTTGATCTCTAAACTCTCCATACCCAGCCACACCTCAGGCCTCCTAAAAATGTGAGTTCCTTGAATTCCCTTATCCCTCTACTTTACTTGCAGAAGGACCTCTCTGACTGGTGCCTCTGGCCACAGCAGCCACTGTGGCACTGGGGATTTTTTCCTTATTTTATTATATACAAATTCCTGAGTCCCTGATCTGCTTTGATTGTCCAATATTAAAATCCAGTAAAAGTCCCCCCATTTTTTTATTCACCCACCTTACTGAGAAGCTGCCTATCTGCTTTCTTGGTTTTATACTATAAAGCAGCAAGGAAAACAACCTTCTCTATTCTACCATCTTGGAAACCCTCTACATGTGAAATATTTTAATGCTATGACACACTGATTTGGGAGAGAGAGAGGGGTAATGATGAGGAGTGAACTCAGGGTCTTGTGCATGCTAGGCAAGCATTCTATGGCTGAGCTAAATGCCAACTCAAGCAACCTTTTAATAGTAGTAAAACTACATGTAAAAATGTAATCTTAGAAATTAAGGTTCTGACTACCAAAAATATGTTTCTGACTACCAAGATATTTTTTTTTAGAACACTAATTTGAATCAATCTTTTGCCACAACCCCTTTCCCAAATCCTTCCACTGTACCTTTGGAACACATAGTTGATAATGCTTTGTTGAACAATGGACTTATAATAACTCTTTCATAGGGTTATCATAAGGATTTAATGAGAATGCATATAACATGCTTAGTATAGTTCCTAGAACATATTAATCACTCAGTAGATGGCAGCCATAACATTTATTATTGTCACAATGACTTATTATTTTGGTTAAATATTCAAGGCAAAACATATAGCATGTATAAAGGTAGTAACTAGCTATGTGATCCTGATTGAGCTAATTAATATCTTTGAAACTTAGGTCTCGGGCTGGGGCTGTAGCTCAGTGGTGGAGCACTTGCCTTGCATGCGTGAGTCACCGGGTTCGATCCTCAGCACCACATAAGAATAAATAAATAAAATAAAGATATTGCATCCATCTACAGCTAAAAAAATATTTTTTTAAAAAAAAGAAACTTAGGTCTCTCATCTGAAAAATGGAGATAGTTCAGAAGATTGATTTGGAGATTAGGTAAGACTGTACATCAGACAGTACCTAGAGAGTAGTGTGCATTCATTCTTTCCTCTCTAGTTCTCAAGAAAATTTGGTTGAACAACAATAGGAACTCTGTTTCTGGTCACAGTGGATTTTCAGAAACCTCAGTGGTCAGCAGACATATCACAGAACAGTGGTGTATGTTCATTAAGGTGCCGTCCCCCTAATATTCATCCAAGTTATATAGTGGCTTTAAAGGAAAGAAAATATGGCAATGACCATGTAATTCAGAAGCCTATACCCAGTCAACCAAGAGAATATTGCTATTAGTGTCAGACTATCTTGCATGAGTTTCTTATTTTATAAAGATTGATATTTACTCAGCATTTGAGTGCTCATAAGTGAACCCCCATGTAACTCTTTTTTCCTTTGAGTTGGATTTATTTCCCTGCTCCTGATTCTTGCTCATCTGACAATTCCTTCAGACACCAAACATGCTTGAATTATTTTATAAACTCATTTGAAGAGGCAGAGTATCAACTGTTCTTGGATTTCCTTGTAAGTTGGCTTCTAATCTGTTTACTTTATTTTCTATCCAATTGGTGTCTATGTCCATAGATTCTTTGAGAATAAAGAAATAAAGAGCATATCTATGCCATTTTTTAAAATGAGAATAATTTTTCCCTTGTTCTCTCAGAACTTCAATTCATAAAAATCATTCCCCAGGAATTATTCTATAAAGCAGCACTATTTAATGATAAAAATATTACCTAAAATAACAGAAGCATGGCTTTAGAATTAGTCTTCATTTATAAACATTAGACAAAATAAGATTATCTGCTAACCCAGATGATGCAATTCATTCAGCAAAATAGAGACTTTTTATGTTTTTATTTGTTCTTTTTAGTAGACTTTTTCTAATCTGTAGTTTTTTGGTTTAAATATTAAATGAGTTGTTGAGGAATGTTTTTGTTGTTGCTGCTGTTTATTTTATTTTGCTTTCTTGGAATTAATGAGACTCTAAATTAAAGTTATCATCTTAGATAAAAGTTTTGTTTTAATTTTAACTGCCAACCTTGAAAGAACCAATGCAAATTAAGGTAACATTAGACTAAATTAAAAGTATGCTGGATTTCTAACTCTTGGAAATTTTCCTCGACTACACAATTTAGTAAGACAAAATCATTAGCTCCCTTTTTTCTAAGTAAACAATCTCTATGTATGAATTACACTGAGCAAGGTATGTGATTACAAAGTATAAATAGAATTTTGATGGTGTGTACTTATAAATACAAACATCAGGTAATACACAATGCCTTTTCATTTGATAGTTGAAGATGGAGACCTTGTAGGAGTGAGAAATCTTGGAATAAGGGTCTTGATAGAGAGCATGTACAACTTTTGATCTTCTATTTAGGATTTCAAATACAATAAAATTGAGTTGTGCTTCACTCTTCAGATTAATGTTCACCCTTGCTGTTGCATGTTTTATCACCAAAAAAGAGGTGGCAGCAGCTACAGTAGCCACACATAATAGTAATTTAGTTCTGGCCAGGGTCAATTAAATACAGCTATTGGTATGGCACTGGGAACCACAGGCCTGGTGTGATATCTCAAATGTGTGGGCTACATCAAAAAAGACCTGAGTTTCTGCATGAAAATAATTAATATTAAAATGTCTTCCAAGAACAGTATTATTCTAGTGGGTGTTTGGCCTCTAGTTTCTTTCACTTCAAAGAAATAGTTTTTTAAAAATGTGTCTGGAATTCATATTTAACACAGTATGCAGAGGCAGACAAACCACAGAGTCCAATATACAGAAGGCATGAGCCCAGGGCAAGGCACATGGATGTGCTCAATGATGGTAGCAATTATATCATGGGAGAAAGGCGCAGCTATAGAGGTGGGTCTCTCAGACCGGTTGCCAAACTAAGATTTTCCATTTCATGCTTAGAATTAATTTTGCTAACCAAATTCTCAAGGGCAGAGATGAAATCTACATACTTGCCTGGAGTCTATCAGAAATGTCAGCTACTCACCTGTCTGTGCTTCAGTCTCTTCAATATTTACTAAAACTCTCTGCCCTGTGGTCCTCTCTGATTCTTGCTCCATCTGCATCCCACAGCTCACTATTTCCGCTTCCTCATCCCTCAGTCTGGACTCTGCTCCTCTCACTTTCACTGCCCTTGCCTGTATCTAATTAGTTGTCAAATCCTTATCTTCCTGGATCTCTTTGTAGCAGTTGGCACTGGGAATGCTCCCTCCAACTCCAAACTCTATCTTGGTTTCCATGACAGCATCAGTTATTCCTTCCAGAATCCTCTCAAGGTCCCCCCTGCTCCTCTTGATTAGTGAAGGTTGTCCTCAGTTCTCTCCTCATTTGATGCTCTTTCTCTCAGCAATCTCATCCATTTCATGATTTCAACCACCTATTGATAATTTACAAGTCTGTTTCCTTAAGAGAACTTGCAATTTTTACATCAAACTCTTATTCAATATTTTTTTTAAAAATGTGTCGGGGAGCTGGGCACAGTGGTGCATGCCTGTAATCCCAGCACTTAGGGAGGCTGAGACAGGAGAATCGCGAGTTCAAAGCCAGCCTCAACAATGGCAAGGCACTAAGCAACTCAGTGAGACCTGTCTATAAATAAAACACAAAATAGGGCCAGGGGTGTGGCTCAGTGGTGGAGTACCCCTGAGTTCAATCCCCGGTACCCAAAAAAAAACCCCAAAAAGAAAAGTGCCTGGGTAGATCAAAAGCACCTCAAGCTTACATGTACAAAATGCAAGTCATAATCTCCTTCAAACCTGCTCCTTTGCCACCTATTTGCTTAAGCCAAAATCTTATAGGTTTTCTTTTTTCCCCCTTTGTGAATAACTCTATTCAAATACTTGTCACCTTAAATTGTAATTGTCTCTTATTATCTTTTATCTTCCTCATGAAAACTGTTACCATGTTGCCCAAAGGCCTAGCACATTGCCTGTCACAGAAGATGTCATTAAAGGATGTTGACATGCAGGAATGCTGAATAATGTCCCAAACTACCTGGGTTTTATTCTATTTAAATTCAAACACTAAAATACTCACATAATGTATACAATCATCTTTTTGCTGACTCAATTGGCTGATATAGTGAATTTCTTTGCATTTAGTCTTTGTTAGTATTAAATGTTTTGAAATTTTTTAAAAAAAGATCAGCTTAAGTATAATTTGCATCCAAAAAATGCACTGCTTATAAGTACAAACATATTTATTACCTCAATCAAATATAGAATATATCCATCACTACAAATATTTTCCATCTCTTTTCCTCCATAACCTGGCTTTAGGGAAACTCTTTTATGATGTAAAAATAGTAATCACAAAGCTTCTAGCACAGTGCCTAATAGGAGAAGCTCAATAAGTGATAGAAACTGTTATAATTATTTTACTAGTACTCGTACCTACAATTAAAGATATGAACTGGTAAATTGTAACATCTGAGTAAAAAATCTATGCTAATCCAAAGAAAAATACCAAATGCAGTTGGTCTCTGAAGCATATGACTGGAAATTATTGTAACAATTCATCTAGGAATGTATTAAAGCATTTTATATAAATCCCACAGAGTATCATATATATGAGTAGTAAGGACCATGGAGAATCTCAAATCAATTATAAAACTATTTGTGAAAAAATATAATTCAAGAATTTATATACACATTTTGCATTCACTTTGACTAAACATTATCTTTTGAATCACAGGGACTCCAAACATCTCACAGTAGGCACCTCTTGTCACTGTCTGAGTGACAGCTGCTCTGACCTCTAAAGAATATCTCAGCCTGCCACTAGGTTCCCTTACCCTGAATGATTATCTTTAAGCACAAAACTAGAGTTGATTTTTCATGTTTATTTACTTGGTATTAAATAGTAAATGCCTTATAACATTGAATTATTTACAAAAATTACTTTTTTGTCTGGATCATCACTTCTAAATATCAACTTTACAAGAGCTTATACATATATATCCTATCTTGTTCATGGCTGTATCTTTGGCACTTGCTTTGGTACTGGCCACAGATATATACAGGTATTAAATAAATATCTGATGAGTGAATGATCAATCAATAAATCAATAACAGTGGGTACAAAGTCTCTGAGATAAGAAAGAAGCAGCATGGCATATTCCAGGAACTGCAAGTTGTTTGTGTGCTAATGTAATAATAACAGCATTCACTTAGCACCACTGCATCTGGTTACGCTGATTTTTCTTACCCCCATGGCAACCTCGTGACATCATTATTATTCCTGCTGAAACCCAGAGAGGCTAAGGGCAAACACTGGTCAATGACAGAACCCAGACACATAGACTCCAGGCCCCTGGAAAGCCTCTTAGAAGGAGCTTGAACTCTATCCTGTGGGCAATGTCAGGAGTTTGGAGATTGTTAGGCAAGGGAGTACTAAGAGTAGATTTGTATTGATTTATGTTTTAAGAAATCATTTTGGGGTTGGTAGAGAAAGTAGAGTAGAAAGGGACAAAAGGAAAGTAAGGAGCTCAGTAACGAGGCCTTTAATATATTCCCAGCAAGAAATCTTGGTGACAGGACCAAGTAGGGCCAAGGTTTCCTAGGAGGTACATAGAACTTGGTGAACAACCAATTGTGGGAGTAAAAGAAAGGGAGACACTGAGTATGACTCAGGGGATGGCTATGTGGTTAGCTCTCTGTTATCTTGTACCCATCCCATACTCCCAATCCTGGTATTTGTCACAGGATTCCCAAAGCCAAGTTCCTCATCCCTTCAGTTCTTGTGTGACCCATGAAGGCCTGAGAGACAGCACACAGGTGTTCAGGTTGAGGGTAATTACTAGGATCATGCTGCATCCTATATGTGAAACATGGATGAAAATAAATCATGGCCAAAGAGCTTCCTTCTATCACAATTTCACCCTAATAGATGCAATTCTGTTACCAATCACGTTATCATGTTATTACTGCAGAAGCAACATTTCAAGTTTTATTCCTCTTCAGTGAAACCAAGGCAGAGGTTAGAGTTTTGGTGTGTGTAAGTGTTGTTTATGTTCCAAGTGCTTTGTTGGTAGAATTTTTAGAAAAGTGCATTACATATTCATCTAGTTTATTGTTCCTTAGGTACTTATTCTACAAAGCTCATATTTCAGTCAGACCTCTGGGAAGAAAGTGAACCTTCTCCATCTATGTTGTGGTGGCTCAACAATATGCTGTGGAGAGCCTGTGGGCAGGAGTCAGGGCTCAGTTCCTCACAACTGAGCCCTTCCAGCCACACTTTATAAATGAACACTGCCCTGTTGTCCTCGAGGCTTTCTTAGAAGATACTTCTGAGGTTTTGCTTAGTCCCAGAGATGTTTCAGGCTTTTTTTTGTTTTACTTTTTTATCGACACATAACATCTGTACATATTTGTGAAGTACAGTACAATAATGATGCATGTACACAGTGTGTAAGGATCAAATCAGACTAATAAGCATTTTCATCTTAAACACTGATCATTTCTGTTGGGAAGCTCTGGGCTCTTCTAGTTACTTTGCAATAAATACATCATCCACTGTTGTAGATTAGGGTTGCCCTTTTGTGTTGTAGAACACAGAACTACTTTCTCCTTTCTGTTTGAGTGTCCTTTATCTAACCTCCTTCAGTCCTTCTTCCCCCACCCTTCCTGGCCTCCTATGATCCCTGTTTCACTCTCTTCTTCTATGAGATTGATGTTTAGTTTCCACAAATGAGTGAGAACATGCAGTATTTGCTTCTCTGTAACTTGCTTATTTCACTTAACATGATGTCTTCCAAGGCCATCTATGGATACAAGCTATAGGATTTCATTCTTTTTATTGAAAATAATATTTCACTGTAAATATATATAGCACATTTTCTTTATTCACCCATTGATGGATACCTTGGTTTATTCCATATCATGGCTATTGTGAATAGTATGCAATAAATATGGTAGTGCAGGTAATTCTGTAATACAATGATTTCATCTCCTCTGGACATATACTCACTCAGTAGTGAGATTGCTATATCATTTGGTAGTTAGCTCTAGTTTTTAAAGGAAGCTTCATGCTGTTTTCCATAGTGGCTGCACCAATTTACATTCCCACCATCAGTACATAAGAGTTTTCCTTTCTCTGAATCTTTGTTAACATTTGTTATTTTTTGTCTTTTTGATAATAGCCATTCTAACTGGAATGAGAATGATACCTCATCATGGTTTTGATTTGCATTTCCCCAATGAATAGTGCTATTAAGCATTTTAAAAATACTTTTTAGCATTTGTTTGTCTCCTTTAGAAGAGTGTCTACTTGGATCATGTTTTGGGTCCTTAAATATAAATCAAGACAGGCTCCTACCAAAGTACCCTACAACAGACAACTCACAATACAAATTTAGGTCAAGAAGAGACTGAAATTGAACTCTTCTGTCTTTAAGTTATTTTTTGGTCTCCAGCCAGTTAGAAGGTTGAAGGGAAATGCTAACCAACAAATAATGGTATCCAAAGGAAACCTCCCAGTCCAATGAAAGAGTGTATCTTCTTTACTGTGGGAGATGCCTTGTCGTAAGTGGGTGTTTTGTACTCGGTTGAATTAAAAAAAAAAAAAAAGGTTGGTCTTAAAATTGTTAATGATAGAACACATGGCATAAATTATACCGTAAACTCTAAACAACTCTGAAATTATAAACATTGCTTAGTCAAAGCTTTTCTTTTAATGATGCCCTGATGTCGCTGGCATAGCCCCGTGATTTCAGTCAGTATTATTTTACTTGAAAGGGGGGATTTCTTTTCCAAAAAAAGTCTCTCTAAGAAAAGCTGCCTTCCTGGCTGACTTCATGAAACATCTTACTCCAGTGGCCTGTGTCACATCTTGCCTGGGGCTGAGCCCAGGCAGCAGGAGATAGATGAGAAGAGTAGAGAGGAGAAAGAGCCATGTGATGAGAAGCTGCAGACGTGGTTCTGACAGGCAAGAGGCTGACTCAAGTCAAGGGGAACTATGACTGAATGGACTGTGAGGGATCTGAGCCAACATGCTGGAGACCTAGTGCAGAGCTAGGATTCTATTCAGGAGGTCTTCCTTCATTTGTCTATCAGCATAGTTCTCTGGGAGTAGAGTAGCATTTTCTTAAATTATAAGAATAGTATTTACATCATTCACAGTTGAGTTTTATGAAGCACTTATTCTCTGCCAAACACTTGGTCAAATATCTAATCTTAATTATTAAATATCTTAAATATCTTCTTTTATCTTATTTAACCTTAACAATTCCTTGAGTAGGTACTGTTATCATGTCTTCATTATAGATGAAAACTAGGGCTCAAAGAAGTTAAACTTCGCCCAAGATCACATGGCAAGTACATGGAAGCCAGGATTCTAATGTGGTTTAGTCTGACTCAAAACCTGTGCAACAAACTCTTGATAGCCGTGTTATGCCTCGTATATGAGATTGATGAGGAAATATGTGTAAAAGTTTTGTAAACAGCAAATGCTATAGAAATACTAGTGATAAGCTCTAAAGTCAGAAAAGCAGACCCCTTCCACTTCTTAATACAGAAATTTTAGATTTGCCAATAAGATATTAACCCAGCCTTTTACTCACAATTTTGGAGATCCACACTGGAGACCAAAAACATCAGTCAATCTCTGGTCTTCATGGTGAGAGTTTCTTCTTTCAAAGCTGTCTGTATCAAGTGTTCCACTTTCTCTGAGTCTGATTTGGCTAGAGTGCCTTCCTCATAAGCATTTTTAAAAATTTTTTGCACGCTGACTCCAGATTATACTCTCACCACTACTTCCCAGCCTGTCAGTAATATTGTTCAGGTAGAATCAGGGTAAGCAAGTGTAAATTATTTGATTTAGCACATTACCACTATTAGTAAAACTATGCTTCAGTTAATGGTAAGGTAGCATCAGATCTATAAATAATCTTTGTGATGTTGAAAGGAAAATTTAAATAAAGAGGAATATCATTTATCTAACCCTAGAACAGAATTTTCTGGTCAAAAATGGATGAGAACCTAACCCTAATTGATCAAGGCAACACACCTCTCATCCTGACAGACCCCTACCACCACACAGGGATACCTTAGTGCAGACATTCCATGTGAGTCTCTGAGTTCATTCATGTGGCACATCTTCCTACACTGTATACATTCAATGAATGTTCATTAAGCCTATTCTCTGTTTAGCTGACATACAGTCCCTGTTTTAGAAGGAGCCATAATAACATGAGGAGTTACAGTATAAACAAAAAAATCACAATAGAATATTGAATATGCTATGAGAAAAATGTGAATGAAGTTCTAAGGTCATGCAGGTAAAGGTCCTATAACTACCTCTAACTCCAGGAAAACAAGTTAGAGGAAGGAAACAGGTTATAGGAACAGTAGCCTGTCAATGTGCTCATCAAACAACAGGTTTCAAGGAAGCAGGAGCTAAACAAATTTGCTTCCCAATTTCTTGTTCTCAATATCAGAGTAGGCGTTTTTACCCATTTGAGTTAATGGCAAGTTGGAAGTTGCAGAGCCCAATCCAGGTATTGTGGCATAATGAGAAGTGTTTGCATTCTACCTTACAGGTGTGACCACATCTGGCATTAGGCAAGTTCCAAAGCTTTGGTTCCACATGGCACTGAATATTCAGAGACACCTAGCTAGTAAGAAGTTTTTTTATTTTCTAAATAATTCTTTATAAGAAGCATTGAGTTATTATGAATATAGCTTGTGCTTCTGAGTTAATTTCTTCCCTTAGGAGCTGTGTGAGAAACTGAGTAAGTTGCTTTGCTTTACTAAAGCTCAGTATTACCCCCATGTAATCAGGATAACAAAAGCCACTTAAATGTGTATATATAATTTTTCAAACTTTAAAATTTTATATAAATGATAGTTATATTTAAAATCCTTTTTGGCTACTTATTACTATTTGCTTTCTTCAGAGCCTCTTTTTACACAAAATCCCACTAAAGAGATGAGAGAGGACAGATTTGTCTTCAGAAAATGCTTGGGGAAAGTTTTTACAATGCAGGTGCTCTTGAAATGTGAGCTCCTGTTCTGTCCATGTTACATTTTCAGCAGTTTCTAGAATAGCAGTTCCTGATTCGGTTGCACAGTCATGACTGGTGTTATTTAGAACAATGATCTTTGAAAAGCTAGGCTTATTAAAAAAATAAAAATAATAGTAATTGGTAATGTAGACTTTTCCCCTGTCTCCTTGAAACTTGAAAAGTTAAAAAAGTCTTTATAGAGAAATTTTTTTCCTTTTGGATATGAAAATTGTGGCTCAAAATTCAGTCCAAACCAAATTTCAAATGTGAAATTATAACCCCTACCTCTGAATGGAAACCACGGAGCCCCTTAGCCAGAGTGGCAATTGGCAGTTCTACCTTGGTCTCCAAGGACACACACAGTGGGACACCAACCAAGAAAAAGAACAGGGAAGGAATAGAAGGGGAAATGCTAAAACCATCTGTACAGAGTTGGGTTTTCTATACTGCTGGTACAACAGGGTCCTTCTTGTTATATTAATGAGAATGCAATCTCTGTTCCATAATTAGATTTAAAAGAATCAATAGTGAACCTCATTTACAATATTGATTTTAGAGAGTTGGTGCGCTTTAATATAAGGTGCCTCAGAGTCGGGATCAGGAGACAGAGTTCTATCCTGGCTCCATCATAAATGCTCTCAACACTTTGCAGAAGGTCCCTTGCCCTCTCTGAAACTCAGAAGCATCAACTGTACATGTAGATATTTATAGCTACACTCACTTCATAGGTCACGGTGAAAAACAAAAAAAACAAAACCACACTGAGAGGTACACAGTGTTACTTCAATACTTCACACAAAGGAGTGACCCAGGCCTAGCCCCTCCTGATTCTCAGACTTGAGTTCTGGTAAGGAGCCAACATAATTGTCCTGAAGCCCACATTAGGATCCATCCTCCATTCCTCTTTCTCTTGAGTCAGGCCTGACTGCTTTCACTAGTCCAGAATAGGGGAGAACTATCTTACAATGTGGACACCAACTTATTTTCTCTCTCGTGGTGTGTGCCCACCACTCTTGCCTTCAGATGGTCTAGATAACACTGGGAACAGTTGGTACCTCAGATGGTACAAAAAAGAAAAAAAAATCTATCACTGCCCCATTCCCGTCCCTCTTCTCCAGGAGCAGTGGTACTAGGGACTAGACCTTTGGCCTGGAGAGTAAAGGCCCTTTGCCAAATGCCAACTTGTGGCTGTGGCCTTGAACCAGTTTCTGTAATTCTGGTTTATAGTCCCAGTGGTCACTTTTTTAACAACAGCTGAGATTGTTGTTTTTGAACTCCCCATTCCCTGAAAGGGAGAAATTGATGCAAATCCTTAGACAAATATATGAATTCAAAAGTAGGGGTAGGCATGGTGGCACATACCTGTAATCCCAGAGGCTAGGGAGGTAGAGGCAAGATCACAAATTCAATGCTAGCCTCAGCAATTTAGTGAAGCCCTAATCAATTTAGCAAGACACTGTCTCAAAATAAAAAATAGAAAGAGCTGGGGTGTGGCTCAGTGGTAAAGTACCTCCAGGTTCAATCCCCAGTGCCCCCCCCCACCAAAAAAAAAGTAGGTAGAGCAAATAAGGGAAAGAAAGCATTTTGGGGGGGAGTGCTGGATGGTTATCATAAAGATGTAGGGAAGATCAGTGGAGTAGAAGGAAAAGAACAAGAGGAGGGAGGAAGAATGGGAAAGAGGAGGAAATATGGAATGAATTTTTAAAAATCATGTTATATGTACATATAAATGTACCAAAGAGAATTTATGTATATGTAGAAAGCACCAATAAAAAATAAAGAAATAAATGAGTAAAAGGAAACTAGGGTAGAGAAAGGAAAATAGGGAGAGCAAGGAGGGAAGGAAAAGGGGGGACTGGAGATTGAGATCAAATTCCTCACATGTATGGTTTTGTCAAAATATACCCAACTCTTATGTATAACTATAATGCACTAATTAAAAATAAGTTGGTTATAAGTTTTAAGTAAAAGCAGAGAGATAGATTGAAACAAAGAAATTATCTGATAATTAAAGTAAAATTACCAAGCTCCTCCTCTATCTGAATAGAGATGTAATCTCTGGTTACAGTTGCTTTAATACCACCATTGTTGTTTATTGCCCCATTAAGTGGCTGTCAATGTGGTCTTTCATGGGGCCTGGTTTACCACACCAGTGGGCTTAGATGAAGACAGGCTTTGGCAACAACTGCTCAGGAAAACAACTTAGATTCCATATTATACCACCCACTGATCAGAGGTTCTTCTTGCTTTTCTTCTAGAATGCATTTATGCATAACATGTGTGTGTAGTCTTTAAAAGAGCCTAGCTTATAACCAGTGCAAGGAAAGGTACAAATAGAAACTGCTTCAGTATTTACTTGTGGATACTTTTCTACATTTTTTCCATTTCTAAATTTTCCCCAAAGACCAATTTTCTTTGGTAACAGAGAATATATTTCTCTTTAAGTTCGTAAAAGGAGCTACATAAAATTCTCCAGACACATGTTTAAAATGTGTGGTCAAACTGGCATCTTTACTTGGAAATGGCCAGTAGTGGAGAATTTTCAAGTTTGTCTGATGATACCTCAAAGAGATTTTTTTCTTAAATGGAACATTAGACCCTCAATTATGAATTGTTCCCACATTTCAGATCTGCCTAGTGGACCTTTCAACTTTAAGCTGTTTTTGTTATTAATGAAAAAAATCATTATTCATTTATGAAGTCTGGTTCTTCTTAGTGTTTTGACTTTCAAGGGGGATTTGATTTAGAAAGCCAACCTATGGAATAAACTATGTCTCATGTGAACCCATTTAGAGACAAATGGGCTTCTGTAATATGTACTATATGATCAATTTATATTTCTCCAAGAAGTTGTCATATTCAATAGATTCAGCAAGGCCTACTGTGAATGCAAATTTTAAGCTATGGAAAATGCTTTTCCAAATATAAAGTCCCCTTTATAGCCTGGAGTTCTTTGCTTTGTTGATCCAAGATGTTAAGAACTGTGGCAGTTATATGATAAAGTGAAGGTTAAAACATACCTGAAACAGCTGAAGACTAATAAACACTGTGCACAAAAAATGATGGGAAAGTGAATAACTTTTCCCAGGCACAAGGAAGGAAATAAACTCCACATGTCTACAAAGATCTTAAGGAAAGAAATTGTGGGGAGTTAGATAGTCTATTTCACGTATGAGACAAAGTCAGAATTAATTTGTTTACAAGTACAGAAAGAGATGCTGAGATGCAATCATTAAGAGCCTGAGTCTTGCCACCAGACAAAAGGGGGTTCAGATTCCTTCTCTTCGGATTACTAGTCCTAGATTTCAGCTTATTTTCTCTGTGGCCATTTCTTCATATGTAAAGTGGTAAAGTAATTCCTACCTCAAAGAGTTAATGTGACAATTAAATAAGCAATTATCATAAAGCTTTTACCAATACCTGACATTTATTTAGTGCTCAATAAATAGATAAAATTCCAGGATGTAGAAAAAGTATTTGACAAAATATAGCACCTCTTCATGTTGAAAACACTAGAAAAACTAGGGATAGTAGGAACATACCTCAAGATTGTAAAAGCTATCTATGCTAAAAGGCCAACATCATTATAGGGAAAATTGAAAGCATTCCCCGTAAAAACTGGAACAAGACAGGGATGCCCTCTTTTAGAGTTTCCATTCAACGTAGTCCTTGAAACTCTAGCCAGAGCAATCAGACAGACAAAAGAAATTAAAGGGATACAAATAGGAAAAGAAGAACTCAAACTATCACTATTTGCTGATGATATGATTCTCTATTTAGAAGATCCAAAAAACTCCACCAGTAAATTTCTAGAACTAATATATGAATTCAGCAAAGTAGCAGGATATAAAATCAATACCCATAAATCAAATGCATTTCTACACATTAGTGATGAATCCACTGCAAGAGAAATTAGGAAAACTACCCATTCGTAATAGCCTAAAAAAACAACTTGGAAATCAACCTAACAGAAGAGGTGATAGACTTCTATAATAAAAACTACAGAACATTAAAGAAAGAAATTGAAGAAGACCTTATCCATGCTCTTGGATGAGCAGAATTAATATTGTCAAAATGGCCATAATACCAAAACCACTATACAGATTAAATGCAATTTCTATTAAAATCCCAATAACATTCTTCATAGAACTAGAAAAAGCAATCATGAAATTTATTTGGAAAAAATAAATAACCCAGAATAAGCAAAGCAACTCTTAGAAAGAAGAGTGAAGCAGGAGGTATTGCAATACCAGACCTCAAATTATACTACAGAGCAATAGTAAAAAAAAAAAAAAACAGCATGGTATTGGCATCAAAATAGACATGTAGACCAATGGTACAGAATAGAAGACACAGAGACAAACCCACATAAATACAATTATCTTATACTAGACAAAGGCACCAAAAACAGACATTGGAGAAAAGATAGCCTCTTCAACAAGTGGTGGCAGGGAAACTGGAAATCCATATGCAGCAAAATGAAACTGAACCCCTATCTCTCACCATGCACAAAATTCAACTCAAAGTAGATCAAGGACCCAGGAATTAGACCAGAGACCCTGCACATAATAGAAGAAAAAAATAGGACCAAATCTCCACCATGTCAGCTTAGGAACTGACTTCCTTAACCAGACTCCTAAAGCACAAGAAGTAAAATCAAGAATCAATAAATGGGATGGACTCAAACTAAAAAGCTGCTTCTCAGCAAAGGAAACAATCAATAACATGAAGAGAGAGCCTACAGAATGGGAAAAAATCTTACCACATGCACCTCAGATAGAGCATTAATCTCCAGAACATTCAAAGAACTCAAAAAACTTAACACTAAAAGAGCAAATAACCCAATCAATAAATGGGCTAAGGAGGTGAACAGACACTTTACAGAAGAAGAAATACAATAAATCAACAAACATATGAAAACACATTCATCATCTCTAGCAATTAGAGAAATGCAAATCAAAACTAAGATTTCATCTCACTCCAGTCAAAATGGCAATTATCAAAAATACAAGCAACAATGTGTTAAGGAGGATGTGGGAGAAAAGGTAAACTCATACATTGCTGGTGGGACTGCAAATTGATGTGACCACTATGTAAAGCTGTATGGAGATTCCTCAGAAAACTTGGAATGGAATCACCATATGACCCAGCTATCCCACTCCTCAGTTTAT
Organism: Xerus rutilus; assembly: GCA_028644305.1. Lineage (NCBI taxonomy): Eukaryota > Metazoa > Chordata > Mammalia > Rodentia > Sciuridae > Xerus > Xerus rutilus. Next base: position 65,849,644 of record CM053400.1, on the reverse strand, counting down.
ACTCAAAGGACTTAAAATCAGCATAGCAAAGTGATACAGCCACATCAATATTTATAGCAGCTCCAATCACAATAGCTAAACTATGGAACTAACCTAGACACCCTTCAATAGATGAATGGATAAAGAAACTGTGGTGTATATACACAATGGAATATTACTCAGCCTTAAAGAAGAATGGCATTGTGACATTTGCAGGTAAATGTATAGATCTGGAGAACATCATGCTAAGTGAAATAAGCCAAACCCAAAAAACCAAAGGCCAAATGTTTTCTCTGATAAGCGGATGCTAATCTGTAATGGGGAGTGGGGAAGAATGAAGATACTTTGAATTGTGCAAAGGGAAGTGACGGGAGGAAATGGCATGTGGGGATGGGAAGGACAGTGGAATGAGACAGATATTCGTACCCTATATACATGTATAATTACACTACTGATGTAACTCTGCACCATGTTTAGCCAGAGGAAGGAAAAGATGTGTTCCATTTGTTTACAATGTTTCAAAATGCATTCTACTGTAATGTATAACTAATTAGAACAAATAAAAAATAAAAAAATAATTAGAACAAATTAAAAAGTTCAGGAAATATCAGTTTTCTTATAACGAAGAACTGTAGAATGACTTACTCTTTACTCTTTTTTAAAGAAACAATGTTAATGAGATATGAGTGCAATCTATATGAGATATAATGTCGTAGAGTTCAGGCAATGTAAAATCCACCTACTGTAAGTATGTAATTCAATGAATTTTTTGGTAAACGTGTAGCATTGTACAATCATCTCTGTGATCCAGACTCATTTCCATCACCACAAAAAGTTCCCTCATGTCTGTCAGAAGTTGATTTCTGTCTAGGCAACTAATAATCTTCTTCTTGTCCCCATACATTTGCCTTGGCTAAACATCTTAATTAATTTTTACTGGTGCATTATAATTATACATAATAGTGAGATTCATTGTAGTATATTCACACATGCACATAACATAATTTGACCAATTTTATTCTCTAGTACTTCCCCTTTACTCCTTCCCTCTCTCTCCCTTATCCCCTTCCTGTACTCTAGAAGTCTGCCTTCTAATTTTATGAGACCCCCCATCCCTACTTTTTTGTCCCCTTTTTTCTTTCAAGTTTCCACATATAAGAGAAAACACATGACTCTTGATTTTCAGAGTCTGGCTTATTTCACTTGGCATGGTGCTCTCTGGAAAATGATACACCCATTTTCCTGCATATGACATAATTTAATTTTTATGACTGAATGAAATTTTGTCATGTATATATACATTTTCTCTATCTAGTCATCTGTTCATGGACTCCTAGGCTGGTTTTATAACTTGGCCATTGTAAATTCTGCTATAAACATGGGTATGTATATATCACTATAATATACTGACTTTAGTTCTTTTGGATAAATACCAACACAATTTGTTCAAAAGGCTGTCTTTTCTCAACATGTTTTTGATACCTTTGTCAAGCATTAGATGACTATCTGTGTAAGTTTGTCTTTGTGTTTTCTATTCTATTCTATTCATTTTAACGTCTATTTTTCCACAGGTAACCTACTGGTTTTGTTACTATAGCTCTACAATATAATTTGAAATTATATGATGCCTCCAGCATTGTTCTTTTTATTTAGAATTGCTTTGATTGTTGTGAGTCTTTTATTCTTTCATGTGAATTTCAGCAGCTTTTCCTTTTCTAATTCTGTAAAAACTGTTATTAATATTTTGATAGGGATTGTACTGAATCTGTAGATTGCTTTTGGTAATATGACCATTTTAACAACACTAATTATGCTTATCCATGAACATGGGAGGTCTTTCCATCTCCCAGTGTCTTCTTCAATTTCCTTTGTATTATTATAGAGAGATGTCTGTTAATTTCTGCCATTTGATTTACTTCTAATGTTTAATTAAGTTCTGTATCTCATTTGCTTAGATAGCTTATAATGAGATTTGTTTATTCACAATGCCTTGAGTTTTGTTTTTGTTTTCAATTGCTTTTGTGTTTAGTATTTCTTTGAGTATTTTCTGTAATGCTGGCTTAGTTGTGAGGAATTATTTAAGTTTCTGCTTATCTTAGAAGGTTTTTATTTCTTCTTCAATACCAAAAGATTGCTTTACTAGATATAGCAATCTTGGTTAGCATTTATTTTCCTGAATATTATTGTTTGTGCTGGGGAATCAGAAGTAATTCTGATTAGCTTACCTCTAAATGTAGGTGCTATTTTTCCTCTTGAGGCTTTAAAATTTTATCTTTAATATTTATGGTAGGCATTTTAATTGCATTGTATCATTGGGAGGTTCTTTTTGATATTGTGTATTTAATATTCAGAATACCTTTTATATCTGAATGTCCATCTTTTTCCCAAGGTGTGGAAATTTTTCTGTTATTATTTCCCCAAAAATATCATCCAGGCATTTAACCTGTATCTCAGATCCCTTTTCAATTACAATGATACTTAAATTTGGTCTCAGTGTTGTCCCAGAGTTCTTTTATATTCTGTTGATGGTTCTTTATTCTCTTTTTTTTAATACTTTCCAAATATTTAAGATAGGCTGCCTTGTCTTTCAACTCTGAGAGTCTGTCTTCTACTTGGTCTACTCTGTTGAAGAGATTTTCAACTGCATTTTTTATTGTGTCTAAGATTTCTGTTTGGTTCTTTTTCAATATCTCTGTCTTTCATATCCTGTACTGATTTTCTCAGTTTGTCCAGTTATTCTTCTATGTTCTCTCAGAATTTATTGATTATTTTTATAATCACTATTTTGAATTTTTATCTGGTATTTCATCCACTTCAATATTTTTGGAGTCAGTTGCTGGTAAATTCTAAACCTTAGAAGATGTCATGTGACCTTGTTGTCTCATATGTATTATATTCCACATTTAGATTTGTGTATCTGTTGGGATGTATTTCTATTTGACTTTTAGATAGGAACCTTTTTGGGACACAGCCTTCTCTTGGCAAAGTGTTCTAGGATATCAGATTATTGTGAATTGTTGATATATTTCCAAATGATTTTTATAGTATGGTTTCCATAGTAACTTTTTTTGGTCATGATTAATGTACTTTGATACAATGTATATTGTGTTGAAGTTCAAGGATGTCACTTTCTCTGAAGGTCTCGTAAAGCATGGGGTTGTTCTTTTTGGTCCAACAATTGTGTTGTATACAGGAGAATATATGGAGTGTACTCTTTGTGATTTATCATCTCTACTTAAAAACTGTGTGTCTTCTAAAAGGGTTTGAAAGTGATATAGGTTGAGGTCCCTTATAGGTGTTACATCCATGGTCTTCATGTTATTTTTCTCTCCTGTTGCTGTTGGAGTAGCTGTCCATAAGTGGGGCTTGAGGCTCCTCCTTAGCCATTCCTACTTGGGGCCTGAGCATCAATTTTTTTCTCCCCTGTTCTTTATATCAAAATATTGCTCAAAATAGAACAAAAAAAAATGGCAAAGGGATAATAAAAAAATTATTTTTAAAAAGAGAAAAAATGTATATATGTATATACACAAACCAATCAGCAAATACAATAAGAAAACAAAAAAAAAATCTTTATGAAAACTAAAAGAATTGTCTCTACAGGAGTAACTGAAACTGTGGAAAAGTCCTTATGCCAGACTACTCTTTCCATTTCTTCTTGAGCTATATATGCTTTAGAAAGATCAAGGATTGGTGGTTATTAAAGCCTTCCTCCTTTTGTGTTGTTTGCCAAACTGCCAACTGGAGTAGTTTGGAATAAAAGCGAAATAAAATGGCTCTTAACTTCCCTGTGCACATATTTTATTTAGTTTTTTGTCACTGTAACCAAAATATGTGGGAAGGACAATTTAGAGGAGAAAAAGGTTATTTGGGGGGTTCATGATTTCAGAGGTCTCCAATTTTAGAGGGCCAACTCCATTGTTCTGGGCCCAAGGTAAGTCAGAACATAATGAGGGAAGGGTCTAGCAGAAGAATGATGCTCAGTTCATAGTGGGTATCATGAATCAGAGGAAGGAAAGGGACCACAAAGAAGATGCATCCTTCCAGGGCATGTCCCCAGTGATCTACCTCCTCTAGCCATGCCCCTACATTTTTGCATGTAGATATCCAACTGTTCCTACCTACAGTTATCAGCCAGTTCATTTAAATTAGGTCGGACTGATCAGGTTGCAGCTCTCACAGTCCAATCATTTAACCTCTGAATATTCCTGCATCAACACAGAAGCTTTTGAGAGATATCTCATACATAAATCATAAGATCACCAGTACAAGGTAGGATGGATTGTGAAGTACCATCTATTGTTGAGAGAGACTAGAGTAATGCCCTTCCAGGGTGAGACTGATGCAGAGTTCTAAATGGGAATTTTTGGTGACTTGAGTCTAGCTTGAACTGGAACTTTGGAATCCTTTCAGGTGGTATCTGCTCCAGAGAGATTATATCAACACACCCCTAGAGCCAGGCATATGCCAATCTCTGCTTGGTGTTTGGATGTCAGGGACCTCTGAGAATTCTACACATGGGATGGGTACTGAACTATCCTGGGTAGAGGTAGAATGGCAAGGCTCACAGACTCCACAGACCATGAATATGACCTTTCAAGATTCAGTACCTGTATGTAATTATGCTCACTTATTAGATTTCCCAACTCTGTTCAGTTAGTTGCATGAGTTACCAGACTTAATGGGAAAGTGAGTTGCACTCCTTCCACATCTTTTACCTGAATTTCCTTGGTTAACATCTTATCTATACCTGTTTCAATTGTGTTATGCCAGGTGTGCCCTAGGCCGCATGGTATCTGCCAGTCAGGGACCTCTGTGTGTGGTAATCTTTGCTATGATTCCCAGATTCCAATAGCAGCAATCTTTAGTGTGACCTCCTCAAGGTCTGTGTTATATTTTAATACTAGTAAACATGTTATATAAATGTAAATAGGCAATAAGTCATTATTTCCACCTAGATTTTTTCGCTCAGCATGATTTTGAGATTCATCCACATTGACCCATGTATCAGTTTCTAATTTCTTTATCTTGCTGAATAGAACTCAGCATATGGGCATATCATATTTTGAATACCAAATGAATAGAGATTTGGATTATTTCCCATTTGTGGCTATTATGAAAAATGCTCATATGTACATTTATTTACATGTAATTTGTGGACATATATTCTTTTATCTCTTAGAAATGGAATTGTTGGGTTGTATAAGTTTATACTTAACATTTTAACAAGCTGCCAAATTATTTTTCATGTTTCTCTATCATTTTATATTTCTACCAGATACATGAAATCCCAGTTTCTTCATATCATTATCAATGCTTTGTATTATCTTATTTTCTGTTTATATTCATGGATACACAGTAGTTTCACATCTTGTTTTTAATTTATGTTTCTCTAATGAGAATCATGTAGAGTATATTCTCATGTGCTTATTAGCAGACTATACATCTTTACTGCTGAAATATCTTTTCAAATCTTTTGCCTTAATTGGGTTGTGTGTATCGTCAAATTGTAAGAGTTCTGGTTGGTTGGTTGGTTTCTGCAGTGCTGGGATTGAACTCAGGGCCTCACATGTGCTAGGCAAGCTCTCTACCTCTGAGGCAAGAGTTCTATGTATATTACAGATACATACCATTTGTCAAAGATGTGATTTGCTGATGTTGTTTTCACAGTAGGTCATTTTTTGCATTTAAAAGACATCATTAAGAAAATGAATAGTTATGCATTTTGAAATGAAATTTTTAATTTGTATCAATTTCTAATGAATTTAATGGGTTGTGCTTTTACTGTCACAGGTAAAAACTTTTGCCTAATCCAAGGCCACAAAAAATTTCTCCTATTATTTCTTCTGCTTATATAGTTCTAGTTCTTAAATTTAGAATTATGGTATATTCTGAGTGAATTTTTGTGGATGGTTTGAGATAAGAACCTAAGACTATATTTTTGCATGTAGTTATTCAATTGTCCCTGCTTTATTTATTAAAAAATTATACTCCTACTCATTGAAATACCATGGTAACTGATGAAAATTAAATGGCATGAAATATTAAATTCATTTCTAGACATTTAATTCTTACCCATTGCTTCATATGCCTAACCTTGAAAGGGTCTTGATTAATGTGCAGAGTCTCCTTTTTCATTAATATCAGTGTCTCAATTACTGTTAATTTAAAGAAGCCTTTTTGGGTGCCCTCCACTTTATTCCACTCTTATTTTGAATATATATCATAGTCTGAAACACTTTCATAGATTTCTCCCCTGTCATCAGAGAATAAAAATAAATTTTATTTTCTTTCTTTTCTTTTCCTTTTCTTTTATTCTTTTTCTGAGACAGGACCTCTCTGTTTTCCAACCTGGCTTCTGACTCTTGGGATCAAGCAATCCCCCGGCCTTAGCCTCTCAGGTAGCTGGGATTACAGGCACATACCACTAAAGTAAATTTTTTGATTAAGTAGTGAGGAAGTATAAGTCTTCCAATTTTTTTCTTTTTTCTTTTTTTCAAAATCATTTTAGTCAATGTTGGTCCTTTGCAGTTCCATATATATTTTGAGACTAATTAGTTAAGTTATATTAAAATATCAAGTTAGATTTTGATAGGCATTACTTTGAATCCATTGATTAATTTGGAGAGAATGATTCTCTTCACAATACAAAGTCTTATAATTGGTGGACATGTGATATATATGTTTATTTAGATCTTTAAAAATTTCCCCAGCAACATTTTGTAATTTTCAGGGTACAAATGTTGTATATACTTTATTAAATCTTGTTTGAAGTACAGTCAGCCCTCCATATCTATGAGTTGCTCATCCTCAGATTTATCCAGCTGCTAATCATTATTCCCCAAATGCTGCATAGTAACTATTTATATATTATTTACATTGTTTTAGGTATTATAAGTAACCTAGAGATGATTAAAGTATACAGAGGATGTATATAGGTGATGTGCAAATACTATACATTCACAGATTTTGGTATCCACAGGTACTGGAGCCAATCTCTTCTGGATACCAAAGGACAACAGTATTTCATGTTTTTTGATGCTATTATAAATGAAATTATCCTCCCAATTTTATTTTTAGACTGTGTGTTGTTACTATAGAAATACAATAAATTTTTCATATATTAATCTTGTATTTTATGAAATTGCAAACATTAATTTGAATGGGTTTTTAAATGTGTTCTTTGGTGTTTTCTACATATAAGATCATATTTCCTGCAAATAATGACAGTTCTACTTCTTCCTTTGTAGTATGGATGCTTTTTTTTTTTTTTGTACTTGGGATTAAACCAAGGGTCGTTTAACCATTGAGCCACATCTCCAGCCCTTATTTAATGTTTTATTTTGAGATAGGGTCTCTCTAAGTCCCGAGAGCCTCATTAAATTGCTGATGTTTGTCTCAAATTTGCAATCTTCCTCCCTCAGCTTCCAGAGTCATTGGTATTATAGGCTTGCCCCACCGTGCTTAGCATGGATGCTTAATTTCCACCCCCTTATTGCAATCTCTACAATCTCCAGTACAATGCAATTTGCTGGTGATACAGTAACTTAGAAGTGGTAATAACAGACATCTTTGCCTTGTTTCCATTCTTAGGATGAAAATATTTTGTTTTTCCATATAAGTGTGATGTAGTATGGATTTTTTTTGTAGTTGCCCTTTATCACTCTGATGATACATTCTTGAAATTCTGAATTTGTAGAGAGTTTTTTTGTGTGGGTGTGTGTAATCATCAGAGGGTGTTGGATTTTTTTTTCAAATACTTTTTCTGTGTTTTCTAAAAGTGTCATTATTTTTTTTTTGTCTTTTATTCTGTCAATGTGGAACATTACATTGATTGATTTTCATTTGTTAAACCAACCTTTGTATTTATGAGATGAATCCCATTTGGTCATAATCTATAATCCTTTTTTAGATATTGCTGGATTCAGTTCAACAAGTTTTATACCTACATTCATGTAAGACATTGGTCTGTAGTTTTCTTTTAGAGAAGACCTTTTCTAGCTTTGAAATTAAAGAAATACTGATCTCATGGAATTGTGAAGTAGTCTTTTCTCTATTTTTTGAGAGTTTATGAAGGATAAACATTCTGTCTTCTTATTATTTGGTAGACTTCACCAATAAAGGCATAAATATTAGGACTTTTCTTTACGAGGGGGATTTTTAATTGCTAGTTCAATTTGTTTACTTACTATCAATCTATTCATATATATTTTAAATTTTTTACTCTTTTTGTTTGTGGCGGGGGAGGATTGAACCCACGGCCTTGTGGAAGCTTTCTTCTGTTAAGCTATATCCCCAACCCTCAATCTACTCAAATTTTCTATTTTTCTAGAGTTAGTTTGGTAGTTTGTGTCTTTCTAGTAATTTTCCCGCTTAATCTAGATTGTCTAATTTGTTGGCATAAAGTCACTCCTTTTCATTTACATAGGGTCAGTAGTGACATTCCCTCTTTCATCCTTGATTTTATTAATTTCAGTTTTCTCTCTTTCTTCCCTTGTCCCCTTAGTCAATCAGCTAAAGATGTATAAATTTTGTTGACCTTTTCAAGGAATCAATTTCTGGTTTCACTGATTGTCTCTTTGCTTTTCTTTTCCATTAATTTCTTCTCAGATCCCTCAGAATCTAACCCAGTATTACAGAAGTCTCACCTTTCCCTTTCTCTTACCATCTGTTTATCTAACTAGGTCAGATGATTTTTAAACTTAGAAATTATTACTGAAATTGAATGAAAGAGAATCCTGAAATATAGTGTTGTCTTTGAGGATATAAAAGTAACTTTAAACATTCTCCAAAGGGCTTTTAAAACTCATGATCTTCCCTAGTATTTTCCTGACAAGTACAAAGCTTTCAAAGAATCTTTACACCTAATCCAATCATTCAGACAGCCTTCCCCCAAACTACCTTACATAAGTATCCTATATATGTATTCTCTTACAATTCTATTTTGGAGAAGTCCTTTTCTTAGCAAGTTTTGTTTTTTGGTTTTTTTTTTTTTGCAGGGGAGTGAATATCCAGCAAAAGTATGATATATATAATCTACAAAATAAAATATATTTATTTTAGATCTCTTTCTTCCTTCCCCATAAGTGCACCAAAACTGAAAAATAATAAATGAAGAACACCTACTCGGCATACAAACTCCTAAAGGAAACCCATATTTTGTTATATTCTTGTCTGTTGTTCTGAGGATCTGAGAGCTGCTAATGAGATCAATTTCTATCAAAGGCTTCTGCTTGAGATTGAAGAAGATATTAAGAAATAGGTACTTTTATTTTTTTAGTTTTATTTATTTTCTAAGGAACTGGTACTTTTTTAAGCATAATAACTTGACAACTGGCACCAGAAATATGGCAAGACAGAGTGATAACACATTTGAGATGCAAGTTGTGAGCACAGATTTTTTTTAGAAAGCCCTCCAAATGGCCAGTGTTTTCCTAATGAAAACATCAAAGAAAGGAACCCAACCCAAACTACTTAGTAAAGTTTCAAACTCACAGACATAAACTTCTCTCTGGAAAAATGGCTCCTTATAAATCAAAAAAATTTAGTCCAGCCAGTTAAATGCTTTATGACCACTATGGCTAATTTCTCCTCTTTGTTTGCCCCAGGGAGAATTTCTTAATGATCTTGATGTATTTTGCAATTTGACCAATGATGCAAAAATAACTCTCATAACCTGCCTACCCCAATCCTATTTCATAATGGTGATAGAAGATCTGCATGCTATGAACAAAATCTAGCAGGTTATGAAAACTAAATTCTAAACCTGGAATAGGATTCTAGAATCAGAATTCTGCCTTAAATCTATAAGTACCTGAGAGACTACTGATCTGTCTCTACAGTATAGGTATTCTTGGGTTTCTGATCAACTTCTTGATTTTTTTCTACCATACCCTACCTGCTTTACTTCTTCTATATCCTGCCCCACAGGAATTGACTCAAGCTCTTTGCTTCAACAGGGACACACTGCTTAGAGACAAGACCCTGTCATGCATCTGAAGATGAGCCCCACCTCTGCCCTGAATCAGATGGTGGACTTCTTCGTGATGTGGATGACAACACACACACTCTTCCATATCAATTTTTACCCTCATCTTTCTATTATCCCACAATTTAGTATGAGACTATTCACTAAGGCCACACAAATTATGACCATAGCCAGAAAGATTATTAAAAAACTGTAAAGCAGAGGTCTACTGACTCTGTGGGTTGAATATACTGATATTTAGGAAAGTGAATGAACTGTTTTCTCCTCCAGGCTTTAAAAGCAAGCCAGGGAAGTCCTTCAAGCTACAATAGAGAATATTCACTTTTACTTGAGAGGCAGTCATCTTCTAGTCCAGCTAATCAGCCCACAGATGAGAAAGTCAATTTAGAATACAGTATTCTACTGTGCAAGATTAGGTTTCAATAGTAGCTACACATGTGTAACCAAGCCAGGCACTGGCCCAGCAAACTAATCCCAGAATGTAATCAGGGAGGTAGGATTTTCTTGCAGTAGAAGCTGGAAGGAATTAATAACAATTCACGAGTAAAGGGGGTAATGCCAGGAAGAATGGAATACGGTGTAGGGACAGGGCATCAGGCGCCAGAATGCCTACCCTCCCTACCCCTCTTCAGCTCTGCCCTGGCCAGTGCTTTATTTGTGGAAGCCTAGCATGTGATGGAGTCCTTCAGTAGCTTTCAAAATGAAAGAGGCATGGCTGTAGTCTGAAGGGAAATGCCCATGACAGCTATCATAAAAGGCAAGCACTTAAGAAAAATTTTGTGGTGAATTTTCCAAAGAGGAATTTGTGTGTCTGCATGTCTCTTAATGAATCCGTCTGCCTCTTTCTTGAGTGTTAACCAAGTGAACATCTGCATGACAGAAGACTGAACAAGATCCTCCTTGGAAGCCTTCAGGGGAAGACTTTTAATTGAAAGTGTTTTTGTCCCTCTAAAAAACAAATCTGGAGTAACAAGGAATTCATTTGAGTTGTAGTAAAAGACTCAGCTATATGCCAATAGCTCTCTTTCATCAAAGATAACTTAAGAACTGGTGTAGGAATTCCAAAAGGCATTTCCTTCCAGTTCCTGTTGTGTTATTCCAAGTGGTTCTGTGTTGTGCCTGTCAAGAGGCTGTTCGTATGTTCCATCCTCTGTGAGCTATTATACCTATTGTCTTTTACATTCCCGTGCAGGTATGTGAGACAGGTAGGTATATTGCTCCTCAGATTTTTCTCTCTTTAAACTACTTGCTGAAAGTCTCATTTGAAACTGAGTAAATAGCAAATGCTTACAAGGTAAGCACTAGGCAAAATGAACTTTATAAATTTGCCACATAGGAGACGGATGGAGTTTTCTATTTTTTTTTTTTTGGTACTGGGGATTGAACTCAGGGGCACTCGACCACTGAGCCACATCCCCAGCCCTATTTTGTGTTTTTATGTAGAGACAGGGTCTCACTGAGTTGCTTAGCGCCTTGCCGTTGCTGAGGCTGGCTTTGAACTCGCGATTCTCCTGTCTCAGCCTCCCTAAGTGCTGGGATTACAAGCGTGAGCCAC
>CM053400.1:65818055-65831678 GCA_028644305.1 Xerus rutilus | reverse complement strand
AGCCACTTCAATGTTTATAGCAGCACAATTCACAATTGCAAAACTGTGGAAGCAACCCAGATGCCCTTCAATAGATGAATGGATAAAGAAAGTGTGGTACATATACACAATGGAATATTATTCAGCAATAAAAGAAAATAAAATTATGGCATTTGCAGGTAAATGGATGGCACTGGAGAACATTATGCTAAGTGAAGTAAGCCAATCCCAAAAAACCAAATGCCGAATGTTCTCTCTGATTAGTGGATGCTGACACATAAGGGAGATGGGAATGGAAAACCTGGGAGAGATGGAGGAACTCTGGATGGGGGAGAGGGGAGGTTGGGGGAGGGAAAAGGGAATGGGTATAGTATAGATGGTTGAATGAGATGATCATCACTACCCTAGGTGCATGTATGAAGACACAAATGGTGTGACTCTATCTGGTTTGCAACCAGAGAAATGGAAAAATTGAGCTATATATATGTACTATGACTTGAAATGCATTTAAATAAATTAATTTAAAAAACAACAGCATACTACATTGATGCTGCCACTTCAATGTTTATAGCAGCTCCATTCACAATAGCTAAACTGTGGAACCAACCTAGATGCCCTTAGACTGATGAATGGATAAAGAAACTATGGTATATATACACAATGGAATATTACTCAGCAATAAAAGAGAATAAAATTATGGCATTTTCAGGTAAATGGATGGAGCTGGAGAATATCATGCTAAGCGAAGTAAGCCAATCCCCAAATCCAAAGGCCAAATGTTCTCTCTGATAAATGGATGCTGATCCATAATGTGGGAGGGGGAATGGTAAGAATGGAGGAATTTTGGTCAAAGGGGAAGGAGCATAGGGGAGGGGACATGGGACAGGAGAGATGGTGGAATGAGATGGACATCATTGCCCTAGGTTCATGTGTGACTGTGCATATGGTATGACTCTACATCATGTACAACCAGAGAAATGAATAGTCGTGCTCCATTTATGTACAATGAATCAAAATTCATTCTGCTTTTATGTATACCTAAGTAGAATAAATAAATTTAAAAATAAAAAATAAATAATTCTACTTAAAAAGAGGGAAAAAATTCAAGTAAGATGTATCTGTTTGTTTATTCAATGATTTTATGCACCCCTGGTGCAGAATAATATTGATCAGGTTGAATTGCATGAGGCTTTCTATAGCCATTCATTATAATCCAGCCGGCATTGGCAGAACAAATATTCTATGCAAGTATGTGGCCAGACTCTGGTCTTAGATGAGGGTGCTATATGCCACTACCAACCCCATGTGAAGTATTGGCCACATTCATGGTATTACTCAGTGAGGATTCCCTAAATTGATGACTTGGTTTCTGATTCCCCATAGCACAAAGGATGATTTTCAGATTATGATCCCTGAAACCTCAGAGGTCTTTAGTGGCAGCATGTTAATCTCTACATGAAGATCAGGGTTTGGAGGAGAGATTGAGCTTTCTCTAGTCAGAACAGTTTTTCCTTTATCTGTTTTATGTATAGATATTTACTTAAAGCTTTGATTTGTGCAGATGTCCTTTAGTCAAGATCTATTTCTAGATCTTTGAAAATTTTGATCAATAATTGATGTTGGATTTTCTGGAATGCATTTCCCTAAGTTTTGAGATTATTATTTATATTTTAAAAATTTTTTTAATATAATAAATTATAGTGATTGTTTTTTTCAAATGTTAAACCAACCTTAATTCCTGGGACATATGTATTATCCTATGTATATATTGTTGAATCCAATTTGCTAAAAATTTTTATTATTCATGAGCTGTTGGCCTATATAATCTTCTTTCCCTTTAATATTTTTGCTTCATTGTTGTGTCAGAATCATGCTGACCTCATAGAATGTGTTGGTATATTGTTCCCTTCATTTGCATTTTCTGAAATTATTTGTGTAGAACTGGTATTATTTTATTCTTAAATATTTAGTAGATCTCACCAGTGAAGCCATGTAAGCTTGGAGTTCATTACTTTGGGAAAGACTTAAACTAAAAATTAGCTTTATTTTTCTGATTTATACTTTATTGATTTATGTACTAATCTTTATTATTTTCTTTTGTCTACTTATGTTAGGTTTAGTTTGCCTTTCTTTTTCTTGTTTACATAGAGGCTGAGGTCATTGACTTGAGACTTTTTTTCTAGTGTAGATCTTTAAAGTTATAATGTTATACTTTACAACTGCTTTAACAGAATCCTATAAATTTTTATATGTTGTGTTTCCATTGTCATTCAGCTCAAAATATTTTCTAATTAACTTTTTAGTTTTTCTTTAGCCCACAGGTTATTTGTAATTGTGTTTTTTAGTTATGAAGATTTGGGGATTTCCCAGTTCTTTTTCTGCTAATGGTTTCCCTCCATACATACACTGATCAGTAATCAGTGAGCCCTCTGCAGAATTCAAGGGTTCTTTGAGAAGCTCTCTTTCTCTGGCATTCTTTCCTATGAACTCTTGCTGCTCTCTCCCCCTTTCCTTTCAACTCAGGGTATCTGATGCCTCTTGTGTTTCCTCTCCCTGTACTACATGCTGGAAACTCTTGCAGAAAGCTGGGATACTTGTAGGGCTCACTTTGTTTTCCATTTTTCAGAGACCACTGTCCTTTTTTTGCCTCCTAATATCTTTTTTAAAAATATTTTTTAGTTGTAGGTGGACACAATATCTTTATTTATTTATTTTTATCTGGTGCTGAGGATAGAACCCAGTGCCTCATGCATGCAAGGCAAGCACTCTACCACTGAGCTACAATCCCAGCCCCTTGCCTCCTAATATCTTGAAAACTAAAACTAATTTTTTTTTTTTTTTGGTGCTGGGGATTGAACCATGGCCTGGTACATGGGAAGCATGCACTCTACCCATATATCCCCAGCCCTTGAAAACTAATTTTTAATACTTTATTTTTTTGGTTGCTTCAGGCAGAAGAATAAGTCTGTTTCCTGTGATTTCATCTTGTTTTGAAAAGGAAGTTTTAAGCATTTGCTTTCATCTCTTGTTGTATCCAGTGTAGTTCCATTTGCTTGTAGAAAAGCTCATCAGTACAAATGAAGTATACAGGGATAGGAGGCAGAAGAAGGCCTAGGTTTAAATCCCCTGTGCTTGAACAACCAATTAGGTTCCTACGAACAATCATTTAATCTCTTTTAACATACTATTTGATCCTGCCCAATTTAAGAATCACTATTTAATGGAGTATACCATATGACAGGCATTGAGCTAAGAGCTTTACATATTTCTTTCATTTAATACTGAAGAGGCATTTTTGTGAACATTGCCTCATTTAATCTTCATGGACTTCCTATGAAGTAAGTTTTATGAACTCACATTTCATGATGGGGAAATTGAGCCTTTGATCAAGTTAACTATCTTGCCTCAGGTCACTCATTTGATAAGTACCATATTCAAACAAATCTCCAACCTATATACATATTATCCCACACTTAATAGGTTTGTGAAAATTAAGAAAAGTAATATATAATGGTTATTTTTACATCGACTTGATTTGGCTGAGGGATTCCTATGGCATATTAATCAGCTTTGTATCACTGTGATAAATTACCTGAAAGGAAAGATTTAAAGGAGGAAAGATTTATTTTGGCTCATGGTCCCAGAGGCTTCCATCCAGTCACTTGGCCTGGTTGCTTTTAGGCCTGCAGCAAGGCAGTATATTATGGCAGGAGCACATGGCAAAGGAAAGCTGCTCACTCAGCTCATGGTGGCCAGGAAGCAGAAAGAGTTTGAGAGGAAGGGACCAGTGACTAAATATACACTTCCAGGTCATGTCCTCTATGACCTACTTTTCCAACTAAGTCCCACCTTCTTAAGTTTCTATCATGTACCAATAGTCCTTTAAGCTAGAATCCATAAACAGTTTAATCCATTGATGAGATCAGAGTCCTCATGATTTGATCACTTTCCAAAGGCCACACCTCTGAACACTGTAGCACAGTAGACCAAACCTTTAACATATGAGCTTTTGGGAGATATTTTAGATCCAAATCATAACAGCTGGTAAAATTATGTCTGGTGTTTCCACAGGGGTGTTTCAGAAGAGATTAGCTTTTAAATCAGTAGACTGCAAAAAGAACATAACCCTCACCGATGTGGGTGAGCAGAACTCAATCCTTTGAGGGCCCAAATGGAACAAAAAGAGGAAGGATAAATTTTATCCCTGCTTCAAGCTGGAATATTGGTATTCTGCTGTCCAGCATTCCCACCCCAGCTCTTGGGCATTAGGGGTTGGACTGGAATTACACCACCAGCTTGCTTGGCCTCTAGCCAGCAAACAGTCGATCCTGCGCTTCTCAGCCTCTAGAATTTGTGACCAATGCCTTATAAAACTATCTTTTTGCATATCTATACTTATCCTCTTGGTTCTGTTTCTTTGAAGAGTCTTGACTAATATATAATTGATGCAAAAAATGCCTTTCCAAGTGTAAAATTTAAGGAAAATCTGTAGCACTTGGTAAACAGTAATTATCAGAAAATTAATCACATTTCTGACTATTTCTATATATAAACAACTAAAGCAAAAGAAAAATCATTATTCACTATTTTTGGAAGAAAGCTTCAAGGACTTTGATACACTTTATAATTTATCATGCTTATACCTCATCATGAGTTATTAACAAGAAGAATTAGAAGTTTACTTCAAAGATTTGGTAAGAGTGATTCTATAGTTTAGATATGAGGTGTTCCCCAAAAGCTCCTGTGTAAGACAATGCAAGAAAATTTAGAGATAAAATGAACAAGTTATGAGAACCTTAACCTAAACATTGCATTAATCCACTAGAATGAATTAACTGGATATTAATTATAAGCAGGTAGGGTGTGGGAAGAGTTAGGTGGCTTGGGATGTGCCTTTGGGGTATACATTTTGTCCCTGGTGAAGAGAGATCTCTCTCTTCTTCCTGATTGCCATATCCTGAGATGCTTTCCTCCTCCACACTCTTTTGCCATGATATTCTGCCTCATCTTGGGCCCAGAGCAATGGAGTCAGCCATCTATGAGCTGAGATCTGTGAAACTGTGAGTGCCAGATAAACTTTCCCCCCTCTAAAAAATTGGTCTGGTCAGGTTTTTGGTTACAGCAATGAGAAAGCTGATTAAAACAAATGAAGGATACTTCTTTTTATTGCCTAAATCAAGATTTAAGATACAGGGCCCAGTTCAATGACACTTGAATTTTTTTGCTAATTATTGAAGAACTCACATGAAGTGATTTTTTTATCTTGTCATCTGCTTATCAGACATAGCTGGAGGAACAAGTCTACTGTGCTTGCCAAGTCAGACTTCAGGCCACGTTAAGGCCTCTGCTCCATGGGGGAAGGAATATGATTTGACATGATCCAGGCAATGTGCATTCAGGTTGGCTCACAGACCATTTCACATTTTTATTGTAAACAGTTTGGGAATCTGCAGTCACGTCTGAGGTTACATATGGAAAAATTTGTGTATGTTGTTCTTTTATTGTTGTTGTGGAATGAACTGTGAAAATAAGAGGAGGGAGTTAATTGGCCCACTCCTTTCCCTCTATGCAGGAATGCTGACTTTCCAATTTTCCACAAAGGGATCTCAGGCTTTTCCTCCTAGATGGCCCAAGACATGAGGTTGGAGTCACTAGAGAGAGAAAATAATTATGGACTTTAAAAAAGTAAACAAATAAAGCAGAGGACTGATTGCTTTCTAAATTTTAAAGGCATGTTCTCAAATCAAATAGCACAGCTGATGGCACAAATCTATGTAGTGTTTTCAACATGTTCCTGTAGAAAGTTGCTGAAATTCTGAATTCCAGTCCTCTGGAAGGACTGAATGACAAATTAGAATGTTATTTGTTTTTCCATTTTGGAAATGAAAACCTCTTGTTTGTTGTTTGGTTTTCTCTTTAGTTTCTAATCCTGTCTAACAGAAGAGCCCACCCATAAAATGGATTCCTGCCACTCACTTACCTCTGGTCCTACAAACTGTCTTAAATTAAGTAGGATTTGTCTCAAGACAAAAATGTCAGGCAAACTTAGTTACATTTTCCAATCAGAAAGTGCCAACATGCAGATGAAGAGGTCAGTACTGCCACACACTGGGCCAACCAACTATTTCTGTTGAAATAACCTAGAGTCATTCTCTCTTCATTCCTTAATTCCACTATTTTGAAAATAATTTTTCTCTTCTACTAAAAGGATACATTTTAAAATAAGTAGCCCATAGATATTCTGGTCTAATTACACATTCTTTTTCTACTGAGAGTTTCAGATGCCTGATTTCTGTTTTGGAAGTTTCTGTGAACATTTTACTTTAGGAAGTAGATGGTTGTAATACTGTAAACTTTGGATCACCCATGAATTATTAAAACTGAGAAATAGCTAATTATTTTTTAATCCCTGGCTCCCAGTCTAGTACTTGGCATAAAAGTTCTCAATAAAAGTTTTTTTGTGTGTGTGTAAATGGAAGATGATGAAAAAAAAGAAAAAAATCCATGAAAGAAATAGACTTTATTGAGGTTCAATGATGAGTCAAGTTGGATTTCTAAGATTTTATAATTCTTTTCAACACTGAGTCTTAACACTGAGTCTTCAACATTTCTTTGGGTCTAGTTTACAGCAAATCTAAGCCTTTTCGCTGGAAAATACTCCTTGATTTAAATACTAAACCACTTTTGAGAAAAACCCAGAAAGTTACAGTTCATGCTTGGCTTTTATCAGCTTAGCCTTAGCAGAGCCCAACTGTCAGAAATCAAATAAGCCTTGTTTGAATGGGATATGATTCCTGCTAAAAATTCAAACTCTATAACTTATGTGAAGACAATGTACATTGTGTCCTATGAAGTCTTTGTTCATCACCACCGTGTCTGGCCTTATCCCTGAAGTTTTATGCACTGGGATTTCTCTCTTGTCCCATTTCATAAGCTTAGTATGAAATGCTTTAAAAAATACATACTGTAAAGTATAGAGGATTAATTAAGCTATAGATTTTTCTTCTGCACCTTCTCAAAGTTCTTTAAAGTAGAAACAAAAATGATGATTGACACAGAATATTGTCAAAGTCACATGAACAAGGTATTTGTAGAGATGAGAGCAGAGAAATAAAATGTGGGAATTCCAGCACAACCTTGAAGATAATTCCAAATAGATTTGTTCGGTGGACTGGCTTTACTTCATCTTCACTGGGTCCCTTTCCCTCTTTCATGCTACTCTCTTTCTTTTCATCTTTATATCATTAGGCAGTGAATGGTAAGTACTGGTCTGCTACAAATGCTTTAAACCTGTGCTTCTCACACTTTGATGGGCATGTATTGTATACATTGTTCAAGTTCAGAATCTGATTCAGTAGCCCAGGGATGAGAGGGGAGGGGGATGAGATACTGCTTGCATGCTTGTAAAGCTTAGAAAATTTATGTTTGAAAAATAGATTTTGAGGAAAGGACAACTTGAACTGAAAAGCATTTATAAAGTTCTTTTTTCTTTATTGGTGCTTTATGATGATACATAATAGTGGGATTCATCATGCCATATTCATACATGCACTTGATATAACTTCATTAATCTCATTCAAGATCCTGGATGATGCCAGGACTCTGCAACTTGGTCTTAGGCTTTTGCACTTGATCATCTGTACTTATCTGTACATTTTAATAACTTGGGGGAATTTTAAAAATCCAAGGCCATATTTCAGACCAATTAAATAATAATCTTTGAGGGTAGGATTCAGGTAATGGTATACTAATACATATTTAATATCCAACTCTTCTGGAAAAAAAAAATTCCAATTTGTAACATTGGTCAATATCCATGGTGTAAATACTCCATCATTTTGTCACCAATGAGTATGTAAAACTTGGCGTTAACCCTGGACCCAGGCCTCTGGTTTTTGGTTTTGGTTTGGTTTGTTTAGTCGCTCCTTAAATGAATGAGCTGTAAATGT
Source organism: Xerus rutilus (assembly GCA_028644305.1). Lineage (NCBI taxonomy): Eukaryota > Metazoa > Chordata > Mammalia > Rodentia > Sciuridae > Xerus > Xerus rutilus. Next base: position 65,823,750 of record CM053400.1, on the reverse strand, counting down.
GTTTACAATGTAAGACCAAAATGGAAAATTGCTGCTTTATAGTTAAAATATCTCTATTATTTATACATAATTAATGCTTCTGTTTCTTCACTCAACCTTGGTGCCCTGACTTTTGTATCTGCTTTCCATTCTCCTAATTCTATCAACCAATTTCATCCTTCAGACCATCCTAGAACCTGCCCCAATGCCACACCTCCCCAGCACAGTATTTACTTAAGCATTTCTGAATTCTGGCTTAACCTTGTTTCTAGAATCTACTTTTACTTAGTCCAACCTCCCCAACTTGAGGGTCATTTCACTCAATCATGCCTGATTTTATATAAGACTATACAGTGTCAGCACCCATGGTTTTTTGAAATCCTCCCAGAGGTCAGTGTCTGGTTCTCAGGAATAGTGGCAGCAATTTCCTTCCAAGTTTAATATTCAGCACTTCATTCACTTTGCTCAAGTCACATATGGATGGGGGAATGAATATCCTAAGGATTCAATTTCTGACTCCATATTGTTTTCATCAACCTGGACAACTAATTTATCATTTCTAGTCTGTTTCCTCAGTGTCAATGGATAGTTAATAGTTGTACATACTTCATAAGATTGCTGTAAGAATTAAAGAAGGCATGTAAAGATATAATCACAATGCCTGACGCATATTGGATACTTAATATCATCACCACAACTCTTAATACTAGTTATTACTGATGATAATAACCACATGTTCTAAGAATGCTGAACACACATATGCCTCAGTCGAGACATTCAGAAGGAAGGGGACATAATCAAAGTAGGCTAACAGCTCATCAACCCAAGGGTACCCCAAGGCCTGGAAATACCCACATATTTTCATCATCTTTTGTACTGCTCTGACAAAAAGACCTGAAAAGAACAATTATAGGAGTTTGGGGGCCCATGATTTCAGAAGTCTCAGTCCTTAGATGTCTGGCTCTATTGCTCTGGGTCCAAGGTGAGGCAGAACATCATAGTGGAAGTGTGTAATAGAGGAAAGCAGCTGGGCACATGGCACCAGGAAGCAGAAAGAGTGACATTGCAGACCAGGGACAACATATATACCTCAAAAGCATGCCCCTAATGACCCACCTCCTCCAACCACACCCTACCTGCAGATAGTTACCACCCAGTTAAACCCTATCAGGATTAATATACTGATTAGGTTAAGGCTCTAATAATCCAATCATTTTACTACAAACTTTCTTGCATTGTCTGACACATGAGTTTTGGGTGACACTTTATATCTAAACCATAACACCACACTTCTACAGCAGCACATATTTTTATATTTTATCTAGTTCTGGCTAATAACTTCAACTTTACTCTTCAAATGTCTCCATCCTCTTTTATGGTTTGAAATTAAATAGAACTTCTTTTAGCCTTCCCAATACAGAACCCCTTCTATGATCATTTTTGTGTTGGGGAAGGTCGATAAGAATTGGAGAGAAAGAACTCATTTTCAGTTCCTTTGTCACAACCAGAAAGCAATGTTGGTTTCGGTGTCATCTCTTGCCCCAAGCATTACTCTGGCACTGTGAGGACTATTTAAGGACTGACAGAACACATGTACTCAGAAAGAGGTTGTGAATGACTAAACGAAGCTTTGATATTTAGCAGGAAGGAAGTGTAGACAACCAATAACCTTCCACATGAAAACTTTCCCTTTTGCTTTACTCACCCCATTCAACTGGATGTCATGTCCTTTGAATTGGAAGCTGTCACTTTGCTTTTGAAATATATCCTTGCTCCATGGTGTATGGACATTATGCACGAGAAGTCTTTGTTCTATATAAAAACATGTTTTTTATAAGTGACATAATGCATTGGCCATGGCAGTTCAATTTTGTGAGAAGTTACTTACTTCATTTTGCAAAAAAGCAAAGTTCAACCTTTGGCAAATAGCACCTATTTTATTATAAAATAGAAAATAAATCTCTTTCAAGGTCCACATAACCATCATCTGATCCAATTTACCTCCCTCATCCCCACACTAAAAGAAATAAAAATTTCAAACATGTTTTGGAACTTACTATATGCCAGATACGGTTCTGAGTTCTTTCATTGAAATCACCCCCGATCTGTGCTAATTGCTCTGTACCATTCTTCCCTTACCCACCTTTAGGACAATGTCTGAAGTCGGGAAAACCTGGAGAAAGGGATATGAAGGGATGGAAGCACTAAAACATCACTCTAGGTGAAATATGTTCATCTGAGCTAAGACCATGGGAATGGAGATCTTAAGGAGAAAGGGTTGATGAGATTTCACATCTGAGTGGATCATGGAGGGAAAGGAGAGGGTGTTATTCAGTGTGAGGTAAAGTGATTTGAAACTGAGGAGTTAGAGCACATTGGGGAAGCTACCAAACTCTGATTTCAAGTAACAATCAAAGAAAATGATTTTTTGTGAGCTAAAATTATAAAAATTTCTACTTCAGAGAAAGGACTTACGAGCATTGATGTTGGATTAATAAAGGCCCTTCCAATGATTTTAAATTAAACCATCAGCTCACAGGATTAACTTAAGAGGGAGAATAGATATCGCCAAGTTTGTCCAGAAATATTAGAGAATACACTTCATGCCTCAGCCTAGGAACAACACAGGGCCATTCACTACATATTTCTTGAGCACTTACTGTCTGGCAATTACTGTGCTAAAAGTCAGACCTGCACAGAAGAATGCACTGCTTGTCCTGGTGAATCTCTTTAGGCTGCAGAGACAAATAGATAAAAACTGTGATTAAATGGGATAAATCCTATAATAGAGACTATGTGGGGACAAGGGATCCTTACCATCCAGCACCACCTAGGCCAGATGCTGCCATACATGCCACTGGACTTATTTATAAAAGACCTGTTGTATCAAGTTAGAAGTCAGTCTCAGCAATTTAGTGAGACTCTATCTCAAAATAAAAAATAAAAGGACTGAGAATGTAGCTCAGTGGCAGAGGACTCCTGGGTATCTTCACCAATAAGAGGGGCCTGATCTTTGATCATTGCCACCTTCATGCCCTTCTATAGTCATGGAAGGAAAATAAGATGAAAGCATATAAGTTTTGGAGTGAACTAAGTCAAGGTTCTAATCCTAGATCCATAATTGCTACCTGTGTGACCTTCAACAAGGTGATTTATCTTTCAAATCCTCAGTTTCCTCATCTGTAAAATGAAGATGACTACTAAGCTATCGTATTGTTGTGAAAATAAAACCAATTATGATATGCTACGTGAATTTCAAGTAGTATGCATGCAAGAAATGTTAGTTCTGGGGTTATATTCCCATGTCTCATTAATGTTTACATAACATTGTCCAGAAGTAATCAAATTATATGGATAAATATTTGATTATACCATAAAAATTCCTTTATGTAGAATAAGAAGAGCTTACTAAGCCCAAGTTGGAATATTGGGTCCCAGTTACATCTCTCTCTCTGGTGGGTAACTTAACCTTGAGCAAAGATTCTTGCAGTCTCTTATTATCTCCTACCCTGGGCTTATATTTTTCTAGACTCAGCAACTGTCCTGTTAAAAAAATGATACCACATACTTGTCATAATGTAATATTTATTTTATCTTAGTTGATTCTAGTTTAGAATAATTTTGATTTTTATCTAAGTTGGACACAAAAGTTTGAAAGACCATTAATGCTGCAAGTCTTCCAGTAGAAATGTTGGCCCCCTTTTCCCTTCTCAATTCACAATTTTAGTCCACCATTTTCAACACTTCCAACTATTTCTTTGGGAAATAGTTACCTCCATATATCTGAATAATATCCTTTCCTTATAATTCTTCATTATTTTGTTAGTTCTTGTTATTATTTTTTAACTTCCCACTATGGAAAGGAATTTACTATTCTTGTCATAAACACACAACACACACACACACAAAAGTACTCCCTCCTATCCATCTATATATTCCTCCTCTTCCATCAATCCCATATACTGTGTCATAAATTTTGGTTAGATTTCAAAACCTACATTATTTCAAAATCTACACAGTTAAATTAGGTAATGAATATGATTACATATAATTGCATTTCTTTCTTTGCACAAATGTTTTGTTGATTTGAAGTTTATAATTTCATTGCTTTCCTGATTGCTTAGTTGTCTTTATAGTATCACTAATATGTCTAGAAAACTTTGCAAAAATATTCTTTCACTACATGTGTGTGAGGGGTGCTAGAGATTGAACCCAGGCCCTCATACACACCAGGGAAGTGCTTTACCTCTGATCTGCATCCACGGTCCTCTCTCACTACATTAGAACCTATTTGGTCATCTAGCTTGTAGAATATGTTTCTCTGTTATTCTGAAGTGGACTTGCTGCCCTCTAATTCTCCCATGTAACTGAGTTCCTGAGAGTTCATCTCTTTTCTCTATCCTCCTGTGATGTTCTTCCCCCTTGTAATGAATAAATCCTTTGTTTCCTGGATTCCATGTCTTCATTTTACATGTTTTACCTCCTCATTTTGGAAAAACACATTCTCCTGTAGTGTTTTCTTAAAAAATACTAATGGTTTTGGTTTTTGATAATTTGTATATCAAAAAAGTCTATCTTTGATTATTTGATTAATATTACTATTTGATTAATAGTTTACCTTGATGTAGAATTATAGCCCAGAAATATTTCCCAATATTATGTCATTGTTTTCTAGCTTCCACTGTTGCTATTAAAAAGTCAAGTGTTATTCTGACTTTTAATACTTCTTAGGTAAACTGTGTTTAGTTTAGTTCTAGTGAATATAAACTTAAAGTGTTTAGCAATTTTTTTCAGTTGTCAATGGACCTTTATTTTATTTTATTTTATTTTATTTATGAGGTGCGGAGAATCGAACCCAGTGCCTCACACACGCTGGGCAAGGGCTCTACCACTGAGCTATGATCCCAGCCCCATGTTTAGCAATTTGAAAGTTCACAGTTACACACATTTTGATTAATGTAGATCTATTTTTCATTTACTGTGCCAATTTCTCAGTGGACTCTTTTAAACTGGAAACACATATTTCTATTATTAAAATAAATTTCTCTAAATAAAATTTCTAATACATTCTTAAGCCCCAAGTCAAAAAGTCACTTCCATTTTAAGCCTCCTTAACCTGTGATAAAGCAAGGAAGAACTTTCTTGTTTTAGGTTGTGTGACAAGCAAGGCCCATGCTATTTTCTAATATACATATTCAAGCAGAAATCCTTTTTCATTTGAGCAAAATGGAGGACATTCATGAGCAGCTTAATGTTTCCCAGGTGAGGACAATATATGTCCAGTTACAGATTTGTTTCTCATTTTCTTGGTACATTATATCATATTTGTTTTTTTTTGTTTTTTTTTTCCCCAAGTGTTAACTTTTTTTTTTTTTTTTTTAATTTAGGCTTACATGTTAACAGTGTAAATGATTCATTGTACATAGATAGAGGATAACATATCAATTCTCTAGTTGTAAGTTGTATAGAATCACAACATATATGCAGTCATACATAAAGTTAGGGCTATGATGTCCTTCATATTCCACCACCCTTGCTGTCCCCATGCCCCCTCCCCCCTTACACCCCTGTGAACAGAGATCCACCATTGTTCCCATGTCCTTCCCCACATTATGGATCAGCATCCACTTATCAACGAGTACATTCGGCATTTGGTTTTCTGAGATTGGCTTACTTCACTTAGCATGATATTCTCCAACTCCATCCATTTACCTGC
>CM053400.1:65757793-65817555 GCA_028644305.1 Xerus rutilus | reverse complement strand
GTTGAAGAGGCTGTCTTTTCTCCAGTGTACGTGTTTGGCTCCTTTATCTAGTATAAGGTAACTGTATGTAAGTGGGTTCGTCTCTGTGTCTTCTATTCTATACCATTGATCTACATGTCTATTTTGATGCCAGTACCATGCAGGCATCATTCACTCTAAAATAGAGAAATGATCAGGTTTGTATTTGGAATTAAATTCAAATTTGGCTGAAGTATGCATTTATATAACCCCTGGGAAAATGTTGATATTTACAAATCATTTATTAAGGTCAGTTTTTCATCATTGTTTCTAACTGGAGTTGTTAAAAAATGAAAGTCTTTCTAATGAAATAGAAAAGACTAAATAAAGTTTAAGATTAGTAGACCTAGCATACATTCTAGTTATGCCCATAAAGTCAATTGTTCTATAAAATCTCAACCTCACTGGACATTTTCAGTAAAGCATCAGTTCCACAAGGAAATTTATATGCATTATCTTCTTTTTATTTTGCCTATTTTTAATTAAAAATTTCCTCTAAGATACTGATTTGACAAATTTAAACCAGGATCATACTTTTGAAAGATTTTGCTGCAAATGTATTTATTCCTTCATTGTCTTAGTCAGTGTGTATTTTGTAAAATTTTCCTAGTGAGTCAGGATCTTCATTCTACATTAATGTTTATGTTAAACTTATTGTTAAACCCCTTGGGGCTCATGAAGTTGTGCAGTGCAATTGATCCTCATTGATGTTCTGAGAAAGTTATGCTTTTTAAGAAGCTCCTGTCAGTAAGGAAAAGCAAAACAACTCAATAGGGAAAAAAAATGAATGCATACACATTTACAGAAAAAGAAATAAATGACTCATACATGTGAAAAGATTCTCAATCTCTTGGTGAGCAGTAAGACACAAATTAAAATCAAAACAAGTTACCATGATATACCATCACTGTAAGGAGTCCTAACCAACCAAGTATTAGGGAAATATGGAACCACAGACCTCTTTTGCACTGCTAGTGTGAAAATAGAAGGAAAATTACAATGAAAGCAACACTAGAAGAGTATTTCAAAATGAAGTCAAGGGCCCACTGGAGACAGGGTTTTCACTATTCTAGCTGCTGCCTGGGAGGTGAAATTTGGTCACCTCTATCTACCCTTTGACTACAGGCATCTGGAACCACTAGAAAGACTGGCTGACCTGACAATTACCTTGTGCCCAGAGGCTCAAGAGGTCACTTGAACTCTTGTTTTATGGACATTTACATCGTTTATCTATTCTCTTCTTTATCTTCTATCAGCCATGTATTCCCAGGTCAGTAGCCCACAGGGCCCTACTTTCCCTCCTTCCTTGGAGCACTGATTCAGAGCTATCCAAAACTGTGTCTCTCAAATTACAATTCCTAAAGCCCCAAGTAAGCCCTTTTGTTGTTGTTGTTGTTGCTTTACTTTTGCAGTTTCTGAGGTTGGACTGATAGACACCAGTGTAAGTATATATTTGTGTAACTCTAGGGAAAACAGTTTGGCATTACCCAGTAAAGATGAATATGCTTGTCCCTTATAACCCAACAATACTTCTAGATGTAAACCCTGGAGCAAACCTTATCCATCTGTGGGAGATGTATATAAAAATACTCCTCACAGTATAGCTTATGGCAAAGCAAAACAACTTAAATATATAGGTGCAACAGAAAAGATAGATGAATAATAAATAGTATATTCATAAATTATTATCCCATCATCAGCACTAAAAATTAGTATATTACAACTGGATGCATCAATATGGATAAATGTTATAAATAATATTGAGGAAAGAAAGGACACCACAAAGGATACATCCAAGCATTATTCAATATATATCACATTAAAAAGCTGCCTGTACTAAACATTTATTATGTAGGGTTATATAAACTTTGGTCCAACCATAAAGAAAAGCAGAGGAATTATTAACAAAATACCCAAATAGTATTTTTATGTAGGAGGAAGGTTGGTAGGGATGTGATCACAGAGAAATTAGAACAAATAGTAACTTCTCTGTTTTTGAAAGTTAGAAGTGATTGAGTTTATTGATAAATTGATTGGAAGTCTGTGTGAGAGGAAAAGAAACAAAGGATGACTATAAGGCTTGGGGCCTGAGCATCATTTGAGAAGAATACCTTTTGTGATTACATATTATTTTTAAACTATACATTATACACTTTATGTCTAGTATACTTAGCAATATCTTTTTTGAAGAGAACTTGTTCTATGCTAGGTCTGGATTTTGTTTGTTTGTTGTTGTTTTTCACAGCCTAACCAAATATTACCTCCTTTCTCCATTTTATTAAATATAAACCTCCTTTTACCCTTCATCCCATTGCATTTTATTCCTCAAGAATATGAGCTTCCAGAAATGGTAGAAAATGACAACACTGATTTGGGAGAAGCAGCAAAATGACTAAAATAAATGGAAATTTAAGATTAAAGAAGAAATATGTCTTAGGAAAATTATTATTCCTTCATTTGCCATTCCCCTGCACCTAGTGTACCCTGCTCCTTCCTTGAAGGGATACCAGCTAGCACTAGGAAAGGTGAAGAAGAAAAAATAAAGAAAAGAATAGGGGTGGAGACAGAAAGGGGGAGATAGGAAAAAAAGGAAAACTTAAAAGACTGCTGGCCGAGGTAAGATGACATCAAAACAATATTTATTTCAGAAGAAATTCTCTGCTGGAAAAATTATATCACCCATCTTTACTAAAAGGACAAGCAAAAAGCTTAGGAAAAGGAAGACAAACAAGATCCAACATTCATTCCTGGGCCCACACTCATGTTTCTGTAAGGGTCACGGATAGTACTTTTTTTTTGTTTTTGGTACTAGGGATTGAACTCAGGGGCACTCGGCCACTGAGCCACATCCCCAGCCCTATTTTGTGTTTTATGTAGAGACAGGGTCTCACTGAGTTGCTTAGCGCCTGGCTTTTTGCTGAGGCTGGCTTTGAACTCACAATTCTCCTGTCTCAGCCTCCCTAAGTGCTGGGATTATAGGTGTGCACTACTGTGACTGCTTTTGGATAGCACTCTTGATGGTGGTGGTGAGTCCAGTATGGGGAAATGTAGAGAGAGGCAAAGCATTAAAGAATTGTTTAAATAAAGGAGTGTATTAGACTGACTTAAAGAAGAAATCAATGTGCTTTATGTAAGTTCAAACTATTTGGGCAGATTTTAAATCTTAAGGAAAGAAAATCATAGTTAAGAATGAAAATAATTCTTGCTTCCTAAGGAATTTGTAATTTAAAGAAAGAAGAGAAATACATACATAAGCAAAGAAGTAGAGGAGGTAGGTGGGACTACGCAACTACCTAGGCAGTTTGTTCAAGTTTGAGCATGGTTGTTCTGGTGTGTACTGCTTCTAAATTCGAGCATGTGAGTGCTGATAGGATATATATATATATATATATATGTATATATATATATATATATATACACACACACACACATATATAGGTATGTATATATGTGTGTATATATACGTATACGTATATATATATATACGTATACATATATATATACGTATACGTATATATATAAATGCTATATATATTATTGGGCAGAGAAGATGTTCATAAACTATTTCTGGTCTGGAGCAGGCATTCCAGACTCCTCCCACATTTTACTTAATTAAGTCCACCACATCCAATCTCAACATATATAACATTTTCAGAGTCAAAGCTCACCCTGGGTTGAGATTCCAGGTCTGACCTAAGGCTGAAGGGAAATAAAGATGTCTGTCCTTGATACATCTGAGACAAGGGCAAATATGAGAGTTAAAGATTTAAACTAAGTCAGAAAATATGCAGGGGAACTCAGAGGAGTGCACAAGTAGGGATACAAATCTGGGGTACAAATCTGGGGTACAGGGCAGGTACAGAAAAAGCTGAGTTCAGCACTAGCTTGGTAAAAGAGAGCAGTTAGATGAGGATCGAAAGGGAGGTGAGAGTGGGCGCTGAGAGACTTGAACATCTGCTAGCATTTGCAGCTTGATTTTATGGGTTTGTGTGGGTGTGTTAGCCTGGCTTAAAAGTATCAGGGGTGGGGCAGCCACTTGGCACAGACGGGAACCACATGGACCTCCAATGGTGGAGCTTAGAGATGAGACTGGAAAAGACAGGGGACTGCTCACTCGTTCGGACTGTGCTCCAGAAACAGGTGAAAATATTTTAGAACAGGAAAAATTAGGCAATACCATCCCTAATGTGGCGGGGCGAGGGAGGAGAAAGGAGTATTAAGGAGTATTAGATGTAACTATGTGAACATAAGCCTTGACATTGTGTTCAAACTTTTCTGTTCACTAGCTGTGTGATTGAGCAAATCACTTAAAATTTCTGAGCCTAAATTTCCTTATAAGATTGAGATTCTAATACTGATCTCACAGTTATTGATATGATTGACATGACTACATATAATAACATCATGTAAATATATTTTCACATGAATTGACTGGTTAAGTGCCTTGTACATAACAGATGCTCAGTTGTGGGTATTTCTCTTCTTCCTCTCTTTTCTCAACATATTCCTCAGCAAATGATTAAATTAGTAACAGGTTATTTATTGACAAGTATTATTTATGTAACAACCCAAGGAACTATGGTCTTTAGGTAATAATAATGTGTTAATTTTGGTGTGTCAGTTGTCATAAATGTACAACTAATGTAAGATGCTAACAAGAGAGACTATGGGGTGGGGGAGAGTAAATGGGAACACCCTGTACTTTCCACTCAGTTTTTCTATAAACCTAAAACTGCTCTAATAAATTTATCCATTAATTTAAAAAAATGTGCAAGGCAGTACAGGTGAAGATAAATGAAAAATATGATCTCTCTTCTCTAAAATTTTCCAGTTTAATTGAAAACAGATATGCATAATAAAAGAGGTAGCTTGTGGAGGTTAAACCAGAGCTTCTCATTAACAATAGTCTTATTTTGAAACAGATAATTCTTTGTTGACAATGCACTGTAGAATGTTTGCCAACGTATCTCCAGATATCACCATGTGTCTCCTGGGACCCAAAGTTGCTTCTGCATGAGAATCCATTGGTTAAATAAGAAATCCTCTTCTTTCAGTCCCACCTCCCAGTGATCCATCATAGCAAGTTCTATATTATCTGGCCTTTGCTTACCTTAGATTTTATTTTGTGCCATGAGGTATGCCTTGAGATATATCCTCTGCCACAAGTGAGCCAACACTATCTCTTGTCTGGATCACATCAAGAGGCTGCTAAATCACCCTCCTATTTTCTTCAATTAATTTATCCTGTAGGAGTCAGAGATTTTTTAAAAAAAAAAACATAAATCTAAAGTATATTTCTTCTCCAAACTCTCTTGTGTAGATGTTCTCTACTTGGGCAGCAACTTGGTGGAGCTTGAACTCCAATCTCCATCTCCCCAGTACTGGTTGCTGAAGTCTGCTCAGCAATTTAGACTTTGGCTGCTTTTTCCTTCAGAATTTTTTTGGAGCCCTGCCCTGTACATACACAACTTAGAAGTCATCCAATAATTTGAGGGGAAATTACACAAAACTTGTGGGTTCATTTTCCTGCAATTCTCACCTCTCTGGGATTTTGCTCAAGAAAAATCCAAGATGAATATGAAGCTGTCTTTCACTTCACTCAGGAGTCATAACTCCTCAAGTCCTACTAGAGTTGGTTGCTCTCCAGTACCTTCAAACAGTTGTTTTGTGTAGTTTGTTTAGCTGTTAAAGTTATTTCCAATGGAAGGATTACTCAAATTCAAAGGACTCATCATGCCTGGTACCAGAAGCCCTGGCACTGGGATTTTTAAAGCTCCCCTAGGTGATTCTACAGCTAGCCAAGATTGAGAACTACAGCTAGTGGTTTGCCACTACATTTATATTTAACAACTTACAAAACTTTGTGTGGGCCTTCAAACCCCAAGGACTTTTCTACCTTTTTCCTGCTTTTACCATGTAGTCTGGAACAATATCTGGAGTATAGTGAGTTGAATTCAGTAATTCATAGTATAAGCATTAACATAAAACTATCACAAAGAAATACCCCATTTAAAGGACAATGGGTATAAAGAATGCAAACAGTGGCAGTGTGGAGAAATGAAATGAGGACAGTAGGTTATTAATAATAAGCTTTCTATATTTAAAAACAAATAACTTAGTGTGGCATCTGCTTATGTGAATTTAAGCTTTCAGGCATTTATCTAATTGAACTGTCTTTAAATGGAAAGTGAAGTCAGTGGAGTATGAAGGATGGATTTTGGTAATGCCATAAAATGTATGGGTCAGTGTTAAACACTTCACTCCTGGGATCAGTGATCTCAGGAAGACCTTGCAAGAAGATGACTTTGGCTAAGAAGAGCCAGAGAATGCCAACAAACATGATTGGCAGTTTTAAAGTTAGAAAAATTGCAGATTAGAGGAACCATCTGGCCTAGCATTTGAATTTGCTAAAGTGTGAACTCAAAGCCAGATGAAACATTCAAAACAAAACAAAACAAAACAACTTGCTGTTAGAATCTTGGAGTCTCAAGAGATTAAGGGGAGACACGACAGCGTTCTGCTTTCTTAATATAGGTCTTGTGACTTGAATTGACAACGATCTAAGGGCGGGGGGCGGGGGCAGGGGGGCGAGGATAGTGTATTTTTTCTCCAGGGATCTGAGCCTTGTATTATTAGTCCCATATATTTTATATCCCTTTGTTAGGGCTTGTTAATTGTCAATTCTGGGATTTTCCAGGTTGCTTCAGAAGGTCAGAATTACTCATACAGGTAAGGACAGTGAAATGCCTTGGTGGAACCCATTACTCCTGCTGAGGATGTCTGTTTCTGCAGTGTATATATCTCCTCTAATTCACTGACATTTTTAGTAAAGTCTAGTATGATTATTGACATACACGTGCAAAATGATGTTAAAATCTGGGATAGAACTTTCTAGCTCTTTGTAGAAGTTGTTACTTACACCTCAAATATTAACTATTATAAACAGGGGGACAGATATCTGTGAGTAGCCTAGAATTGATGGATTTTGAATTTCAGCTGTGTTACATAGGAATTGAGTAGAATTAATAGTGGGACTAATCTTGTGAAGCTGTGTTTTCTTTGGGTCCTTGGAAAGTAGGGAGGAGTAAGGAAAGGAGCTGTGGGGGTGGGGGACATTCCTGGTTGAAGCCCAGGGATGACCTAATTCTGGATAAACCCCCTCATTTTGTGATGCTGACACTTTGAGGTTTCTACCATAGCTGTATATTGGACATTTGTCTTTAGAAGAAGAGATTTAGCCTCAGAAAACCACAATAAGGATGGGCTGAATCCAAACCTAAAGACACTTGTATTAGTTTCTTAGGATTACTGCACAAAGTACCATAAATTAATTGACTTAAAACAATATAAAGTTAAAGTTTCACAGGAAAAAATTTTGAAATCATATCGTTGGCAGGGTCATGCTCCCTATGAAAAAGGTAGAGGAATCCTTCCTTGACACTTTCAGATTCTGGAAATTTGTCAGTATCGTTAGTGTTCCTTGGCTTGTAGCTGCAGAGCTTGTCACTGCCTTTATTATCACATGGCATTCTCCCTGTGTGTCTGTCTTCACATGGTCATCTTCTTATAAGAACATTTGTCACATTTGACTAGAGGGCCACCCGACTCCAGTATGACCTCATTTTGATTTATAACATCCAGAATAACTCCATTTCCCAATGAAGTCACATTCTGATGAGTTGGTAAAGGACTTCAAATATCTTCTTTGGGGGGGCATACTTCAACCCATAACAATCCCCATGTGGGCAACTACATACCCACTCCAGAGATGGAAAGAAGAAAACTATTCCTCAGTGACAGAACCTGGTGCCATATTACAGATATCCTCTTGGAGTAGACATGTGTGGCTCCATGAAACACATCTTATTCTCTCCCTTCTTGCCTTTTCCCCACAATTGAGATGTTTCATTTAATTATGTGCAAAAGAACCTCATACCACCCAAAAACTGACAGTGCAGTTTTTATTAATATTTGTGAGGATTTACTGATCATTCACCTGGATTTAATGTTGGCTACCACTTCCAAGCACTCGAGTTTCTGGATAAAAATTGACTATTTTTCTGAATGAGCCCAAGAATGGAAATGAGATAGTGTTTGTCTTTTTTATAATCTGCCTTTCCACTTCATTTGCCAAGGTCATGTCTCCCAGTGATAGAAGCCATTTACACTTCACATACCAGCCAGTTGACTAGGGCTCTGAGGTTATTAGAAAGAGAGATGGGAGAGAAAGAAACTACCAGACATTTTTTCCCTGGTTGTCTGGAAAAAAGACCACTAGATTTTAGAAAAGCATCCATCCCCAGAGCTCCCTCAGCATGGCGAATGCTTGAAGTTTAGGATAAAACATCCAATTTACAGTACTGTTCTTAACCAGGATTTCCTCAAGGGTAATAGTTGTGTATAAAATTACTAGGAGAACATTTACATAACAGTAGTGCTTACTTTGCATAGATCCACCTAAATTATGTCAGCTGTTCCAAGACAGTTTTAGAAGTTAAAACTATCATTTCCACTCTGAAGCTTAAAAGTTCAGCAGATGCAGTGGAAAAAGCATAGGTTTGAGAGTCAAAAAGATTGAATTTGAATCCCTTGCACTCTTGGTTTTCAACTCTGGGCAACTCCTATGTCTCAGTTTCCACATTGTAAAATGTATATGGCAAATTTCTTAGCTTTAACAACTGTGCCACCGAGTCAGTTATTGGAAGAATGTGCCCTTCAAGCTCACAGTTCTGAATTCAAATCCCTTAATCACTGAGCCTGTTCCTTCATCTTTAAAATGAGAGATAATAGGATCTATCGCAGAATTAAAGACCAAACCATTATATAATCATAGCATGTAAATGAAGGCTCTGGGTCAGGCCCTTTCAAAACCATAGTACCCCACCCCTTCTGTACAGTGCAGGTCAAAAATCCCTGTCAGAAGATTCAAAATTCTTCCAATTTGTTTGGATCTCTTAATTAGGAAAAACTATGAAAAATAACTTATCCAGTCTTATTCATAAGGAATTGCTTTTTAAAGACTTGCAGCACTTTGATGCTTGAGTTATAAAATCCAAAAATAATTTCAGGGGAAAATTCACTTGGATCTTTTTCCAGCTAGCTTTTTCTCACCTTATCTTCCTTTAGGATACATACATGAGGCTTATTAGGCTATAGATCCCATGGAAGTCTATGAATTGTATTCAGTTTCAGTCACTGGAAGTGTAGCTTAAACTTCTATACTTAAGACAGTGAGTGAGCGGCAGCAGATGTGCTGGGAGATCAGGAACTACAGTGAGGTTAAACTCCTATCCCAGCTCCTGACAATCCTACTCAATCACACCTCCCAACTTTGCAGCCTCTAACTCAGCATCCACATTTATAGGAAGGTACCCATTTTCTTTTCCAGAGAGAACATCCAAACATGTCTTTGTGCTGAGACACCACAATAGATAATAGCATCCTTAAAAGCAAATCAACCTGGTGTTAATTTTCTTTCTTTTTGCTTACTTCTACTCTCCTCTTCCTTGAATTCCTCAAAAACAATACGTTCTGGAAAAATGTTTTTCCAAAGCAAAAGGACCCCAGACAGATCCTGGGTGAGAAATCCACGGAGGATAGTTATAGCTAATATTCGTTGGATCTTTACTATGTATGAAATAAGAACCAGTATTATTCCTATTCAATGGGTTAAGAAATAGAGGTTTTTGGTAGATTGAGCAAGTTGCTCAAAGTGCATTCTTGGCTACCAAATTATTTTATCTCACTTTTTTTTTTCTTCTTTCCTTTTAATTTTATCTCTTGCCTTGGAGATAGAGATGTCATTTTTAGTGTACAATTGCAAGTTGATTAAAGTAGTATCTTCCTCTAAGTATCTATAATCAGCACATATGAGAATATTATGAACGGTTTATATTACCACTACCAGATTATTGGGTTTGAATAAATTATAAAGAGAAAGAGGAGGAAATGCCTGAAGCTTAGCTCAAATTCCCACTCTGTCACTTCTTTCCTTGCTGCCTGACTTTGGTTACCTGAACCATACAATCTACCTGAGCTTCAATTCTATTCTTAGTAAAAAGCACCAATTCTGACTATATTGCAGGAGTTAGTGATTTTAGAAATATTTTTCAAACTCTATAGTGCAACACAGGGATCCAATGGAATGATCACTACACAGAGGACCCTAGACACTGGGCAATTGCAGGAGGGCTTGCTTCTGCTTTGGAAGGGCTAGTGGTTCACTCTTGAGGACAGAGGCATATTCCACATTACATATGCTCAGGTCAGCCTATTAAAAGCATGAACACAGGGTGTGGGTTGTGATTTTTCCCTGGTTGAAACTGGCATGCTATCAATGCATGTCTGAGTTGGCCTCTGGGGATAGGGATGATGCTTTGTTCATCTGGTGCCCACAGCATCTGGCATGGTACTTGGCACATAATAGGCACTATGTAGTGATTAGCTAAGTCAAAAACACTAGAAAAGTGAAATCATGTATCCAGAGGAGGAAATTAACTTTTTCTCCAAATTCACTTATGGCGAGTCTGTTTCATTCACTTCCACAGAAATGTTAAACTTGGCAGAGTTGCAGAGTTTGGAAGATTTGGGCTTTTATGCTTGACCACTCTGTTGCCTTTCTCTCTAATTTGGGCCAGCTCCATGCCAGAACAAGTATGATATTTTAGCTTAAGAAAATATCAAAAATAGAAAAAGCAACTGTGGCAACATGGTTCCTAATGAAAGTAACAGAGAAGCAGAAAAGAAAGACGAGGAGTGTTAAGATGTGGAAGAAAAAGAGATTGTGAGAAATCCTGGGAAAGTGTCAAACCCATAGCTTCTGTGAGAGCCAAACCCTCCTTGTGAAAATAATGTCAGGTGACACCAAAGCTGCCTTTTTACAACTTTCTATACAAAAGGCACTTGTGCTCTGAGCACAAGGGCTTAAATCACAGGCCAGTATAGGTTGGAAGGCCCCGGTGGAGGCAGAGTCCATTGCAAAGAGGGCTTTGCAGTATAGTTTAATATAGAATGATTCAGGGTGGGATTGGATCGGTTCAGTTTCATGAGAGAGTTCATCTCCACCCTACAAAGGGGTTTGAAAATTTCACCTAACACCTTCAAAGCCTTCTGAATAGACCAGGAAGTATTTCAGAAAGGTAATCTTAGAACAGACCTTTGGACTTCCCAGGACCAGATCCATCTCTATTCATCTCAAGCTTTCCTTCTTAGCTTGGGTTAGTCGATGTGGTGGGATGAGGTGGAGTATGGGAGGGGGAGAGGTGAAAGGACCCTAAGTATCTGATAAAGCACTTAGCTCATGTTTGACATTTGGTTAGAATTCGGAAAATCCTATCCAGGATAGGGAGTTTAATAGACTCCAAATGTCATTAAGCTCTCTCTGCCCCACATTCAGCATCTCTGGGAAATAGGAAAATTCAAACAGAGCAGAGAAACAGAGAAAAAACCAACACCTATTTCTCTTTAGAACATATTTATTCTACAGCATTTTTAATCTACTGTTAACTCTCAATTAACACAACATTTATGTATGCTACCTATAGGAATGTAATGTATATTTATATTTATAACCATAGCTGTCTTTTAGTTTCAAATCATTTTAATAAATTCATTTAGACAATATGCAAATGTCAACAAGATGATGATTTAGGCTTTCTTAGTCTTTGAGGGCCTAAAACACCTTTTTCAGGTAGATTGTATGGCTCAGGTAACCAAAGCCAGGCAGCAAGGAAAAAAGTGACAGAGTGGAAGTTCGAGCTAAGCTTCTGACAATTCCTTCTCTGTTTTTCTCTTTATAATTTCTTCAAATCCAATAATCTGGTAGTGGCAATCTAAACCATTTATAGTATTCTCATATGTGCTGACTATAGATACTTAGAGGAAGATACTACTTTAATCAACTTGCTACTGATACACTGAAAATGACATCTCTATCTCCAAGGCAAGAGATAAAATTTTTAAAAAAAGAAAAAAAACGAGATAATATAACTTGGCCAAGAATGCACTTTGAGCAAATTGCTAAATCTACCAAATTTCTATTTCTTAATCCATCAAATAGGAATAATATTGGTACCTATTTCATACACAGTAAAAATCCAACAAATATTAACTGTAACTGTTACTATTTTTATTATCAAAATTATACTAGAACAGACAAAATACATCTTAAGCAACTCTAGCTCCTTTGATAGCCTCCCTAAGAAATTCTCCCTGGATTTCTCACTCAGGGTCTGTCTGGGGTCCTTTTGCTTTGGAAAGACATTTTTCCAGAACTTATTGTTTTTGAGGAATTCAGGGAAGAGGAGGGTGGAAGTAAGCAAAAGAAAGAAAATTAACACCAGGTTGATTTGCTTTTAAGGATGCTATTATCTATTGTGGTGTCTCAGCACAAAGACATGTTTGGATGTTCTCTCTGAAAAAGAAAATGGGTACCTTCCTATAAATGTGGATGCTGAGTTAGAGGCTGCAAAGTTGGGAAGTGTGATTGAGTAGGATTGTCAGGAGCTGGGGTAGGAGTTTAACCTCACTGTAGTTCCTGATCTCCCAGCACATCTGCTGCCGCTCACTCACTGTCTTAAGTATAGAAGTTTAAGCTACAGTTCCAGTGACTGAAACTGAATACAATTCATAGACTTCCATGGGATCTATAGCCTAATAAGCCTCATGTATGTATCCTAAAGGAAGATAAGGTGAGAAAAAGCTAGCTGGAAAAAGATCCAAGTGAATTTTCCCCTGAAATTATTTTTGGATTTTATAACTCAAGCATCAAAGTGCTGCAAGCCTTTAAAAAGCAATTCCTTATGAATAAGACTGGATAAGTTATTTTTCATAGTTCTTCCTAATTAAGAGATCCAAACAAATTGGAAGAATTTTGAATCTTCTGACAGAGATTTTTGACCTGCACTGTACAGAAGGGGTGGGATACTATGGTTTTGAAAGGGCCTGACCCAGAGCCTTCATTTACATGCCATGATTATATACTGGTTTGGTCCAGCAGTCCTTCCCTAAGGAACCACCTACAGTATCAGAGGGTCAAAGTTTATTTTGGATGGAATTAAAATGAGGCATGTGAGAAGCTTACATACACAATCTTTTTTTTTTTTTTTTTAATGCAGGAACCACAGTCTTTTCCATTTCCTCTTTAAAACTGAAGACTGGGAAACTCATCAAGTAGACAAATTCATTCATTTTAAACATATTATATAACTCAAGATTGTTAGATCCGGAAATGAAATGGAAAAGTCATTTTTGCCATTGAATTGGTAGCAGTCTGTAGTGACATTTTACTCTTTAGTATGTGTTGTTGGGGACTGATAGCCTTATGGGGCTGTATGTTCAAAAACTCTAATCTGACCACTTATATTTTTCATATCATATCAGGATATTTGTGATATTATCTCATAATTATTTGTAGATATTCATAACCTATAGCAAATTATGAAAATATTCAGTCACTGGTTTATATTATTCAGTGCTTGCAATGTTACACAATTTTAATTATGCTAAAATATTTTCCTGAAGGAATCAAAAATTCTATTTGCCTGTCTCCTTTTTATATCCATTATTTACAGAATTTCCAGAAAATATTTTTATGTCATTCAAGGAGATTATTTATGTGAAGAGACATTCAAGTTTGATTAACTCTAATCCTGTTAAATTATACAGTCACTTCTTTTACGCCTTTATGCATATACCATGGTACAATGACAGATGCCTCTTTCAAATAACCTGATGTGTTCATTATTTCAGTTTCAATTACACCTTTCTGACTGAATGTACTAAAGCCATGCTCTTTCCCTTTTGTTTTTCACGTTTCCCATTGATCCTACTCCCCAACACTTGAGAAATGAGAGTCAAAATGCAAACATGTAGAATACAAATAGGAACGGTGTATGAATCCTTTAGGGAAAACAGTCACTTAAAGTGAGGCAAAATCCCAAAATAAACTGGCAATGTAGTTACCAGGAAATTCCTATGGAACAAAGTCTAATATCTGTGCCTGTGAATAAGACAGCCTTCTGAGAGTGGATGAAGTAGATTCCTGGAATTCAGTAGATGGTCAATATGTGTTTGTTGAACTCAACTATTGGTTTCAGCTGAGAGATCTGGGTACAACAGAGAGAGCAGGTGTGGAAAGAGTTAAGTTTGTAAAAAAAAAAAAAACAGGGAATATTATAGCACAAGGACACTAGCAAGCACTGAATAATGTGTGCCAGTGACAGAACATTTTCATAATTTGATATAGGTGTTATCCCAAGCAGTTCATTTGGAAGAAAGGAGAAAGATAATTGGAAGAGAAAGGGAATTGTTTCAGAGTTTTCCATCTAATAGTGAAAATTTTAACCATGATGTTTCATTAACATAACGGTTAATCTATATGACAATTATAGATACTGGTTAGTAGTGGTAGTAAAGAGTATACCTGTCTTTTCATCTTAGAGGATATGCTCAATGTCTTACCGTTAAGTATGATGTTTGTAACAGGATTTCTTGTAAATTAGCCTTTTTCAAATTAGGGAAATTCCTATTTCTATTTTCTAGGAGTATTTATCATGAATAGATGTCAAATTTCATGAAAACTGTTTATATACAGTGTGAAGATAATCATAGGGGACTTTTTCCTTTTATTCTATTAATGTGATGATAGATTTTTGACACAGATTTTCCAGCATCAGATCAATCTTATAATTCTTTAAATCTAAGCTGATACAATGTATTACTCTTTTCATAAACTTTTGGATGATGTTTTGCCAATATTTTGTTTAGGCTTTTGGTCTCTGAGACAAGAGTAAGACAGGAATGTGATTTTTCTTTTGTGCAATGTCACTACGAGGTTTTAGTGACAAGTTTATATGACCTCAAAGCAAATAATTTTAATAGTCTTTCTGGCCTTGAAAAAGTAGGCTACCAATAAGTGGTCACATAGAAAGAAACCACAGGTGGCCTCAGGAACCAAGGGTGGCCACCAGTAAGAAGCTGAAGCCTCATTCTAGCAGCTGCAGAAATATTAGTTTTCCCATAATCTGCAGGAGTTTGGAGGTGGATCTTTCCCCAGCCAAGCTTCCAGATGAGAACACCATCAAGATGAAATGTTGATTGTAGCATTGTAAGCCCTGAGCATAGGACCCAGATAAGTTGTCCCTGGACTACTGTCTCAGAAATGATGAGGTAATAAGCATGTATTATTTTAAGATCTGCATTTTTGGTAATTTGTTAGATAGTAATAGAAAATTAATACATTTTCTGTATTTTTAAACATGTCCCACTAATATATGAGCACTTTTTCTAAATAAACTTAAAATTAATAATTTTTCTAAGGAACTCTGGTGCCTTTTAGTAGAGAATGAAATCTAGAAAATAAGAACTGGGTACTGGATGTATCAATAACTATTGGGTTATCTTCTTCTAAGGACTTCTCATTGGACAGACTGTATGCCTACAAGAGCATACAGTCATGTACTGCATGATGACTTTTTGGTCAATGATGAACCTCATAGATGCTGGTGATCTCACAATATTATAATGGAGCCAAAAAATTCTTATCACCTATCTATATCGAAGCCATTGTAATGTTATAGCACAAAGTATTATTCATGTGTCTGTAGTGATGCTGGTGTAAACAAACCAACTATTCTTCCAGTCTAATAAAAGTATAGAACAATGGACTGGAAGTGTAGCTCAGTGATAGAGCACATCCTCAGCATGGGTAAGGCTCTAGGTTCCAACCCCAGCACAATATTTTTTTTTAAAAAAGACAAAGTATAGTACATATGACTAGGTACAGTACAAAATACTTGATAATGATAATAAATAACTATGCTACCAATCTGTGTATTTACCATACTAAATGTTTTATTGTTATTTTAAAGTGTGCTACTACTTATACAAAGAAAAGTTTACTATAAAACAGTATGCTGCACTACCCAGGCAACAGCCGCAGGCACCTCCTGTTTCCCCCATCTCTTGATGCATCATTTGCTCTTGTGCTTGATTTAGTCTCATGTTATTTTGTTCATCATAGCTCAAAAGTAATACAAAATCCACTGTTAATGTTGCCAGTAAGAGATTGTGTTGAGTGATTGACCTGGAAATGAAATTAAAAGTGATTAAGGACTACAGAGATGGAAAATTAGTGACAGTTATCACTCTCCAGTCAGGGATGTCCCCTTCCACCATAGCTACAGTCATGAAGTTTGGTGAAACAATCTTCATGTTTGAATGACACAATCACCTGATGCTGCATTTCTTAGAATGCACCCCTGTTCTTAGGCAATGCATGACTGTATTTCAAGTTGACCCTTATTCCTAGTTTGTAATTCAAAGTCTCTGGAAGCACTTGGACTTCAATCTTTGTCACTCTAACCCTATAAGTCTGATAATTCTTTATTTCCTCTGCTTTTTAGCTACTTCTAGAATTGGAAGAAACTGCTAAGAGAAACAAGGCCCCCAAAACCCAGGCTCAGCTCTCTGAATTTGCTTCTTTTCCCAGGTATTAGCCCTGTAGTTCTTCACTGCCTTATTAGCTTCCTGATGAATTCAAGAAAAATTTTAAAGTGTATTTTGTCTAGCTCTTGTAATTATTACTAGGCATGTTGGCCTAAGTTACCAAGTCTTGTATTACTGGAAGAAAATTCTCCTAGGGGTAGTTTCTCAATTTTATTTATTTATTTTAGCTTCTTATTTCCAAACTAACATAAAGTTATATGTTCTTAGTGCCACTTATGCACTTCATATGCTTTATCTCGTTTAATTTTAACAAGTACCTTAGGTGATTGGTACTATTATTTACCCATTTCAAGGATGAGAATCCCAAGTTTAATGAGATTCAATAGTTTCCCCAAAGTCACATGGCAGTAAGCAGAGGTCAACTCAGGCCTATCTGACTCCACAGCCTCATATTAAAACTCTGAGCTATGCTGTTTTCCACCTTAACTTTTACAGCCTAGAAATTAAGCACCCTGTAGGGACACAGTTTTGGTTATCAATCTTTTCAGACACTGAGATGGGGCCAAAAATAGCACTCAAGTTTGGGCCCCAAATGCTCCCATTTATTTCTTCCTATTATCTAAACCTACTAATAAATTTTAAATTAAATTAAATTACAGACGTAAGTGGGGAAAAAAATCACCATTCTAAATCTACCTTTAGAGACTTTGTGGCACGAGTTAACTCACGGTTCAGGAGTGTTCTGCCTTTTCCTGTGGTAGGAATCTGTCAGTTGACATAAAATTGTGCACCATGAGCGGATGTGATACAGGCAGACAAGCAAGGCTCGTCGCACTGATACATCTGGACAGGAAACCTTAAATATGGTTTTCTTTTTGTAAAAAAAGAAATCCCAGCCACATATGTTTTTGTTTTTCGTCTCAGCATTTGGTGTGTGAAAACACAGGGCATGTTATTGCAGGTAGCAATTCTCAGAGAGTCACAGCTCTTTTAAGAAGGTTTTAGGGGCCCTAAAACTCTTTCAGGGAGGAAGATTGCAATATTTTGATACCAAGTAGTTTTCTAAAATACATTTTTTTCTACTCTTTTATGTAAAAACTAGAACAAGTTGGCTAAATTTTGGGAAGTTACTCCTAATCCCGAAATAGTTCATACTTTCCTATCAGCATAATTTTACTAGTGTGGCTGTGAAGCTCAATTTCTGGACTTCCAGGTTTTCTTTTGTCCATTACTTTTATTATATCACTTCAAATTTTTAAGTAT
This sequence comes from Xerus rutilus, assembly GCA_028644305.1. NCBI lineage: Eukaryota > Metazoa > Chordata > Mammalia > Rodentia > Sciuridae > Xerus > Xerus rutilus. Next base: position 65,799,828 of record CM053400.1, on the reverse strand, counting down.
AACATCTGGTCTTTCTTTAGAGAAGTATAAACCTTTTCCACGATGGTAAGCACACTTCCTTATATGGTGTTTGTGCACTTAGTAAAGAATAAAGGGCTGGTGACTGTTGATAATTTCTCCATGTACACTGAGGCACTAGCTGATGATCCTAATTATACAGCCAAGTACAGGGCAACTAGTATAATCTCTTAGTATTCCAGGCTCTTTTATCTATTTGGTCTGTTTCATTTTTGGCTTCAAGCAGCTGTTAATAATTTTCAAAAGTAGATTCCCATTTGTTTGGTCATATTTGATCATGGTCAAGTTACAGTTACCTGGAATTCAACACTAGTAAATAAATAGATATACAAGCACACATGGTAGGAATTATTTTTCTTTCTCTTTAGATTCTTTGGGGGAAAGCAGTACATTAAGTCACCAGTAGTCCTATAGAGCTGCTTTTGTTGAACTGAGTGTTGGTATAATCAGGTCAAGACTGAGACAGTTGGGAATTTTCAATAATAATGGAGCACCCCATCAATATTTTCAAAGTATTTTTTTCAAGAAATCCTTATTGCAAGTAGTGGGAAAAATGTTTCTAATAATGGAAATGAAATACCACTGACTTCATTTTTAAAATAAGGAAATTATAAGACTCATTTATAACATGCAATTATTGGAGTCAGACAACTTCTTGGGAGACAAGAATATAAATAAAAATAAATTTCTCCTTTCCAGTAAGTTCATCAGTATCATAATTATTGAGATGCAGAATTTCAGCTTCAAGTCCTGAAAGATGGTTTGTCTCAAAGCTAATAGCACAGCCATATTGTATCATAAAACTTACTGTTTTGTACCACAAAAAGTTAAACTGACAGAGATGTGATCCTACCCTACTAAGAGAACAGTTTTCTTTAGTAGATTCCTACTTGAGGTTAAGCTATTTGAGCTCTCTATATATCCTGGAGATTAGTGCTCTACCTGATGTGCGTGTGGCAAAAATTTGCTCCTAAAATGTAAGCTCTCTTCACCTCATTCATTTTTCTTTTGCTGAGAAGAAGCTTTTTAGTTTGAATCCATCCCATTTATTGATTCTTTATTTTTTGTTTCTTGCTCTTTAGGAGTCTTCTTAAGGAAGTCAGAGCCTAATCCAACATGATGAAGATTTGGGCCTACTTTTTCTTCTATTAGGCGTAGGGTCTCTGGTCTAATTCCTAGGTCCTTGATTCACTTTGAGTTGAATTTTGTGCATGGTAAGAGATAGGGGTTTAGTTTCATTTTGCTGCATATGGATTTCAGGTTTTCCCAGCACCATTTGTTGAAGAGGCTATCTTTTCTCGAATGTATGTTTTTGGCACCTTTGTCTAGTATGAAATAACTGATTTAAGCGAGTTTGTCTCTGTCTTCTATTCTGTACCATTGGTCTACATGTCTATTATGGTGCCAGTACCATGCTGCTTTTGTTACTATATCTTTGTAGTATAGTTTAAGGTCTGGTATTGTGATACCTCCTACTACACTCTTCTTACTGAGGATTGTTTTGGCTATTCTGGGTCTCTTATTTTTCCAAATGAATTTCATAATTGCTTTTTCTATTTCTATAAGGAATGAGTTGGATTTTAATTGGAATTGTATTGAATCTGTATAGTGCTTTGGGTAGTATGGCCATTTTGACAATATTGATCCTGCCTATCCAAGAGCATAGGAGATCTTTCCATCTTGTAAGGTCTTCTTCAATTTCTTTCTTTGGTGTCCTGTAGTTTTCATTGTAAAGGACTTTCACCTCTCTTATTATATTAATTCCCAAATATTTTCATTTTGTTTTACCAGATACATATTTTTTATGTAAAAATATGAGTCAATTGATACTGGATTTCTAATTTGTTGAAGACAATGTTGTAATTTTCCTTATGTTAACTGAGAATGAAACCAACCTAGTTGAGAGCAAATAAAATTACGTTTTTTTGAAAGTGATTAGAATTTCAGTTCAGGGAAACACATATTTAAGAAATCTTGAAAATATGCTCTGAGGTTTTACAAAGTGTGACTGTATAGCTTTAAATCAGGGTTGAGAGGATTAAAATTTGTATTACATATTAGTTAAGAATTATGATTGGTGCTGACAACAAAAGTTAAACTGCCTTGTAAGAAAGGGATTGGTTGCAACATTAGTCTCTGGTAGTTTGGGGGAGGAGCCCATTGTATGGAAAGTTAGCAATGTTTCAGGTTCAGTTATGGACATGTCTGAGAACAGATGTAGTAATACCCTCTGACTCCATTTTAAATGCCCAAATCATGCTAGTCTATTGGATTTTTTTCCTTGACCCATAGACTAACACCTTTGAAAAATGTGTGGCTCCTTACTTCACCTCTAGTTGAAATATTATCTATTGTACTGAGACCTTAATAAACATCTTAATGAGGACGTTTTCTACCCACAGAACACTCATAGGTCTTTCTGGATAGAAGGAAACATTTTAAAAATTAACCTTATCCCTGGCTTCCTTTTATGTTCTACCCTTGCTTTTCTTTCCTACGGAAGCTATCTTACTTTATTTTGGTATCCTTATAAGCTGCCCTTAATCCTTTCTGAAATGAGAAGAGTATATAAAAATAAGTCAGCACAGTACCTAACTTTATAAAGGCCTTATTCAGTAGATCTATTCAGTAGATTCACAGAGAGAAAACAGTGTGCTGAGGGAATGGAACATTGTTTCCTGAGAGAGGCTTCCCTTCTCCAGGGATGCAGACTACAGTTTGGGGTTGTGTATAGCAGGGAACTCGAAGCCCAGCCACATGGAGAGGAATTTGAGATTAATGCTGGCACAGACAGATGAACAACTTGACCTATTTCATGGTTCTGTAGAGGGTGGCTCTTGAAGATGCAGAACTATCGGATAAGTTATTGTTGGAAATGCTTGTGGAAAATTGTATGTCTCACTTCTGGTAGCACTGACACTGTTATTCATTTCTACTTTTCTCCAATACATACACCTGGGATTAATTATGCTGAGTTACCTCTAACATAACTGGCTCATGATCTCTCTTCTCTGATACTTGCCTTTCCCACTGACAGAGCTGCAACTACTTGTTCTTCCACCCTACTATGAGCAGACTGAACCCAGTGTGGACTTATGACCCAAGTTGTGTAGATCTATGGGGATAGAAATAAAAATCAGAGATACTGGTTATACTCTGTTCATTGAACAAAAATATAGGAGTTGAGAGTTCCATTTTATAATAGCTCTGCTTGTCAACAGGCCAGAGTGATTGTCCTGCTGTGAGAAGTCAGAACAAAATAGGCACACATAGAACAGCAAGCTTAGAACACAAGTGAAGTTCCAGAGATGGGGCTTTCTGATTCCAGTGCTTCATGTGGTCCCCTCTGTTCTTTGTCTCCTGTCTGCTTGTCATTCTTCTCCTTCTATGGCTAAGGTGGCTCAGGTAGCTAGCTACCCCTCAGAGGAAAATGCAGTCTTCCTGAGACATTAACTCAAAACAAAAATACCCAAAAACATATCCAGTGGAATCACCAAAGATTTGCTTAGAGATTTAGATACAATACTCATCCATTCAGCACATATTTGTTAATGGCTACCATGTGAGACCCCACTAGCCATAGATCATTAAGCCAGATATTATAAGTTGCTTACTGTCTGAGAAAGGATCAATCCATAAAATAGGTTAAATTACCATGGGGAATATATTTACTGAGATAGAAATATGTTTATAATAAATTCTTAAGTGAATAAAAGAATTTGTAAAACAGTATATATATAAAATAGACTTATAAAACCATACATGTATAGATTTGTATTGAAATACATGCATATATATACATGTATATGTACAAATTTTCTCTTTCAATATATACATGTAGGTTGGGTATATATACTACGTATATATCATGTACATGTATATATTGTACACATAAAGAGAAAGAATGAAAATAATGTGAAAATTCAAAATGTTCAAAGTAGTTATTACCTTGGTCAGGTGATTATGGATAGCTTTTATTGCCTTACTTTTTCCTATATATATGTATTATTTTAAATAAAAATTATATATTTATAATAATTTAATTTATAAAATTTACAATTATTTACTTATAATAATAACCTATATTATACTATAGGAAATCCTTCATACATGTAAACTAATGCATATTTTGCAAAGTGTATCTGCATACATGCACCTTTGTAAATGACCATAAAAAATAAAATCAGTAATTAATACTCAAATGTATTTTTAATAGGATGATAGTATTGGAAAACTTTAGAAAAACAATAATGTAAAAATGCTTTTTGGTGTATCATTTGTCTAATTAAATAAAATTGTTAAAAATATAGATGAAGCCAGGCACGGTGGCTCAAGCCTGTAATCCCAGCACTTAGGGAGGCTGAGACAGGAGAATCGCGAGTTCAAAGTCAGCCTCAGCAACAGTGAGGCACTAAGCAACTCAGTGAGACCCTGTCTCCTACATAAAACGCAAAATAGGGCTGGGGATGTGGCTCAGTGGTTGAGTGCCTGAGTTCATACTCCAGTACAAAAAATAGATGATAGATAGATAGATAGATAGATAGATAGATAGATAGATAGATAGATGAATTTTGTTTTGTTATATCATTCAACAAATACTATTGAGTGCTTTATATGTGTCAGACATAGTGCTAGGCTCTCGGTTATACATAAGCAAGTGGAGCTGACAAATGTTGCTACACTCAGAAATTTTATATTCCAGCCCCCATTTCTGCACCAGAGTCCATGCCGACCAGCGGGAGCACAGGCCAAGGCCCAGGGCCATTTTCAGGTTCCTCTGCGGGAGCCCAGCCAAGGGCAGACCTGAGACTGCTAGCTCCCAATCACAGATGAACCCAGACCCAGGTGAAGGACTGCCTCCAGGGACCCCTGAAGGAGACCAGCCCTAAGTCAGGCCTAGGACCAGCCCCAGTTCCTCACCAGAGCCCTTGCTGACCAGCAGGAGCACAGGCCAAGGCCCAGGACAACCTTCAGAGACCTCTGCAGAAGCCCAAGCTAAGGTCAGGCCCGAGATTGCTACCCACCAATCTGCTGACCCACAAGGGAACCCAGACCCAGGCGAAGGACTGCCTCTGGGGACCCCAACGGCTGAGGCCTGGAACTGCCCCCAGTTCAGCACCAGAGCCCCTGCTGATCCACAGGAGCCCAGGTCCAGGGCTAGACCCACTACCTGGAATCCCTGAGGGAGTCCAGGCCAAGATCAGGCCCTCACATGTCTGTGTGAGAGCCCAAGTCCAGGAACGCCCCTACACATAGTGGGGATCCACACTGTTGCTCCCTTCCTGTATCCATCTTTACACTGCAGTTTTTCATAGTTCTTGCCATGTATTAGCTTCTAATTGGGTCAACAGACAGGGCCTGGAGGCAAGAGCCTACCAAAGCATTGCATCTCTGATCAATCAGCCCAAAACCATTCTAAGTCCTACCCTTTTAACCCCATCTCTGAAAGTGTTTGCATCCATCTTGGGCCACTCCCACTGCCATCTTGAGTTATCGCCACTCCTGTCACCACCATCTTTAGTGGCAGTAGTGTCCATCTGGGGATATCTGCTGGGGACTGGAAGTGAACTCCAAGGTGAGATACAGGTAATCTGTAGTGTCACTACAGGATTATAGGATAGAAACTGCAATACCTCAGATCGGCATTGCAAGAAAGGGAGATACATAATCAACATGAAAAAACAAGGAAAAAAGTGCCTCAAATAAACCAAGATACTACAATAATAGAATCCATTGACAGCACAGTTGATGAAATGTCAGAGAAAGAATTCAGGATGTACCTAATTAAAATAACCTCAAATTAAAGAATGACTTAAACAAGTAAATACAAGCAAAAATTTATCATTCCAACAAAGAATAAGAGGGCAAATAAAGGCAACCATTGATCACACCAACAAAGAGATAAGAAAGCAAATACAGGTAGCAAAAGATTACTTAAAGAAAGAGCTAGAGATTGTGAAAAAAAAACCCAGAAATTCTTGAAATGAAGGAAACAATAAAACAAATAAAAAACTCAATAGAAAACATCACAAGCAGACTAGGTCACTTGGAAGACAGACTCTCAGATAATGAAGACAAAATATACAATCTTGAAAATAAAGTTGACCACACAGTGAAGATAGTAAGAAACCATGAACAGAACATACAAGAATTATGGGATAGCATCAAAAGACCAAATCTAAGATTTATCAGGATAGAAAAAGGCACAGAGTTTCAAACCAAAGGAATGCACAATCTCTTCAATAAAATAATATCTTAAAACTTCCCAAACATGAAAAATGAATTGGAAAATCAAATACAAGAGGCTTACAGGACACCAAATATACAAAATTACAACAGATCTGTTCCAAGTCACATTATAATGAAAATGCCCAGCATATAGAATAAGGATAGAATTTTAAAGGCCACAAGAAAGAGAAATGAGATTACATATAGGGGGAAACCAATTTGGATCTCAGCAGATTTTTCAACCCAGACCCTAAAAGCCAGGAGATCATGGAACAACATATACCAAGCTCTGAAAGAAAATGAATGCAAATCAAGAATCTTATATCCAGCAAAATTAAGCTTCAGATTTGATGATGAAATAAAAACCTTCCATGATAAACCAAAGTTAAAAGAATTTACAGCAAGAAAGCCTGCACTACAGAGCATTCTCAGCAAAATATTCCATGAGGAGGAAATGATAACCAACAATAAAAATACACAAAGAGAAGAACTACACTAAAGGAAAGGCCAATCAAAGGAGAAACCAAGTCAAGGTAAAAACCAAAAACAAACCAAAATGCCTGGGATTACAAATCATATTTCAATAATAACCCTGAATGTGAACAGGCTAAAGTCATCAATTAAAAGGCATAGACTCAGGGCTGGGATTGTGGCTCAGTGGTAGAGCACTTGCCTCGCATGCGTGAGGCACTGGGTTTGATCCTCAGCACCACATAAAAATAAAAATAAAAAAATAAAGATATTGTATCCATCCACAACTAAAAAATATTTTTTAAAAAAATAAATAAAATAAATAAAAGACATAGACTGACAGACTGGATTAAAAAGAAAAAAAAAGACCCAACAATATGGTGCCTTCAAGAGACTCATCTCACAGGAAAAGATATCCACAGACTGAAACTGAAAGGGTGGGAAGAAATGTATCAGTCACATGGACTATGTAAACAAGCAGGATTTTCCATCTTCTTATCAGATAAAGTGGACTTCAAACCAAAGTTAGTGAAAAGGGATAAAGAAGGACATTTCAGGGCGTTTGGATTGTGGCTTAGCAGCAGAGCTCTTGCCTTGCACATGTAAGGCACTGGGTTCCATCCTCAGCATCACATAAAGATAAATAAAATAAAGACATGGTGTCCATCTATAAATAAAAAAAAATTTAAAAAGAAGAAAGACTTTTCATACTCCTAAGGGAATCATACATCAACAAGACATAACAATCACAAATATCTATGCCCCAAACAATGGGGTATCTACGTATATCAAACAAACCCCTCTCAACTACAAGAATCAAATAGACCATAACAAACAATACTTGGTGACTTTAACACAGCTCTCTCACCACTGGATAGATCTTCCAGACAAAAAATAAATGAAGAAAAAATAGAATTTAATAAATCAATCAATAATTTAGACTTAATAGACATATATAGAGTATTCTATCTATCAATGAGTGAATACAGGTTTTTCTCAGCAGCACTTGGATCCTTCCAAAAATAGATCATATGTTATGTCACAAAGAAGGTCTAAGCAAATACAAAAAAAATAGAGATACTACCCTGCATCTTATCTGACCATAATGGAATAAGACTAGAAATCAATGGCAGATTAAAAAATAGAAACTACTGCAACAACTGGAGACTAAATAATATGCTATTGAATGACTCAAGGATAACAGAAGACATCAGGGAAAAGATAAAAAAAAATCCTTAGAAGTAAATGAAAACTCTGATACCACATGTCAAAATCTCTGGGACACTATGGAGGCAGTGCTATGAGGAAAGATTATTGCATTAAGCTCATTCATTAAAAGAAGAAAAAGTCAACAAACAAATGACTTGACAATACATCTCAAAGCCCTAGACAAAGAGGAACAAACCAACACCAAAGAAGTAGAAGACAGGAAATAATTAAAATCAGGGCTGAAATCAATGAAATTGAAACAAAAGAAACAATTCAAAAAATTCACAAAACAAAAAGCTGGTTCTTTGAAAAAATAAACAAAATTGACAAACCCTTAGCTACCCTAACAAAAAGAAGGAGAGAGAAAACCCAGATTACTAAAATTCCTAATGAAAAAGGAAATATCACTACAGACACTACTGAAATACAGAGGATAATTAGAAACTATTTTGAAAATTTATACTTTAGTAAAATAGAAAACTCTGATGACACTGACAAATTTCTAGAGGCATATGACCTACCCAAACAGATTCAGGAGGTCATATACAACTTAAACAGATCAATTTCAAGCAAGGTAATAGAAGATGCCATCAAGAGCCTGGCAACCAAGAAAAGCCCGGGACCAGATGGATTCTTAGCTGAGTTCTACAAGATGTACAAAGAATTAATAGCAATACTCCTCAAATTATTCTATGAAACAGAAAAGGAGGGAACCCTTGCAGACTCATTCTATGAAGCTAGAATCACCCTGATACCAAAACCAGACAGAGACACATCAAAAAAGAAAATTTCAGACCAATATCCCTGATGAACATAAATGCAAAAATTCTCAATAAAATTTTGGCAAATCACATACAAAAACATATAAAAAATAGTGGACCATGATCAAATCGGGTTCATTCCAGGGATACAAGGTTTGTTCAACATATGGAAATCGATACACATAATTCATCATATCAATAACTTAAAGATAAGAATTATATGATTTTATCAATTGATGCAGAGAAAGCATTTGACAAAATACAGCACCATTTTATGTTCAAAAGAGTAGAAAAAATAGGGACAGTAGGAATATACCTCAACATTGTAAAAGCTATCTTTGCTAAACCCAAGGCCAACATCATCTTAAGTGGAGAAAGATTGGAAGCATTCCCTCTAAAAATGGGAACAAGACAGGGATGCCCTCTTTCACCACTTCTATTCAACATAGTCCTTGAAACACTAGCCAGAGCAATTAGACAGATGAAAGAAATTAAAGGGATATGAATAAGAAAAGAAGAACTCAAATTATCATTATTTGCCAATGACATGATTCTATACTTAGAGGATCCAAAAAAATTCCACCAGAAAGCTTTTAGAATTAATAAATAAATTCAGCAAAATAGCAGGATATAAAATTAATACCCATAAATCAATTGCATTTCTATATATCAGTGATGAATGCTCTGAAAGAGAAATTAAGAAAACTACCCCATTCACAATAGCCTCAAAAATAAAATAAAATACTTGGGAATCAATTTAACATAAGAGGTTAAAGACCTCTACAGTGAAAACTACAGGACACTAAAGAAAGAAATTGAAGAAGACCTTACAAGATGGAAAAAATCTTCTATGCTCTTGGATAGGTGGAATCAATATTGTCAAAATGACCATACTACCCAAAGCACTATATAGATTCAATGTGATTCCAATTAAAATCCCAATGTCATTCCTTATAGAAATAGAAAAGGCAATCGTGAAATTCATTTGGAAGAATAAGAGACCCAGAATAGCCAAAGCAATCCTTAGAAAGAAGAGTGAAGCAGGAGGCATCACAATACCAGGCCTTAAACTATACTACAAAGCTATAGTAACAAAAACGACATGGTACTGGCACCAAAATAGACATGTAGACCAATGGTACAGAATAGAAGACACAGAGACAAACCCACTTAAACCAGTTATCTCATACTACACAAAGGTGCCAAAACACACTGGAGAAAAGATAGCCTCTTCAATAAATGATGCTGGGAGAACTGGGAATCCATATGCAGCAAAAGGAAACTAAAGCCCTATCTCTCACCATGCACAAAACTGAAAGACCTAGGAATTAGACCAGAGACCCTATGCCTAATAGAAGAAAAAGTAAGCCTGCACTCTGGGAACAAATTTTTGCCACATACACATCTGATAGAGCACTAAGCTCCAGGATATATAAAGAACTCCAAAAACTTAACACTAAAAAACAAACAACCCAATCAATAAATGGGCTAAGGAGCTGAACAGACACTTCTCAAGAAGATATACAATCAATCAACAGACATATGAGAAAATGTTCAACATCTCTCGCCATTAGAGAAATGTAAATCAAAACTACTCAAAGATTTCATCTCATGCCACTTAGAATACAATTATCAAGAATACAAACAACAATAAGTATTGGCAAAGATGTGGGGGAAAAGGCACGCTCATACATTGCTGGTGGGACTGCAAATTGGTACAACCAATCTGGAAAGTAGTATGGAGATCCTTAGAAAACTTGGAATGGAACCACCATTTGACCCAGCTATCTCTCTCCTTGGCCTATACCCAAAGGACTTAAAAACAGCATACTACATTAACCCAGCCGCTTCAATGTTTATAGCAGCTCAATTCACAATAGCTAAACTGTGGAACCAACCTAGATGCCCTTCAGTAGATGAATGGATAAAGAAACTGTGGTATATATGCAAAATGGAATGTTACTCAGCAATAAAAGAACAAAATTATGGCATTTGCAGGTAAATGAATGGAGTTGGAGAATATCATGCTAAGTGAACTAAGCCAATCCCAAAAAATCAAATGCCAAATGTTCTCTCTGATAAGTGGATGCTGATTTATACTGGGGAAGAGGACATGGGAAAAATGGAGGAATTTTGGTCAAAGGGGAGGAAGGCAGCAGTAAAGATGGTGGAATGAGATGGACATCATAGCCCTAGCTTCATGCATGACTGCATATATGGTGTGATTCTACATCACGTACAACCAGAGAAATGAAAAGTTGTGCTCCATTTGTGTACAATGAATCAAAATGCATTCTGCTATCATGTACACCTAAGTAGAATAAATAAATTAAAATAAAAAAAAGAAATTTTATATTCCTTCAGATTGTATTAGAAAAATGGAAACTGATGGGAAATAGCACCTTTAAGTACCAGGTCTCCTGCTTCATTCCTGTTACATTTTCATGCCAGTCATGATGTGAGACACATGGAACTCAAGCACATTATGACAGATTCTTGCATTTGAGAGTTTTCCTGTCCCAAGGAGCATTGAAATCAGTAAAGGGAAATGTCACACAGCATGACAGGACTTAAGGCAGGGATAAGCAAGGGGTAATGGGAATCATGAAAGCAGATCTATTCCAGGTTTTGTTTTGTCATGGGCAATAGCAGGGAAGACTTTCTGCTAGTTGGAGACACCATCTGAGCTAAAAGCTGAAAGATAAATAGGAACTATGAGCCCAGAAGAAGGACATTTCAAGAAGAGGAAACAAAGAAAACCAAGACACATGTTGAGAATTCAAATAGCTAAAAACAGAAAGTTACAGATCTAGAAGTGCCAAGCAGTGAGGTGAAGGGGGAAGAAGATGCTATCTGTTTTTTAAGAGGAATGTCACACAGTAGTTGAATGTGTTCTATGAATTCAGACTATGACACCTGTTAGGTGACTAAGGAATAGTTATCTAACTGCTCTGTGGGTCCGGTTCCTCATCCACAAAATTGGAAAAAAAAAAAAAAATATATATATATAAAATACATAACTTATGGGGCTATTGCAAGGATTAAATGAAATGATCCACATAAAAACTTTTTCTTTGAAGAAAGAAGAATAGTTTGTTAAGATACATGCTGCTATAATAAAATACTTGAAACTGGGTGATTTATAAAAAACAGAAGTTTATTTCTCACACTTCTAAAAATTGAGAGGTCCAAGATCTAGGTGACATCAGATTCAGAATCCAATGAGGGTTACTCTCTGCTTCCAAAATGGTGCCTTGGGGCTATGACAGCTGGAGAGGATGATTACTATGTCCTAATAGGATAAAAGAGAGAGGAGAAAGCAAAAGGAGCTAGCCCATTACCTCAGGCCCTCTTATAAGGGCACTAGTCCATTCACAAAGGCTTCACCCTGGTTACTAATCACCTTCTAAAGGCCCTGCAGCTTAATGCTATAACATTTGTGATTGAAGTTTCAACACAGGAACTTGGAGGGACATTCAGACCATAGATGAACTAAAAAAAAAATGTTCACCACTAATTATGTCATAAAGTCTTAGTATGTCATGATAAGCAACTTAATGTTCCTGTGGCATCTATACAGTTTCAAATTCAAGTATATCTAAATAGTACTGTCCAAATAGGCAATTCTGGGGCTAGCACATCCCTAAGAGAACGCTATACATGTAACCACATTAATAGTATCCCCCTTACCCATGGTTTCATTTTTTTGCAGTTTCTGTTACCTGAAGCCAGTCATGGTACAAAAAATATTACATGGAAAATTTCAGAAATACACAATTTATAAATTTTAAATTGTGTGCCACTCTGAATAGCATGATGGAATCTCTCTCACTGTCCCACTCCATTCACCCAGAGTGTGATTCACCCCTTTGTCCAGCATATCCATCTTGTATATACCACCTACCCATTAATCATTTAGTAGCTATCTTGATTATCAGATTAACTATCTTGATATTGCAGTGCTTGTGTTCAAGTATCCTTTATTTTATTTAATAATGCTCTAAAAGCAGAACAGTAGTGATGTTGACAAGTTTATAATAATATTGATGTTAATCTGTTACTTTGCCTAATTTATAAATTAAACTTTATCATAGGTGCCTATGTTAGGAAAAAGATATAGTGTTTACAGGGTTGTATACTCTCTGTCATTACAAGCATTGGCTGTGAGTTTTGGAATATATCTCTTGCAGGTAAGTGAGTACTACTGTTTTTGTTCAAAGTTACATGAATTTGTGTTTTTATATAAATAGAGTGAAATGCTCTAGTCTTGTCTCTTCACTAAGAAGTGCATTTGTAAGAGTAATATATTGATAATTGATTAATTCATTTTATCAGTGAATGTGGTATGTGTGTGTATATCACATAAAATGCTTTATAATCTATTTACTATGGTTTTCTTCTAAGAGATGGAGTAAATTAATAATCTGTGACAAAGATCTGGAAAACATTTGTGGTCCAATAGATCTAGGAATCCAAAGATCAAAGACCTTGATTTATTATACAGGTTTCACTAATTTCTCCTTACACTGAAGTAATGTTATGCATTTTATATTTGATGAGGCTATCCTGTTATTTTTTTCTAAACAAATATTTGGCAATGATCTGTTCAGTATGTTTTATAGATAAAATATCCTCAAAACATAAACAACCTGTCCTTAATAAAAGCTGAAAATACCCTACACATACCCTATTACAGGCTTTATGCAAAAAACACTCATATGAATGATCTGGAAGTGTGTGTCACGTAATCATGGTGCCATCCTTACCTATGATTTAGTTAATCTCCTGTACTCATGGGGTCCTAGTTGGTTAGTTTTCTTCATGACACATTTCTATTTGTAGTAGATACCAAGAGTTACACTCCAGTATCTACATTTTTCTTTGAATTTTAGCTATGTGTGTCACTGCCCATTAGACACTGTATTTCGCAGCTCCCCCTTGCAGCAAAATATGGCAATATAACTAAATTTCTATTCATGTAATGCAAGTGAAAGGTGTGTGTGCAATTTCCAAGCCATGTCCTTAAAAAGAAACTTCTTGCCCTCTAGTTTTTCTGGGGTAGATGTAGTTACAAGAACCCATTTTAACCAGTAGATGAATGCCATATACTAGGGGATGGAGAAGTAATAAAACTGACCACCCAAGTAGCAGAGTCATGACCCACCCCACCAACACACACACCTCCAAACCCCTAACAGCTTGGATTTCTACATGAGAGAAATAAACTGTGCTAAAGCTACTGTCATTTTTGGTTTTGTTAAAGAAACTTCTTCAATACTCCATATCATACAGTGTTGCAAGTACTTTTGTGTAGTGAGATATAAATATAATGTCTACTTCATGTCAACAAGAGATGTATTCAAAGCAGGATTGTTGTAGCAGAGTGTTCACGGAACTCCTTCAGTGAACAGTCACCTGGAAGATGATTCCAGAGCATAGAATTTGTTTCAGTGCATCCTAACCACCTTATCATTATGCCAATCACATAATAGGCCCTCGTGACTTATTGTTGACTAAATGAATGACATTTCTAGAGTGAGCCAGGCTAGACATGCTAAAAAGTGAGTGGAAATTAAGTACTTAATATAAAAGAAATAAAACATGAAAAATTTAAGCAATCTAAGTAAAAGAAAGGGCACAAAATTACAATATTTGCTTTAATGAGAATTAATGCCTGCCCCTGTACTAAATATTTTCTGTATATTTCCCATTGAATCTTCACATTTAAGCTCCACAAAGTAAATTTATTTACTCTCACTTTACAGAAGAGAACAGTGAGACTCAGAGAGGTTGTGGTTACCACAGACCTTAACCAAGAGTTGAACTAAGGCCACCAAATTATGCTACATGTGAATATACTAAAACTTATTCCCAAGTCTACCATAAAACCCATAGCTTAATCAACAGAATACATTCCTTAGGGACATTTTAGGATGTGGTGGTTTATTAAGGGCAAAAGAATGATTATAGCCTACACGGAGATGTCCATGAGTTGAGAGAAAGTATTACCTTTGAAAAGATGTCAATGAGAAAAACTGTTATCAAACCTCTTAGTTTTTTTTTATATTGAGAGATAGAAAAATGTATAAAAAGCTCAGAACAAGACTTAGGACTTCAGTATGAACTTGGGTAAATTCTTTGTGTTCTTTGAGACTTGGCTCTCTTATCTTTCCCCAAAAGAAGCAGACCAGCTGACAGCCCCAGCCCAGGTAGCTCTGATTCCCAGGTGCTGGAATCTCTGATCAGCTTTGGGAAGAAGAACATAATAGACTCTCACATGAGAGTAGGTGCATTCAGGCTTTTACATCACGTGCCCTATTTGGCTGGTGACCATCAGTTTAGAGGCACAGACTACGTACGGCAAGTAGAGCTGCACCTAGACAAAATGTGAGAAGCTAAGGAAAGTCAGTCTAGGTGCTTGCTCAGTTTTCAGTTATCTTTTCTTGTCTCACTTCCTTCCTGGTCATCTCCAAAAGGTTAATTCTGTAATGTCCACTGCAGAATTTTCTCATTAGGGCTTCTTAGCACATTTTCACATGGTGTCTGCTTTTTCCAGACAGTGATGGAACTTTTAAGTATTTTCAAATATTTTCACTAAGCATCTGAACTTCATTGGCACCATTCCCCAACTGCTGGCTACCTAACTGGTCAGTTGGTGAAACTAATCAGGGCCATAAAGGCAAGGTTTGGTAATAGCGTGATCCCTTTTCATGTGACAGAGATTCTTCAGTGACTTAGCACCAAGAATTTTATGGAGAAAGGTTAAAGGATTTGCACAAGCTGTAGACCAGGCCTACAGGAAGAACATAACTTACATCTGATGGAAATTTTTCTTCTGTTCAAGCCAATGAAGCAGATATTTATTACATGTGAATATGTGGCAAATGTTGAAGTTTTACTCTCATGCAACCTCCAGTTGAACTCTAAGAGCAGTTCAAACAAATGTAGGATTCAGTGCTGGAAAGGGTTTCTGTATTCAACTGCTATCTCTTCGCCAAGTCTGGTGGTAAGAAGTATGAACTCAAGGTCTCAAACCTAGAAAAAATCCCAAGAGATCAGCCTCATGCTTCCAGTCCTCTAGAGTTCACCTGACCCCTCTTATATCTCCAGAATCACAGGTACTTACTTCCTAAGGGAAAAATTCCCCAGAGGCCAAACAACAGAGGAAGGAGGAGAGCACAACGATGGAAAAATGGCATAGATGTTTAAGTCAGTGTATAAAATAAAGATGTATTTCTTTGGAAGTAAAAAAAAAATGTAATACATCAGGATAGATACCACACTATAGCTACACATTAATTGCCATTGAGCATAAGGTTTGGAAGTTTTCAGGTGTATGACTACTTAGAATTGGGCTTCAAAAGATGAATAGGAGTTTGCCAATTTAAGCAGTAGGAAAATTCCATACCCAAGGAAGTGCATGAGCCAAATTCAAAAGGTGCAAGAATGCAAGGAGTGTTCAGGAAACAGCATGAAGTAGAATGGAGTTGAAGCATAGGACACCTGGAACCAGAAGTGAGAGATGAAGTGGAAAGGGAGTGTGATTAAAAGTAGAACCTGTGTACTTGGCCTGAAGAAGCTGAATAAGTAAATGGGAGAGGGTTTGAACACTTGGGGGAACTAAGATACACTAATATTGCATCAGAGCCAGTTGGGAGACTCATGGAATAATTGGGAAATAGAGATTCTAGTTCAGATATTGTCTAAACCAAGATTATTTGGGGGCAGATTTTTCGAGAGTGATGAAGAAACTGGACTAGGTCATCCCAGGTCCTTCTCTGCCTTTCTCTGGTTTCAGAAATGTTAGAAATAAGCTAATATCTTCTGCAATGGTGTCACTCATGGCCCCAGAATAAGGGACACTATTACTGAGTTACCAGTATTGGTCTCTGCCTGAAGCATCTTTATAGTAGGGACTATTTTATTTTATGTTCTTGTCTGACTCTCCAGGAAACATTGACCAAATCAGATTCCTACACTTCTTTACTTTAAGTAGGCTGTTTTATTACAATATGTGAGCTCATTCCAAAAGCTTTGAGAGAGTGGGTGTAGAAACTGCCATTATGCCTTGGAGTCACTCCAATTTGCACCAAGAGTCCTTCCTTGGCCTGGCAGCAAGTGTGGCAACTGATGGGTAGGGAGATGAAGAAAACTGAAGTTCTTTCTGTTAGCAAATACAAGGCAACTAGAGACCTGAAACATTTAGACATACCATCCTCCTATCCTTCTAGATCCTCAGCTCTGACATTGTGAGAAAATCCATTTTGAGTAGAATAAAGACCAGCCACTGCCTACTGCCATGTAGTGTCCCAGCATTCAGGCTGACCTGGAAGAGAATCCCATCTCCATCCCTGCTTCCCCATGTGATTTGGGTAAGTTGCCAAATTTTGAGAGCCTCAGTTTCCTCATCTGTGAAGTGATCCTTCATAGGGTTACAATTAGGAAAAAATGATGATTAAGTGTGTGAAAGTGCCTGGTTCATTGTGTAGGAACTCAGATGGCTGCAGAATTATTTCTTCCTACTGACTTGTAAGTAGCCCCTACCTAATGTCTACTTTAGGCCTTCCCTTCTTAGAAATACATCATTCCAGTTCCTTAAACCCTTTGCCTGAGGCTTGATTCCCCAGCCTCTCATTATCTCTGTGGTTGTACACAGGCCTTGCCTTTGGTTCTCCTTTGATGACATTTGAGCTAAGCCCACCCTTTTGGGAGCTGAGAGGCATAGTCATTTGCTAGTCTGCCTCATTCTCACCCATCTCACTCTTTGCACTTCCAGTATCCTCCCTCCTCCTGGGACACAAGCCAAGCTGAGAGATGCTTAGCCATCACTCCACCCCTTCCCAAATGGTGGCGATGACTAGTTCTTATAGCAGCCACTTCTGAGACCAACTCTTGGCAAGGTCTCAGCTGCTACCAAGAAGCAAATCTTGCGCCTGAGTTTCCCTAGTTTCTGGAAGTGAGGGAGTCCTAAGAACAGAGTGAAGGTGTCCGTTACAAATTCATCTATAGCATTTTTAATTCAGCAGTGGATGGAGTGACTCTGTATGAATTCCTCTGGGTTGCAGAATTGATATCCATTGCCAAATAATTAATGTGTAACTAATGCAAAACCAGTGCATGGCTGGATCTCCAATACCAGACAGTTACTTTAACTAGAATTGAATTGAAATAGCAGGATTTTTTTTTTTTTTTTTTTTTTGCCTAATGTGACCAACAGCTTCTAAATAATGAAAGAATCCCAAAAAGTGTCCCTATTACATAAAAACAATCACTAACTTGTTTAATATTTTTTAGCAAACATTCAAGTGTCTATTGTGTGCCAGATTCTATTTTTTTGGGGACTTCACAGGTCTTATTCCATTAAGTACAAATATTTGTGATATTTACAAGGCAACTAAGTCTATGTCATTGTTTTGTTATTGTTGTTTCTCACAGTATTATTGAATTTCCACAAAGGTCAAAACTGAGGCTGAAAACACATATGCCTTTGTCTGGAGTGGAGTCAGATTCTGTCAGTGGGGCCTTGAGATCAGCTTGTTATTTCTATGTGGCACTATAGTCTTTGTGGTAACTGCATTTCAGGTTAGGGTAATGATGTAGTGCTGAAACATGTTCGTATTTTTCTCATCACTCAAATTTCCTTGCACACTCTTTCAGCTTAACAAAACGTTTGAGTTCTAGGAAAATGCTTGACACCTTGTTTTGCTGACTCCTTGTGCCTTCCAGAATGTTTATAGCATTCAAATGGTGGTATGATGCTGGGAAGGTTAAGATGAGACTTGGAACTTTCCACAATAGAAACCAGAAAAATTCCTGGCTTTTGTTTAGTTTCTGACTCTTATAATCATATACCACTAAAATTTGTCATAAAGACCGGCAGGGGACCTACAAACTTGGTTGCTTGGCAAATTTTGATCTTTAAGGGAAAGGTCAAATCAAATTTTTCTTGAGAACTTCAGACAAGAAAACTAAATTTGGAAGATGCTTTTTGAGACAGTTACTAATGCTTTTAAATCTTGTCCCAATTTTCACTTCTCTGTTGTTATACTATTATTAAGGATTTCTTGAGCTTACTTGATAATTTCTCAATGCAATTGAATTGGTAATTGGATTACATTTAAGGCAATGCATGCTGTAATTATTTAAATGTACTCTCTAAGGTGTGAAGAACTGGTAAACTAAAAATCTGCCATATGATATTAAACTTTTAATTTGAAGTTTTTAATCATCTTGTTTAATTCAAAACTAGCTTCTCTCTACTGAGAATTAAAAATCTTTAAAAGAATTCCTGTGCCTTTCCCCCTCTCATTTCTTTCCTGAAAGTAGCGGGTAGGAAAACCCCAAGTCTTTAAAATATTTGTGTGACTAATGAACAAAGGAATGAGTCCTCTTATTTTATGCAGGAACTGTGGGGTTAGCATGAGTCATAGCACCATATCTTGGGACCACTGGCTCTGTTGGACTTTTCCAGAGTAAGAGCATATGCTTGGAGATGTAGAGATAGGATAGGATAGATAAGATTTCATGTCTCAGGATGGGAGGTTGTAGAAATATTTAGGAACTAAGCAAGATGATCTCTCATAGCAAATTTGACTCAAGAATGTTTAAACCCCTTCAAGACAGTATAAATGGGTTCCCCTGACCACTACAGATGCAAACTTGCCAAGATTTTTTTCTTTCTACTAGTTCTTAATAGCATAAATTAAGGGAAATAAATGTATAAGCAAGTCCATTGTTTCTCACTATCTCCTCAATCTCACAGCTTCTCTTTGTTTAGACAAGTATTGAAAAAGCAACTAAACAATGGAATTAAGTTCTTGATTTCTTCCCATCATGTGCTGAACTAATTTAATTATTTCTTTTCTATTCAGAAGAGGAATTAAATTACTAATCTTTGGTAAAACTATAAGGTCAATCAATTGCCTGATAATAGACTGGTTTTCTCTTGATATTTTGTTTTCTCTTCTCTCATAAACATTTCAACAAAGTCTAGTACCAGCTGTTAAGAAGTATAATTTTTTACACATCATTTTTACACATGGAATATGAAAAATGTGATATATGCTTTTCATATCTTATGATATAGCTAAGTATTATAGAAAAACTTAAGTGGAGAGTATCATCAGATTCTAAGTGAAACCCACTTATGGGGTTGGCTATCAGTCAGTGGATATATCTGATCAAGTAGCCAACTGCAGAAATTTTACAAGTGTATCAGTCAGGGTTCTTCAGGGAAGTGTGTGTGTGTGTTTGTGTGCACGCATGCGCATGTGCGTGCTTCCTTGTAGTCATCCCTTGGTATCCACAGGGAATTCATTCCAGGATGCCCTGTAGATTCTAAAGCTCACAGACATTCAGTTCTCTTATGTAAAACAGAATGGCATTTGCAAATAACCTATGCACATTCTTATATACTTTAAATTGTATGTAGATTACTTATAATACTTATTACAATGTAAATGCCATCTAAATAGTTGTACTATATTGTTTAGCAAATAATGACAAGAAAAAAGTCTATACATACATGCTCAGGACAGATGAGATTTAAAACAATATTTTTGATCATGATTAAATCTGTAAATGTGGAATCCATAAATATGAAAGGCTGACTCTCATAAATATGAAGGACTGACACTTTCTCTCTCTCTCTCTCTCTCTCTCTCTCTCTCTCTCATACACACACACACACAAAGGCTCATATGTTGAGACAGAGATAGAAAGACTGGAAAGCTGGAAATTTGAAAGCAGACTGGAAACTCAGGCAAAAGTTCATATTGTAGTCTTGAGGCAAAATCTTTTCCTCTGAGAAACCTGTTTTTCTTCTTAAAGCCTTCCATTTATTGAATAAGCCTCATCCACAATGTTGAGGTTAAACTCTTACTTCAAGTAAATTGATTACAGTTATTAACCACATCTATAAAATACCTTCTTAGCAATACCTCCATTAGTGCTTGTTTAAAAACTGGGTACACTAGTCAAGGTGACACATAAAATTAGCCATCATGGCAGGTTACTCTTTTATGCCTCTGTGCCTCTGTATAAGATGGGATCACCATTTGGAATGCCTCCTTTATGTTGTCCCTTATGCCCTGAACAGGTTTCCTACTTTTTCAGATTTCACCCCTTTACTAAAGTATGAACTATGGAGATAGAAAGAAATTGGGAAATTCAAGACCTGTTTTGGAGGAGACTCAAGAGGATTTTGTGACTGATATATTTGGAAAATGGGTGTTATAATTTGTGTATGGAATGTCCCATAAAGGTTTATGTGTTGAAGGCTTGGTCCCTAAGGCAGCAAGATTCAGAGGTGGGGCTTGTAAGGAAGTCAGTGGATCATGAGAACTCTGACCTCATCTGTAGATTAATTCACCAATGAATTAATAATTTGATATATTTATTATGAGGAAATGGTGGAAATTCTAGGAGGTGGGGCCTAGTTGGAGGCAGTAGGTCACTGGGAGTGTACCCTGGAAGGGTATTCCTTATCCTGGTCCTTTCTGTGCTCTCTCTCTGCTTCCCAGCTGTCATGAGCTGAACAACTTTCTTCTGCCACACCCTCTGCCATGATGCTCTAACTTACCTCAGGCACAGAGAAATGAAGCCAGCTAACCATGAACTGAACTTCTGAAATGATGAGCCCAAATACATCTTTCTTCCTTATGTTGTTTTTCTCGAGTGTTTGTCACAGAGACAAAAAGCTAACAGAGCAGGAGAGAAAAAGAAAATATGAGATAATTCCTAGGTTTCTGCCTTGCATGAGGTGATGGGTGGTGTCATTGACTGATGCAGAAAAAGGAGAGAAAAATGGATTGGGGAAAGAATTATATCATTTGAATGCATCGAGTAGCCTGAGAGTCATCAAAGTGAAGATGTATAGAGGAAAGATGGGTCTCAGGAAAAAAACGCAACCATACGCCTCTAAACATACAGATCTGAGACATGTTCATATATAAATGAGAATTGAAACCATGGGAATGGAAGAAGATACACAGGAAATTATACAAAGTGAGGAGACTATGGACAGAATCCTGGAAAAACATCCACATTGAAGAGGATGTTTCTTAATCCTTTGAAGGAATCTGAGAAAGAATTGTCAAAGAAGTGAAAGGTAAAACCAAGAACATACGATAGCAAAATGAAGGCAGTGCCAGGTGGAGCAGACAAGTCATACAAGATGAAGTCCAAAATGTCCATTAGAGTTGGCGACCAGGTTATTGGTGACTTTGGGGAGAATATTTCAGTGAAATGATCCAGGTGGAAGCTAGAATACAGTAGAATGAAGAATGAACAGGACATCAAGAGGTGGAAGCAGCAAATATAGACAAATCTTCCATCGATCAACATTCTCACTGTGTAAATGAGTAGATTAATTCTTGTACTCTGTCAGTCTGGATATAATCTGGAGATTGAAAGTACACAGTGATTTAAACCGGGGAAGTTTAATATAAATAATTAGAATTACTAAACTATCATAGTAGAGTAACTAAACTCTTTGTTGTACTTAGGGCAGAGGAAGAGGAGTAACCCTGGAAGGAAGGACACCCCTTTCCCAAAAGCTGCAATTAAAATCTCACTGGAGAGTATGTAATTGAACCCTAATGAATGGTAGAGAAGTCTGCAGATTTGCTAGCCCGAGCTGCTTTGTAGTCACAGGATGAGCAGGAAAGAACACTTTGGAGTTTAGGCAGGGCTGGCAAGTCATAGGTGGTGGCCACTGTACCGGCATGCAATAGGAGTGGGATTCCAGTACTCCAGGAGATGTAGTGTCCTATGGGGAAAGTGGGGTTAGGAAAACTGTAGCATCAAGGGGACTGTGGGAGACACACCTGAGCAGGGAGTAAGTGCAAGCAATCAGGGAGCCAGTGCTTGCAGGGCTGTGGAGCACAGTATGTCTGTATGAAGAGGCAGCAGGGAGATGATCACTATCCCATGCTGGGGCTCCAAAGCACCTGAGGGATTTGATTTCTGGGTGAGTGGCTGAGGCCAAGCGCCACCAGATGTCCTCACACCCATTGCTGACCCACCATGCTACAGTCAGAAACCTCAGGAGAGCTCTTTTCTCCTTCCTTCCTGGGCTCACTGCTGAGAAAGCATAGTATCCTGTTCATTTTAACAGAGAAAGGCTTAAAGGAATTCCACTCATTATCACAGAGCATATATTAAAGGGTGAATTTGGAGCTGAGAGACAATCAAGTGAAACTGACCCAGACTCCATGCAATTTGCTATTTTGTTTACTAGAGATTTTTGTTTACATCATTGGTAAAGATTAATGAGATAGGATAAAGGAAGCAATTGAGTTGAGAGCTCATGAATATGTAGAAGCTCCACTTTTCAGAGCTGTTTCCTTTTTCAGCAATTTTTATCCACTTGCATATAAGAATAGAGAATGCTGATATAGTATTGACCCCGGTGCTATGTAGAACTATTATGTTTTCCTCTTTTCTCACTTTCAATTTTTTTGCAGTATGGTTACATTCTTATAGTAAAATAATATTTCACTTAAAAACAAATAATAAAATACAAAAATTATAAGCATCCTGGACCTCTAACTTAAACCCTAGTGGGTTTTACTTCATTTGGGGCAAAGAAGTAAATAATTGTATGCGCAAAGCTTCAGTGAAAGAGAGGGCATCTCCAGAAGACAGTAAATGACATTACTTAGTAGGGTTGGAAGTGGAACAGTGCAATAACATAAGCTTTTACTAGAGTGGGTATGATCAGTGATTTTGAAACAACTGAGGGAAACCAGAAGACATAGGCCTTCTCTTGGTTCAAGGATCTGAAAAGGTGGGAGGCGTAAGGAAGTTAGCAATGGAATAAAGCATCCAGAGACCAGAATAAAAGGAAGTAGTAGTCAGGAAGGATGGCACCTGAAGTGAGGCATTGCAGGGCAGTGAGGACCTAGCACAGAGGGCAAGTGGCCTCTCATTAGCAGGCTGAGAAAAAATCATGAATGGCAGCCACTCACCTTAAATGCTCTAACTTTGTCACAAGTCTCTTTGGTATTTCTGGCCTCAGAGATGCTAGGAGATCTGTGATAGGCTTGCAAGAGGGCAATGAAGGTCCTGTTTAGGGAAGGGCTTTCTCAGTGTTTACAACAGTGGTCAGAGGCCTGGTTAGAAGGTCATGATGCTTCCAATTTTTTAAAGTTTATTATTTGTTTTTAACTGGGATATTATTTGACCATAAGAACAATGTAACCATGTTGTTAAAAATTTGGAAAATGAGCAAAGAGAAAAAAATTAAGAGTTCTGTCTACCCTAATGTGAACATTTAGAAGTTTCTCCTGCTATGTTTTTTTTTTCTATGTACATTTAAAAATATTGCTATACTCATAGTGATATACAATTTTATATCCTTTCACTTAACAAATTAGAAACATGCTTCATGTGGCTAGGTGGTCTTCATAGCTATAATTTGAAGGTTGGCATAATAGTTTATTTATTGGATATACTATAATTTATTTCTCTATTATTAGACTGATTTTCTTAATTGTTAATAAGTTATTCAGTGAACTATGATTTGTAGCTATGACTATATATGACTATTCATTCATACTTGTGCCACAGTCGGTATTTTTAAAATTCTAGTATCAAAATCATGGCTATTCATGAAAAGTTTCCTAGGCTACATTTGGAATTCAGTATATCTTTGGTGACCTCATAGTGGAATGTCTTTTGTTCAAGAGGGAGGCACACAACTCTATCTGAAATTTCTTTGACTCAGCATCAAAAGAAAATGCTTTCATGCATTTTGGATCTTTTATAAGTCAGAAGTGAAAGAAGATAAAGAAGCTCAATGTCTTTAGAAATAACACATTTCCACAGATCTAGAAGACTTATTCATTATGAACATTTCTCATAGATATTATGAGGTCTGCCATAGGCTTGCAAGAGAGCAACAAGGGTCCCACTCAGGGATAGTACTGTCTCAGTGTTCAGAGCAGAGGAATTTCACTAATGAGCTGCAGCTGCTCTCTCAGTGTTTCATTTCTCACCTGTGCAACTCGATAAAACCTTAAAGTAGAGTAAAAAAAGAACTCATAAATGTGTCTTGGGATAGATTTTAGTTACCATCTATGAAAGCCCATGTTCTGCCGGGTGTGGTGGCTCACACCTGTAATCTCAGTGGCTCGAGAGGCTGAGGCAGGAGGATCTCGAGTTCAAAGCCAGCCTCAGCAATGGCTAGGCCACTCAGTGAGACCTTGTCTCTAAATAAAATACAAAATAAGGCTGGGAATGTGGCTCGGTGGTTGAGTGCCCCTGAGTTAGTTGAATCTCCAGTTACCCCCCCCCAAAAAAAGCCCACGTTGGAAGGCACATAGGGTTCTTTGACAGTAAGCCAGTCTCTAAGGAGACTGCATATTCTCACAGTGAACTAAGAAACAAGACAGAGAACAAGGGTATGTGGAAGCCTGAAGAACTCAAAGCTGACTCAATAAATCACTGGAATTGGGACCTTAGGTTTCCCAGGTCTTGGATTAAGATTAGTCTCAAAATTTGAAATGGTGCCATGCCCACAGGTTGGCAATTAATGACTATACCTGTAAAAGTTAGAGAAATTCTGGACAGTGGGACCAAATAAGCAGTCCTTGCATTATCCATTATAAAACCAGAACTATGTTGAGGATGTGCTGGAAATGAAATGGCTGGTACCAGTTCCCAAAGGAGATTATTAAATTTTAAGGAATTCTGCACCTGGTTGGGAGTTCAAAATTAGCTATCATGGGAGTATTTATACCTAAGGAGTTAGCACTATAGAAATGCTGCAAATCAAGACCTGTTCCCCCCAGAGATCTAGTTGTTAAACATTTATTAGCACAACCTGTGTTGGTACACAAATGTATGCACACATTTATCAGTAGGCAACTTTACCCTTTCTCTTTATGGTGGAGAATTAACCTCTCTGAGGCTCAGTTTTCTTGTCCATAAAAAGGTGAACCTCAGCATTTAGGTTGGAAAGAAAATTTAGAAATTATCTGGTCCAACATTTTCATGTCACTGAAGCTATTAGTTCTAATAGTAAGTGGTATTTCTTTTCCCTTTAGAGACAGAAGCCATGGAAACATCTATCACTTGGTATGATAATCAGTATGGCCCACTCTGTCCTGAAGCAGGCTTCTTTGCAGGTGAAGCTGTTGCAGATCTTGGCATGTTTTCATAACTTATGGTGATGAGCCAGGCATTGATGGGAAATCCAGGCTAGGAGGGGATCCTGTACTGGGAGCAACAGAAAGTCAGCTTGGTCAGAGGAGGGTCAGTCAGTCATTCCAGGAAGAAATAGGTAGATTCTTGTAATTTGATGGGTTAGGATGGCAGCTGATGGGTTGAAGTGGGAAAAGATAAGGTCCCAACACAGGCCAAAATCAGACTTTTCATCCAAACAGGTAGGACAATCATGTGGAAAAGTCTAGGAATCAGTCAAAAACTTCAGAATAAAAATTAATTTTCAAAAGTCAATGCTGAAGTTCAGGAAAGAGAAGTTTAGTCACTGACAACATTGGAGACTCCATAGCTAATTGCAAATTGCTTAGTACATACACTGCATACACAAGATCAAAGCTTGGCATTTGCTAATATAATCTCTTAGAATGGGAAATCCACTGTGCTCTTTGCCTCAAGTTCAAAAATATCCTTAAAAAGACATCTTAGGAAAAAGGATAGGAGAATGTACTTTTTCTTCTAAATTCTTTTATTCCTTTCATTATATGTTAGCCGCTATTTCTATGCATTTTATTCACTGAAATTAAAGCAGTTGTTTTGATTATACAAATCTATCTCAGAATTGGCTTGCTGCCTGAAGTTAAGACTATAACTAAGTTCATTATCCTTTCTTTACTCACTAGCAATCAGAGAAGCAATTTAAATCATCTTTGGATTTAGCAATTAAGATAATAAATTCTTGATCTGGGCCCAGTGATGCATACCTGTAGTCCCAGCGAAATGGGAGGCTGAGGTAGCATAATCACTTGAACCCAGGAGTTTAAGACCAGCCTGGACAACATAGACCCCATCTAAAATAAATGAATAAAAAAATCTCTTTTATATAAGAACAGGTATTCAAGCAAGAGGATAGACCTCTTTTAGGCACCATGAGCAGAGGACTAGCATCAAGATAGAAATCTTTTCTCTGAGGAAAAGGTATAAGACAGTTATGAACTTGACTAGAACTCTGGATCTTAGGACCCAAATTAAAGCCCAGTTAGTGGGAAAGGGAGCTTTCAATCAGAGGAACACTTCTAAAATCACCCTGATGAGAGGTAGTATTTCTCCAAAAACACAGGGTAAAAGTGAAACTTGAGGTGGCTGGATTTAGGGAAACACCAGACACTGCATTATTATTGAAGAACTGGTTTAGAATAGTCTCATTTTGCTGGTAGTATGTGATGGAAGAAAGATGTCATGTTTACAATATCACTATTTATAGCTAATGAGTTTTATTCTCCCATCAGACAGAGGTCCTTAGCTGTGGTTTAGACATTCTAAGTTCTCCAGTAGCAATGTCAGCATTCTCCACCTTACAAATCTGACACCAGGAGGCACACTTAATTTATTTGATATATAGCTTGTATGTCATTTCTGCAATGTTGGAAGATCCCTTCATCTCAGTTGTTTAACCACGTTCCTTAATTTATGATATTTTTCTCAGTCTTAGCTTTATTCCCTCCCTTTTGCCAAGCTCATAGATTTAGCATCCCATTAATTCCAGTTACAGAATTAGATTATTTATTTCATGTCAAATTACCGAGTATTTGGAAGACTATCCAAAATATTTTATAATTTTAATTTTTTCTTTGAATTTAGTTTGTATTAAAGGGGATCTTATTCACAGCAACTTAAATAGTATTTGATAACAAATACATGTTAGGCATTTTACTACCTAACACCATCAACTATAATAGTTTTCTTTTTAAGAAAGCTAGTGACAGCCTCTGACAGTTTTATTTTAACCTATAATGCACTGTGAAAATATTGATATCATGGATTTATGTAGTCAGTTTTCCCCTGAGGATACATTCTCCCATCTATGGATAACAGAAAATATTTTTCAGCTTCTTCAACAATAGACACATGAAATTTTGGTAAGAGAGGGTACCAAAGTAGATGGGAGAGGAGAGAGTAGATTTGAGCCACTAGAAAAAAGTTTGCTTTCCCATGCACTAAACAGTACTAAATCTGTATGACCAACGTGCTAATTATAAAACATGCCATCTGTGATGTTCACTCAAGGAAATAGGATTGGGGTGAACTAGTAAAGTTGAAATGAGGACAAGGTACAGCCTGAAATTAAGCACATGGTATTATTAGTCATGGGTGCTAAGGGCAATAGAAAAAATATATGAGTGGGAAGAGGAAGATACATGGCAGTGTAAAATACTGCTGTCCAGAGTTGAAGCTGATTTGTCTTAAAGCCTATCTTATCTGGCCTTGTGGTTGTTAAGAAATTGGAGAATTGATTGATGGCACTTTACAACTGATGGACTATGTGCAATGTACCAAATTAGCATTGATAAAAAACAGCTGTTTGTGATTTTCAATGCCAGCATCAAGGAGGCCAAATAAAATTAAGATGTTTTGGCACAAGACAAAGACATCATTGTAATCATCAAGATGCCTTTTACACATTGTTCTGAGATCGTTGTGTAATTGTCTGACTCTCTGGATACATTCTTCTCCACCAATGAGCCAGTTTTTTTGAGAAATTAAACAAGCATGATTTAATCTCGAAAGATGACTATTACAAATTAATGGCCATGCAAGTCACTGGCGGTGAAAGGAGTACTTCTCCATCAGTCTTGTTCAGTGATTTCTCTTTCTTTTTGAAAAATTTGTTATGTTTATCAAGTATTTCTACCTGGCTACACATAATTCCCCCTTCTCTGTGGTATTATTTTTTTTCCAATTCTTCCTTCAGGCAGTGGTATTCCTGTACTAACTACATCAGCTATACCCTGATACCACATAGTTCAATTCCTGAGAATGTTATATTCTAAATTGTTTGTTATTGTCACTGTTGAGGTTTCACAAATGTTTCCAAGATGTTTCTGCAACTGTCTAAACACTAAATAATTCAACTTACTTATAGTGAACTTCATTGATTATTGTTTATGGCCAATTGAACATAAACTCTTTCAAGAAGAAAGATTCTGGAATAAATTAGGAATAATTGAGTTTTAAAAAAATCTTGGTCAGACCAACCTTGGTCAAACCAACCTAGTCAAAGTTTTCTTGCCTTCTGAAGTTTAAATTCTTGATTAATTAAAGCTAGGGTGGAAATTTAAATTCCAAACCAGATGAATTTGTATAAATACCACATTCTCTAGCAGACAAAGCTCATTTGAACCCTTTATCCTTAATCCAGCTCTCTAGTGCCTTTAAAAAGTCCTGGTTGTATACTTGAAGGTTATAGAAAATTTTGAAGGGCATTATCTATAAAACCACATGAAAAAATATGCTATAAAGTTAGTATTGGATTCATGTATTTCTGTCCTCAGATTTTAAAATGTCTTTGGAAGAAAAATTGGTTATTTCTGGTCTTAATCAGTTAGTTGTTTTTTAAATCAAGTATTTATGAAGTTTCTAGCAAAGGTGTTACTGGGACTAAATTGGTATGCAGAACACCACATCTTTGTACTGGATCTTCTGCAGGTTACCTCTCAGTCATCTACTATGAGGAATAGAAATACTGAAAGGCAAGTTTAACCCTGCTGTTCAATGAGAGTATTTGGAGTGGGGGACAGTGTTTGTGATGGACAAGTGAGTCCAGTTTCTTTTTTGGGAGGAGGGGACACTGGGGATTGATACTGTGGCTTTATCACTGAGCCACATCCCCGGCCCTTTTATTTTTTGTTCTGACACAGTCTTGCTAAATTGCTTAGGGCCTCTCAAAATTGCTGAGGCTGGTCTGGAACTTGCTATCCTCTAGCCTCAGGCTCCTGAGTCACTGAGATTACAGGTGTGTGTCATCACACCCAGTGATGAATCCAATTTCTATAACCAGGAACCAAGAAACAGTTACCACTAGGGGTTAGGAAAAAGGTTTTACATGATTGAGAGTAGAGGTGAAGAGGGACATGAAGGTTGAATTATAGTTTACCCTCAATTTTTAAGTTTCAGGGTTTGGTTTTTACTCAGAGAAAGGTGCTAATCATGGTTTTCTTCTGCAACTTTGTGTCCACTGTGATAATATACAAGTTTCATCAGCTATTTTGAGGCGGTTGATGGAAAACACAGAATTGGGGAAATATCAATAAGATAACTTGCCTTACTTCTAGAGTGGAGTTGTAAAGATGTAGAAATAAGTTCTCCATCCACTCATGTTTTTAAACAGAAATCAATTTTTTAACATTACCCATACATGATATTCACTTACCTATGCAATACCAGAGTTAGAGGGCATTTCTTTTTTCAAATCACCTATAATCACCTATAATCACCCCAGGCCATTGTCATCCAACTCCAACTGTTTCACCTGGAATCCAGTTACTTTTTTAAAAAGTTTTATTTATTTATTTATTCTACTTAGGTATACATGATAGCAGCAGGAATTTTGATTCATTGTACACAGATGGAGCACAACTTTTCATTTCTCTGGTTGTATGTGATGTAGAATCACAACATACATGCGGTCATATATAAAGCTTTTAACCCAAGCGTCAATTGCCTTATTAACACCAGAAGGCTTCTCCCATGGCAATTCATTTCTCCTGACCAAAGTGATTCTTCTGGCTAGCCTGCAATTCACCAGCTCTCCCTGAACTGCCTTCTTAAAGGAAAGACTGTGACTAGCCCCAGCTGCTTTTAATTCTTTCAGGGATGGCTGTCCCCTCTGAGTGAGGGTTACAATTCAACTGAAAGGACTCAGATTCTTATTATGTAGGAAACCATTTTGAAAGGGCTAAAGACAGACTATAAGGTCTCATTATGTAGTTTAAAAAATGGTGAGTGTAACAGGATGGAAGACAAAGTTCTAACCTTTATGGAGCCTTTACATGCACAAGGAATTCTGCAAGACACTTTTCGTATGCATAAATATTTATTAAACATTCACCATATTTGCTGTTCTATTCGCCCATTTTAGAAAAGAGAAAATGGGCATCCAGGCTCAGAACTCTATAAGGGAAAAACAGACTTGAATCTAGATCTGCCAGATACTCTGACTATCAGGCTTCCAGGAGGAAAGAAAAGAGCAGTGACAGAGTATTGAGAGAGAGCGACGGCAATCTGGACAAGATGAGAAAGAATGAAGCTGAGTGTTACCCAGGGAGCCCTTTTATCATTGGCATGCTTGTTGCCTCAAGTTCAAATATTATTAGAAGGCAAATTTCTACATGCAAAACAGCACAAGACAGAACCCAAAAAGAACCTTCTGGAGAGCCTCAGACTCAGAACAAACAACTCATGTAGAAACTGAAGCTTGACCACAGAGATTCCTCAGTATGATACGCTGGATTTTCTGATTTAAAGAACCTTTGATCTCCTTCCCACTTCTGAAAAGCCTTTAAGGCTCCACAGAGGACTGCTGAAAAAGAAAGGATTTGAGTTAGGTCTTATTAATTTTGTCATTAATTCTAATGAATCATTAATTCTAATGAATTTCATCAAAATGAAATTCTCTTTGCTTTTGATAATCATTAGAGATAGCCAGATTTGTGATTAAATATTTTAAACTAGAATAAGTAGCTGCATTGCTATCAGAAACACACAATGAATACATTTAATGATGTCAGGTACTAATTAAAAAGCTTGAAAAGTTCAGAAAGGGAAAATATTGTTCTGAGAACACAGTATCCTTAACATTACTATTTCTAGTAATAATAATAATAATGGTGCCAACCAACACTTATTGAGCACTTCCTATGTGCTGGTAACTTTTTAACTGACTCAGATATATTAACTCTTTTAATCCCAATTTAAAATATATATGAAATAATTTATCCAAGGCTACAGGGCAGTAAGTGGTACAGCTGGGGTTCAAATGCAAAAGACCTCTTAACATTTATGCCCTGTGAGAGCACCATTAGGTCTCTCTGGATTCAGTTAGTCTTCAGGCTTAGAAAGGGCCAATTTTCTAATATTTGGGAAAACATCTAGGACTCTTCACAGGAAAGAAATTTTAAATAAATGACCAGAGTCCACAAACTCGTTGGGAAGATGAAAGTCTAGAACAGAACTGCTCACTTTTATGTAAAGGACAAAATAATCAATATTTTAGGCTTTGTAAGCCATATAGTCTCTGTCGTAACTATCAGTCCTGCCACATTACAGCAAAAACAGCCGTAGACAATGGATATGGAGGTTCCAATAATTTTTTTTTTGAAAATAGGCAATGGGCCAAGTTTGGCTCAAGCACTGTACTTTACTAACTCCTGGTCCAGAACAGTAGTTTTCAAATAATGATCTTTGTCTCAATAGCATCACCAGAGCATTTGTTAGAGATGTAAAGTTTTGGGCCTCTACTCCAGATCTACCAAGTTAGAACTTTTGATCCCTCCACCCCACATCTGGGTAATTCAGATTCATGCCAAAGAAACCACTGATCTAATTAATAGGAAGGAGTGTTTGCTTTCTATCAGGTGCTTCCAGAATTTTTTCTCATTGAATCTTTATAACTCTTTCAATTACGTACTTTCCCTATTTTATAATTAGTGTTGCTAAAACTTTGACTAAATGATTTGTCAAAGATTGAATAACTCTAAATAGTGGAGCTGACATTTAAACCAATGGCTACTTGACTCCAAACTATGTTAGCTAACATACCTCCAAAATAATGTTGGAGATCAGTCTTCTCCCTCTCTTGATTTCCCAAGTCAAAGTAATTAAAGACCAGAGAGATCAGGGAGATTTGCCTCAGTCTATTTCTCAGTACTCACAGTTCAATAATCTTTCCTTGACACCATACTGGAATTGCAAAGTGAACAGAAACCTCCCTGGAGTGCTGGGAGGAAATGTGGTCATACCTGAACAGGCAATTCCAGGCGCTGCCTGGCATGATGGAAAGCCTCTACTCATCCAAGAGAAATGGAACAGGTTCCACAATGCTCAGGCAGATACTGGAATTTCCTAGTCATTGAACCATAGCTTGGGTCTAGGAACACAAGTGCTGGCACTTCCTCCAGCCTCCTCTCAGTTCCAGGAACTTAAAGGGAGAAAGATGATCACAAATGTGCATTAAAGATTCAACAGGAGCCGGGCGTAGTCGCTCACGCTTGTAATCCCAGCACTTTGGGAGGCTGAGACAGGAGAATTGCGAGTTCAAAGCCAGCCTCAGCAATGGCGAGGCGCTAAGCAACTCAGTGAGACCCTGTCTCTACATAAAACACAAAAAATAGGGCTGGGGATGTGCCTCAGCGGTTGAGTGCCCCTGAGTTCAATCCCCAGTACCAAAAAAAAAAAAAAAAAAAAAAAAAGATTCAACAGGAAATAAGACAAGACATTTAGTGAACATCTACTAATGCCAGAAATTATCCTCTCAACTCTGTGTATGTTAACTCAAATAATCCTTTCAAGAGCCAATGAGGAATTGGGTGTGATGGCACACGAATAGTCCCAGCCATTTAGGAAGCTGAGGCAAGACAATCACTTGAGCCCCATGATTTGGAGAACAACCTGAGCAACATAGTGAGACTGTGTCTCAAAAAATAAGCAAATAAATAAAAATAAAAAATAACCAATGAGGTGAGAATTGACCTATTATAGAAGTAAAAAAAAAAAAACTAAAAGGTAAAATACATGTAAATGAATTTTTAGGTGTCCTAAAACTATCTGGACTTTAAATTCAAAGCTCTCTCTTCTTTCCTATACTGCCTGCTGCCTAAATCCTAGATGCCCCTTACCACTTAATGCCCTTAGTGTGTGTCCACAATTCAGAAGGCTGGTCCTGTGCCCTCTGTCTTCCAGGTAGAATACTTCAAGAAGCATTGTGTGCTTTTGGTTAAAAGACTTTCTATTTAAATTTTGATTTTACTTCCGAAGATGATTTTCTTTTATTTTGTAGTAAAATCAACTCCAGAAATGTGAACAAAAGCAATTGAATAAGAATGAATTCAAATTAACAGTTCTCGTAATTTCGGAACATAATGCATGATTGCTTTGTTATAATGTTTCTCCCTTCCCCCAATTTCAATGTTTTCTCATACATGACACTTGTAAGTCCCAGCCAGAAACCCATAAAGCAATATTTTCCCCCATGTAATGGTTTCCTGCACATAGAATTCAGAAACCTAGTCTCCTGGAAAACATTATAAAGAACTTCCACTGTACTAGAATGCAACTCACACCCCTTCAAGATCAGAAACATTACTTAAACATAGCCCCATGTTTAAAACACCTCTTCCTGCAGTTGTCGTTCCATAGTTTATAAATATCATTCTCCTCCAAAAAAGCTTAAATGGAAAATGAAGTGTGAAGTTCCTGCCTACAAACCATGTACTTTAAACAAATCCTGCTAAAGATATTTTTAAAGCTTTGTTTCACAATAACTTAAAAACATAGAGAAAAATCCTACTTCTTCTTAAGTTATTGTATTAGTTTGCTCAGAATGCCATAACAAAGTACTACGGGCACTGTGGCTTCAAACAACAGAATTTTTATTCTCTTACAGTTCTGGAAACTTAGATTCTGGATGTAAGGTATTGGCAGGGCCATCCTCTGTGTGAGGTGTTCAGAGAAGAATCCCTCCTTGTCTCTGCTGAGCTTCTAGTGGTTTTTAGTCCTCATTCCTTGGGTTGCAGCTCCATCATTCCAGTCTCTGCCTGCATCTTCACATGTTCTTCTTCTCTGCGTGTCTGTGCCTCTAAATCTCCCTCTCCATTCCTGCATAAAGACAGTAGTGGATTTAGGCCTGCCCTAATCCAATCTGACTCCATCCTAATTTGATTACATTTGAAAATACCCTATTTCCCAATAAGGTCATATTCACAGATAAGGGATGTTAGGACTTCAACATAGCTCTTTGAGGGATACCATTCAAGAAACTATAGCTTTATAGTTCTCAAATAAATATATATCTATATGCTATTTATTTATTTACTTTTTGGTACTGGAGATTGAACTCAGGGGCACTCAACCATTGAGCCACCTCCCCAGCCGTATTTTGTGTTTTATGTAGAGACAGGGTCTCACTGAGTTGCTTAGCGCCTCACCATTGCTGAGGCTGGCTTTGAACTCGCAATTCTCCTGTCTCAGCCTCCCTAAGTGTCTATATGTTATTTAGTCATGAGAATAGGTCACAAGTATTTAAAAATCTTTGCTTATATAAGAACTAATTTATTAGTTTTTGGAAGAAAAACTTGGTATATAGTAATTTTTTGTTAATAATCAAAGTATGTCTATTTCTGGTTGGCATTTGTAAATATAATTGTTCTTATTAACATATCCTCTTAAAATTACTCAATAGCAAGTATAAAACAGTAATAACTATATAATAAGATTTTATTATATCCAGCACATATGAATGCTGTTAATCTTTTAATACTTAAAATAATTCTATGAAGTCAGTATAGTAATTACCCCTATTTTACAGATGAGAAAAGTGAGAGATATTACACAGGTTATTCATTATCACACAGCTAAGAAGTAAATTATGAGGCCAAGGTTTAGACTGAAGGTTGACCAATATCCATTTCTGTGGTAAAGAATGCCTATTTCATTCCACTGAGGCACGAAACCAATTTATGGGCAATTTGGACTGAAGGTGTTAGAGTACCAATGTATTACCTTTACTTAGAGTTCCCTGTGCCAGAGTAACTGGAACAGATGTGTTTTTCTGGTGTTCTTTCAATAGCAAAGACTTGTCAAATACACTTTCCATGGATTAGGCACTGAGTTAGGCACCAGGAATTTAAGTAACTGAATAAATAAAATATAGAATTTAGAGCAGCCTCTCATCCAATGACCATTATGAAGCTAACTAAAAGGCATTAAAACATTATTAATCATTTCACTTTTCTAACCTTCAAAGCAAGTCAAAGGACTTCATTGTTTGTCTTCATGTAACCAAGATTAGTACAAATTAATATGCATCTATATAGCCTATAGCCAGTAAGACAGAGGATGCAAATCACTGTGTACTACTGGCTCAAAAGTGCAGTCCCCTGAGCTGCCAACTATCTATGAGAAATCACATACTGGGTAAAAGCAAAAAACTACTCTGCAGTTATGCAAAAGTAGACAGTATAATTTTTGTTTGCCAGTGGCTACTCTTGAACTACTGCTGAAAGAGTTTTACAATCTAATTCTCAATTTCCCTTAATTCTACAACTGGTAAAATTGAAAATTCTAGAGGAAGAATGATGGCTCAGAGTTATACAATGATAGTTTTTTGCTTTGATTCCTTAACCCACAGGAACACCCAAATATATTCATCATTATTGCTCATGTTCTTCCAAGCCTGTCATATTTGTGGCTGGTACATTGAAGGAGTTGTATTTCACTAAGAACACTGTGTGTGGCACAATTATATCTGGTTTACTGCAGCCAATATGTAATACACATGGAGGGGGGAAGAAAAGGAGGGAAATAGTTTCCCTACCAGATTAAATAGATTCTCACTCATTCATTTAAAAAAAAGAAAAGAAAATACTAAAAATTTTGACAAGTCACCTTGAAAACAAACATTTTTTCCCTATCTCTTTGATTTTTATTATAAAATAACTCAAGGAAGAGTCAAAATCAGTGCTGTTTGTATTAACTTTTTACAATTCAAATAGGATATTTAAGATAATAGGAATAGTCTGTGCATGTACAAATGGTGATCAATTTTAAGCACATTAATGAAGAAAACTAACCCTATCATTCATTATCAGCCTTTTTAATACCTCCTATGCAACATGAACAAAACCCAATTCATCATTCCTCTCAAACTTGCTCTTTTTTTAAAATTTTTTTTCATTGTTGATTGACCTTTATTTATTTATTTTGGTACTGGAGATTGAACTCAGGGGCACTAGACCAATGAGCCACATCCTCAGCCCTATTTTGTGTTTTATGTAGAGACAGGGTCTCACTGAGTTGCTTAGCACCTCGCCATTGCTGAGGCTGGCTTTGAACCCATGATTCTCCTGTCTCAGCCTCCCTAAGTGCTAGGATTACAGGTTGACCTTTATTTATTGATTTATTTATATGCGGTGCTGAGGATCGAACCCAGTGCCGCCCACATGCGAGGCAAGTGCTCTACCATTGAACCACCACCCCAGCCCTCAAACTTGCTCTTGATCTTTGATTTTCTTTGTCAATGGAGCCATTGACAAATGGTTGTGCAAACCAGAAATCAAAGTCATTTTGTACCTGTCAAAGTCTTCTGCTTCTGGATAAATAATGGAACAGTTCTGGCATCTGCCATAAACCACTGTACATTGAAAAATATATAGGACAACTGTTCCCAGATACTGGATAAAAGGCAGTACAAAACCATAATCTCTGAAAGAAGGAAAGCCCATAAGGTGAGCCACACCTTTGCCTTCTATCTGGGTCAATTTCTTGACCCAGCATGTAGAGCTAAAGCCTAAACACTTCTGTAGAACTTTGGCATGCCAGCACAATTGAAATAGGCTAAGCCATTCCATTGAAATACTAGTATTTAATATCTCATTGACATCTAAGTCATTCATCTGAAATACTAGTATTAAGGCCATACTTTATGAATAAGGGCCACACTGCAGAATAAGACCCACTTGAGATCCACTGTAACAAACTTCAACCTCTACATATTCTGTTTCCTGGAGAAGAATATAGCCAAGTAACAGTGATTTGGGAAATGTCTGAACTTTCCACAGATCATGCTAAAAATAAAAATAAGCATAAGACCAAGGCCACCTAAGTTCTAGTTGATCACCCAGCAACTGAACTACTTCTAGAACAAAAATCAATAATCTTCTAAAGAAGATAACAGAATCTAGTGTCTCTAAAATGAATTGTTAATAAAGTTTTATATGTAAACAAAAATTATTAGACATGCAAAGAAATTTTATACTCAATAAAAGTAATTAATATGAATTAACTCCATTAGTACCCACATTAGTTTTAGTAAATAAAGACTTGACAGTACCTTTATCAATAAACTGAAAGAATCAAAGGAATATGTGTTCAAACAAGTGACAGAAGATAGGATCTTAAAAAGGGAACAGGTAGAGACATCTTTGCAGAGCAAAGAAACAAAAAAAGGACATTCTAGAATGGAAAATTATAATTAAAATAAAAAATTAACTATATGGGATTAACAACAAATATTAGATGGCAGAGAGTCAATGGTCTTGAAGAATATCAGTGATCCCAGAGAAAGACATCTTCCAATCTAAAGAACAGAGGAAAAGAATTGAAGAGAAAATTTTCAGTTTGAAGAAGGGAGAAAAGATGAATATGACCAGAGTCTGAAGGCCTGTGGGACAAAGTCAGTGGTCTAATGTACACGTAATAGAGGACCTGAAAGTGAAGAGAGCAAAAAATTATATATATTCAATATATATAACATATATATATATACACACACATATATGCACAAACACATACACACATGTATTTGAAGGCATCATGGCTAAAATTATTCTAATGAAATTTTTAAAGTGCTGAAAGAAAGTTGTCAAGCCAATTTTCTAAGGCTGTTGGAACTATCTTTTTAAATTGCTTAAAGTGATAAAAAAAAGTCTCTGGTAAATTAAGCATACATATTGTTAGAACTAACCTCACCACTTAAAAATAATAATGAAGAAATATAGTTAAAAAAGTAACCCAGTGGTTAGCACTTGCCTAGCATGCTCCTCACCCTGGGTTTGATTCCCACCACTGCAAAACCCAAGAAAATCAATAAAGGGAATCTAAAAAGGATTAAAGCATGCTTAATTAACCCAAAATAAAGGCAGGAAAGGAGAAAAAGAAGAATAAATAATTGGAAGGGACAGATAGAAAACAAAGAACAAGATGATAGATCATCCACAGTTACTTTATTAATAATAGTCTCAAACCAGAAAGAACCCAAATGTCCAAAAGGTAGATAAAGAAATTCATTGTGAGCCGGGCGCAGTGGCTCACGCCTGTAATCCCAGCACTTAGGGAGGCTGAGACAGGAGAATCGCGAGTTCAAAGCCAGCCTCAGCGAGGGCCAGGCACTAAGAAACTCAATGAGACCCTGTCTCTGCATAAAACCCAAACTAGGGCTAGGGATCTGGCTCAGTGGTCAAGTACCCCTGAGTTCAATCCCCAGTACCAAAAAAGAAAAGAAAAGAAATTCATTGTGGTGTATTTATACAAAGGGATAATCTCTGTAGCAAAATAAAACCCATCAATGCACACAACACAGATGAGTCTCAAAAACAATTGAGCCAAAAGAA
This sequence comes from Xerus rutilus, assembly GCA_028644305.1. Classification (NCBI taxonomy): domain Eukaryota; kingdom Metazoa; phylum Chordata; class Mammalia; order Rodentia; family Sciuridae; genus Xerus; species Xerus rutilus. The sequence goes on along the minus strand of CM053400.1, from coordinate 65,760,815 downwards.
ACCGGACAAAAGAGAGTACCTACTATATGTTTCCATCTATATGAAGTTCTAGAGAAGATAAAACTAATTTATAGCACAAGGAATAAAATTAGTAGCTCCATGGAATAGTAATGATATGTGTCTGTGAAAGCATTGGGGATTGACTGCAAACAGGCATGAAGAACTTTTATGGGGTGATGGAAATGTTCCATGTTTTGTTTGGGGTGATGGTTTCATGGTATATACATTTGTTGAAATCATCACACGCTATACTTTTAGTGAAAACATTTTAAAAAGTGAAACATTTTTTTAAAAAACATATCTGTGGAATTAATTCTCTTCTTCAGTAGTAAATCCATGCCTCTTGATCCCAGTCCAGGCTCTAAAATGTCATACTGATCCCACACAACTGCTTGCTGCTGGTTACTATATATTTGTTTATTTTGTTAGTAATAGATATTGATGATTTTTAAAATTTGTTCTAATTAGTTATACATGACAGTAAAATGCATTTGATACATCATACATGAATGGAGTATAACTTCTCATTCTTCTGGTTATACATGATGTAGAGTTACACCAGTCATGTAATTATATGAGCACATAGGATAGTAATCTCCGATTCATTCAACTTCCTTCCTATCTCCATACCCCCTCCCCTCCCTTCACTCCCCTCTGTCTAATCCAAAGTACCTCTTTTCTTCCCTAGCCCCCTCCCCTCTATTGTGAATTACCATCTGCCTATCAGAGAAAACATTCAGCCTTTGGTTCTTTGGGATTGGCTTATTTCACTTAGCATGATAATCCCCAGCTCCATCCATTTACCAGAAAATGCCATAATTTCATTCTTTTTTAAGGCTGAGTAATATTCCACATTTTCTTTATCCATTCATCTGTTGAAAGCTACCTAGACTGGTTCCACAGTTTAGCTATTGTGAACTGAGCTGCTATAAACGCGTCACTGCAATATGCTGATTTTAAGTCCTTTGGGTATAAACCAAGGAGTGGAATAGCTGGGTCAAATGGTGGTTTCATTCTAAGTTTTCTGAGGAATCTTCATACTGCTTTCCATAACAGTTGCACCTATTTGTAGTCCACCAACAATGTATAAGTGTTCCTTTTTCCCCACATACTCGCCAACAATTATTATTACTTTTATTCTTAATAATTGTCATTCTGATTGGAGTGAGATGGAATGTTAGAGTAGTTTTGATTTGCTTTTCTCTAATTGCTAGAGATAATGAACATTTTATCATGTATTTGTTGATCAATTGTATTTCTTCTGTGAAGTATCTGTTCAGTTCCTTTGCCCATTTATTGTTTGAGTTATTTGGTTTCTGATGTTAAATTGTATAAGTTCTTTATATATCCTGGAAATTAATGTTCTACCTGAGGTACAATAGACATTGATTACTGTCTTCTTTAAACAAGAAGGAAACTTCTGGGAACTAACAATGGTAGATAGTACCAAAAGAGTTAATAAAGTTTTCCTATATTTCTGAATTTTTACCAAATAAAATTCTCTGTATTGGAATCATTTGGCTTATTTCATAGCAAGGGAAATACTGGAATGGTTTGTTATAGTGAAGTTTCCTTCCTGGGAAAATAGCTTCTTTCCCTAAAGTAAAGAATGAGAGAATTTATAAATGTTTAGAAATTGATTCAAAGAATTGTTTGGGGACTGTGTTATCACTTATTTCAATTGTTTTGGCCATTCTTAAACAAACATTTGAAGACTCCTAGGAAATTCAACATGCTATATCTATTTAAAAGTTGATTTTATTACATCATTTTTATCCTAATCATTTTGAGTCAATGATTGCATATTTAATTTGGAAAAAAATCCAGTTCATCCAAGTTTAGATAACAATGTCTAGGCATCTAGTATTAATCTGTTTTCTTATTAACTTACTCAGTAGATTTATTTTAAAATTCACATACACACAATCATACATGTAGAGTTGGAAAATATTTTTAAAATAACATATTGTGTCATTTTGGTTGCTTGAAAATCTTTTTAAAGTTACAGATTGAGTTATTTTGGAAAATAATTAAATAGGGAAAATAAGACCTATTCTGAACTATTTCTTAAGAGGCTGGATTAGAAAAAGAACTTGTCACAGGACAACTAGAATGAGGGCTGAGAATGAAATAGATGAATCATCTTGAAAATTCATTTAAATATAAAAAGAATCCTTGGGAAAGGATAAACTAGAAGTATAGTGAAAAGAAGACAGACACTGGCTCTAAGTCGATCCCATGTAATTTCTTCCTTCTAAATTCTGAAAAAGACTGTCATGAGAACTGCCATCGCACCAGAGGAAGGGATTATATTTAGTAAGGAAGAATTAACATTTCTGCCTTCATGGCATAAATTCTGAGCACAAAATGCCCTGTTTTAATTGCTGTTTTCTTCAAAGTCCAATGCTATTTTCATCTCCTCCGATTGCCCCATCTCTTGGCAAGCACTTTGTTTTCTGAACTCCACACTATATGGTCTGCAACACTCATATAATAAGGGGTATAACAGTTTATTTGTGATGAGTTTTACAACATTTGGAGGGTATGGGTTGTACCTTTCCACATTCATATTTCCAAGCGCATGGAGCAGTGTTGACATATAGGGAGTTTTCCTCAGCAATAAGAACACATCAGTAGAATACACCAAGCCCCTCTGTCATTTTCCCACCCAATTTTGTAGCACAGTATTTATCACATGGTATGATAATTGTCAGTTTATTGGTAGCATTCTCCTCTAGACTCTATGATTGTTGAGAGCTCAGGCTATACTCTATTTACCACTTAACTTTCAATGTCTTCCACATCATTAGAGTCTAAGAAGCTGGGTGCGGTGGCTCACGCTTGTAATCCCAGCACTTAGGGAGGCTGAGACAGGAGAATCGCGAGTTCAAAGCCAGCCTCAGCAACGGCGAGGCGCTAAGCAACTCAGTGAGACCCTGTCTCTACATAAAACACAAAATAGGGCTGGGGATGTGGCTCAGTGGTCGAGTGCCCCTGAGTTCAATCCCCAGTACCAAAAAAA
>CM053400.1:65733625-65757293 GCA_028644305.1 Xerus rutilus | reverse complement strand
GCTTGTAATCCCAGCACTTAGGGAGGCTGAGACAGGAGAATCGCGAGTTCAAAGCCAGCCTCAGCAACGGCGAGGCGCTAAGCAACTCAGTGAGACCCTGTCTCTACATAAAACACAAAATAGGGCTGGGGATGTGGCTCAGTGGTCGAGTGCCCCTGAGTTCAATCCCCAGTACCAAAAAAAAAAAAAAAAAAAAAGAGTCTAAGAAATATTTGTTGGATCAAAGTATGGATGAGAGAACTAGACCAGGATGAAATTTTAGTCCTCTATGATTAATTTGTACAGAAATATAGAACAAATAACTTAGCATCTCTGTGTCTCAGTTTCCTCATAAATGTATAAAAAAAGAGTTGGATTGATGCCCTCCAGCACTATGTACCTATACTGTTCTCAGCTCTTTATGGATTATAAGTTTATTTAATCCTCATAATAACATCACTGGACAGATTTTTAAAAATATGAAGCAAAGATATCCAACTTATACAGCTAATAAATGATAGATGCAGGATTCAAATCCTTATTGTCCCACCAAAAGAAGGATATTAGAATGGTACAGATTTTATAGAAACCTCACTTTCCCCGCCCCATGGGATTTGGGGGAGTATAAAAAATGAATAATTCCTACTTTCTGACAATAAAGACTGTCTTCATTCCTAAACAACTTGCCTATGTGTCGACTATAGAGATGATTCCCAGACCACTCACTTTTGTTTGGAAAGTCAGTTACCATTCCTTGGAGACCAGCAAAAAGATTACGTTAACTGGTGATCTGAACTTTATCCAGGTCTGGTGGGTCTTGGGAGCGGACTTCAGCTGAGGGAATGCAGCTGTACTGTCAGTCAGCATATTGAGGCAGGTGGCCTTGTTATGAGTTACAGATTCAAATAAAGAACTCAAAGGGAAAGGTTGCTCTCTCCTTCCAGCCAGAGAACAGAATATTTATCAACTGGCTCTTCAGAGAGATTTTACTGTGATGCTTTTCATTTCCCTGGAATTCTATAAAGCGTGTTATTTGGGACTGAGAACAAGAGCAATTCTGGTTTGTGTTCTTACTCATCTTCCCTTTATTTATTGTGTTCACATATTCATATTTAATAATTGTAAATAAAACTGTAACACACACAGAGCCTTCCTTGGACACAGGGGCAGTTGCTTTCCAAAGTGCTGGCAAGTTCTCTTATTCATCTTACTGGAACCAAAGTGTTTTGGCCTTTAAGTCTGAGTCTTTCAGCAAGCATTATTTATAAGAGAATCACAGTTATTATTTTGAGTTATATTTCCAAAATATTTGCAGCAATTTCTGAGTGAGATATGCCTGGCCCTTGGCTTGGAAAACTGAAAAAGGCACATATATTTCTCCTTAATAAATTCAATCAGTCCCGGAAAACTCAAGTATTAAGTGAAAATTCCCAGAGTCTTGGTAATTCACCTTGTTTTCTGTTGGGACAGTAAGTTTTCCTAGTCATTAAAAAGTATACTCTTAACATGGAAAACAAATCCTCATCAGGGAATGGCACCCCTCCTGAGACACCCAAGCAAGTCATTATCCCATTTCCAACTATTAATAGCTCCAGGGTCTGGGAACTCTCAAGGAAAGAATTTCCCCCTGTTTTTGGACAACTCTAGTTTTTATAAAGTTCTTCTTATAGTGAGCAGAAATTATATCACTGCAGATTTCACCTCTGTGCATATGTTTTTCTTGTTTTTCTTTGTGGATTCCTATTCCTCTGCAAGGCCCAAAGATTTAGGTGTTCCTAGGAAACCAATATACTTTTTCTAATTTCACACATTGTTCCTGGAAAACCTGTGGTTCAGGGTTCCCTTCCACAATGAAAAGTATATCTCAAGTCCAGCCTATAATGCTGAGCTCCAGGTCAATATGTTCGACCACCAATTATATATACACCTGCATGCCTCAGAGGCACCTCATATTCATCTTATTTGAAACTGGTTTTACTCTTTCTTCGACTCCTGAATTTAGTCAATGATGTAACTATCCACCCAGTCTTTTAAATCAGAAAACAGGAAGTTGTCTTGGATTTCTTCCATCAGTCATCCTGCCTCTTTTATACTGCCCTGTTAAAAAATTCACACGTATCTCTTCCAAACTTCACTATCAAGGGTCTTCATTTTTTTTTATTGGTACCAGGGATTGAACCCAAGGGGGCTTAACCACCAAGCCACATAGTCAACCCTTTATTTTATATTTTATTAGAGATGGAGTCTCGCTGAGTTGCGAGGGACTCATTAAGTTGCTGAGGCCGGGTTTGAATTCACTATCCTCCTACCTCAGCCTTCTGAGTCACTGGGATCACAGGCAGGTGCTGCCGCAACCAGCTCTTCATTGTTTTTGACTAACAATTATAAAAGGTCAAGAAGGGCAGACAGTACTGCTTTCTTTTGACCTCATTGCCCTTTAATTTTTATTCTTAACTTCTCTACCATAAATCACCTAAAATTTAAGTCTCTTGATACCATCTTTTAACACCATGTGTTCAAAATTCTTAAATGATTTCATCTTTTAAAAGGATTACATTAATGCATCTGAAGGCACTTAGGATTCTATGGATACATTTATTCTAATGGCAATAGTATATTTAAAAAACTGTGGTTGAGTTATATCAACTACAAAACCCCCCAAGCAACTCAACATAAAAATGGGCAAAGTTCTTGAATAAACATTTCCTCAAAGAAAACATACAAATGGCTACTAAGCACTTGAAAAGGTGTTCAACATTACTAATCATTAGTAAAAACAAAACCAAGCCACAGTGAAGTACCACTTCACACCCATTAGGATGGATATGATCCAAAAATATACAAATAAATACCCCTCCAAAACAGAAAATAAATATTTTTGAGGATGTGATAAATTTGGGACCATTGTGCATTGATGGTAGAAATGTAAAATGGTACAGCTGCTCTGGTAATATGGTAGTTTTTTAAAAAAATATAAATAGAATTACCATATGATTCAGCAATTTGATTTCTGTGTTTTCATCCCAAAGAATTAAAATTAGGTGTCCAAAAACATATTTGTACACCTAAGTTTATAGCAGCATTATTCACAATTGTGAAAAAGTAAAAACAACTCAGGTATCCACTGGCAGAGAAATGAGATGAATGGAAAGAATGGATAAAGAAAATTTGGTATATATACATAAAATTATTCAGCCATAAGAAGGAAGGAAAATCTGACAAATGCTACCACATGGATAAACCTTGAAGACATTACACTAAGTGAAATTAGCCAGTTTCTAAAGAACAGACACTGTATGATTCTACTCATAAGACTTACCTGCAGGTGGCAAATCCATAGAATTCAAAGGGAGAAAGTGAAATAGTGGATGCCAGGGGTTGGGGCAAGCTGATATTTAATGAGTATAGTGATTTAGTTTGGGAAAATGAAAAAGGTTCTAGATTGGATGGGGGTGACGACGGCATGACATGTGAATATACTTAAAGCCACTGAACTGTACATGTAAAATATTTAAGCTGGCCAATCTTATGTTGTGAATATTTCATCATAATTTTTAAAAAGATCCTATGGAACCTGATTCTTAACTATATGCTTTTGCCTACCAACATACACCCCAGAAAACCTGATCAACTGGTAGCTCCTCAACTATACTAGGCTCTCAACTAAATCAGTGCTTTCTTGTATGTTGCTGGGTAATTCCTTACTATTTCTTTTAGTTGCTGCTCAAACCTGTGGTGAATTTACCGGTCTGTCTGGGGCTGATGGGTTTCCCAGGGATTTGGACTTTCAGTGTACAAACTGAGAGTATCTCTGGCAAATTGGAACAAGTTGGTCACTCCCATCTTAATGTTATATCCTTTCCAAATTTGATCAGTATTCTCAAAAGTCCTTGGTGTCCTTATCTAAGAATTTATAAACTTCTTGGAAAGAGTGAACACCAGAACTCTATGATGTACTGAAAGATTGACACAGGTTCGTATCTACTCCTTAGTTAACATCCCTAGAGTAATTATATATTCTTTGACTTGTGTTATCATTTAAACCATTTATCTTTTCTTCATAACAGTATTATAAAAATCTAGTCAAATATCTTGCTAAAATCCAGATACACTGTATTGAAATGTAGTCCTTTGATTCATCAGTTTTGTCAACCTGTTCAAAAGGGAAATTAGATTAATTTCTCAAAGTTTGTTTTTGGTGAACTCAAAAACTTGTTCCAAAGCTTGGTGGGAAGCTTCTCCCCTTGGGGGGTGGGGAGGAGAGAGAAAATGTGTAACCAATCAATTTAATAAACCCTTCAGAAATTTACAATGGACTGACATTGATTCATTCATAAATAAATATTGTATTCTACCCAATATTGACATTGCCAGAAATTTCCTAGGTCCTAAAATATTTAAGTCAATAAAGGGAATAAAGGATTTTCTTCAGTCACCAGTATTTAGTACTATCAATGTTAACTGAAATAGTCTCCCATCATACAAAGCCTCTCCTTGTTAATACCTGGTGAAATGGCTAAGCCTGAGGCAAACACAAACTATAGGATTCATGGACATGTTTATGTAAACTAGCTATGTGAATACACATTCATTTATAAGGATATAAATACAGGTCTTGATTAGTGTCAAGTCAGCAACATTAAAACCAATAAATTGTTACCATTTGGAGGGGTTTTGGAAGCAAATGCATCTGGTTTTAAACTGATAGCTTAAGTAATTACAGCATTTGTTTTGTGTTTTTTCCAAATGAAAACAGAACTGTTTCTGGTTGTCCTAGATTTGGACAACGGAGCTAGGGAAGAATACCTTTTCCTTTTCTGAGTATAGTTTGTTCTCTGGGCTGCAATGTAAGTTCCATAAGAGTTGTGAATACGAAGTAAATTTAAAAGAGAAAGAAGAAAAGATTTTTATTATTTAATGCAAAAGATTATAACAATTTCTTCATTGTGGCGCAATGAATGGATCCAATATTCCTAACCTTGATACTGTTCCTGAAGGATATTGTTTAAGTATTAAAGAGTAAAGTGTCATCAACCAACCAGTATGAAATTTAGTACCTAATAACAGTAAAAGTATAATGTTGCTACTATTGTTATTACTATTATCATTATCACCAGAAAGGCTTGTATTCCTAATGTGACTCTGGTATTCATTAGCTTTGTGATGATAATTTTGTCTTTACTATTTCGTCACCTAGACTGCTGACCTCCAAGGATGATTGGGGACAGTAACATTTATTGAGCAGGTGCTATATACCAAGAACTGTATGGCATCTTACATAGAATATTTGATTTAATTTTCACACTACCCCTATGAACATAGTAGGGTTATCTTAATTTCTAAAACAAGGAAACTGAAGCTGAGAGATGTTAATTAATCTGCTGAGGTCCCATGGCTTCTAAGTAGAAGAGGTAGGGTTTGATCTCACGTTGAGCTAAGTCCACTTGACTACATTGAGTATAAATGTGCATAGGCTTTTTCACACCTTTAGAAATGTAGGTACATGAAAAGAGCATCCAGAGTATGTGTGTGGGGAGTGTTATTCATTCCTATGGATTTCCTGAAAAGCTTATATGATTTCACTGATTTCTTAAGACAAAAGTTAAGAGGTGGTAGAATCTTTCAGGAGTATCACATAACAAAGGTGATATTTACATAATATTGAATTATTAAGTGCATTTAGAAGAAATATTCCACAAAGTAGATATTTATTCATGATATTCATGTGCTACCTAACTTTCATAAAATGGAAACAATCCTTTACGCACTATGGTTTGTGATTTTAAAAATCCTTCTTTTCACATGCCTTCTTTTATAAAATGCTGACTGGGGGAAAATTTCATTTTAGCTACTATTGTCCAACAATGTTTCTTTTGCATTTCATTCAAACCAAAGTCTAAACCAAAGATTTTTAGGAAGAACATCCATCTCTCCTAGAATTAGTCTGGTTCCTCTTGAAAGAACACTAATTTTTCCATTTCTTGTATTTCCTAAATAATTTGTATCCACATTTCCTGTTTCTTTAAGGAAAGTAATGCTCCATACTTCTGGGCTGGCACTAATGAAATTCTAAATACTTTCCCCTTGAATATGTATTCCATAATATATTATTGTAGTCCTAGGCTACAGGACTACAACATAAACACTATATAATGATTATGAGGATGGGAAAAATTTTAAAAACTAAAACACCCTAAAAACAAACGGATTGATGATTATGGTGGGCAGCCAACTACCCTAAGTCCCTAATTTGGAGTCAGTTTAAACAACAAAGTGTTTGAATTTCTTTTAGTTTTAGTGAATTATTGACACAAATTATTCCATTAATATAATTTAACTTCATTAACTTAAGAAAGTGCTACAGAGCCCTTAAACAGGACTAAATATTCTGGGGAGAGAAGTGATATGTTGTCCAACCAATGTGTATCAGTAAATTTACTTCCTAAATTAAAATATGGAAACATGAGCTGAATAGATAGATTTGAAATAAAGAGCAGCAAGGAAAGAGAAAGAAATTGGTTCTTGAATATCATGTCTCCTTATTCACACACATGTGTGACATTCACCATGACATTCCCTGTGGACATTCACCATGGGTCCACAGGGAAAGAATCTTGATTTAATAAGCTGTGTATGAACATAAAACAAAAGGCAGGCAAATACCTCAATGTGATCAGCTTAAGTATAAGCTTCAGGTTTTGCTTGAACAAAGAAAGAAGATGTATTATTTCATAGTAAATACTGAAGACTTAAGAATGGCATGTAAGGAAAAATAATTTTAGAAGGTGCAATTCAACGGGCAAACTTAGAAAATTTCATCATGGGATTCTTGCCAATCTGAAACCTTTGAGATCTTTGAATAGAAAAATATGACTGTGTGGGAAATCTTATTTTAGAGCATAAGAGGGTCAAATATAATCATTTGGATTCCTTTTCCTTATTGGATGAAAGCCAATGGAATCAAGCAATTATGCTGAGTCCTGCTATTAATTACACACCCTTCTTATTTTCAGGTCTGCCAGGAAACAACTGTGGCAGGCAGATCAGGCTGGCACAGAGAGATCAGAAATAGGAGCGCTCTTTTCAAGCAAAGACCTAGGTGAGTCTTAGAGAAGGAGTCATGGACAGTTTGACAAGAGAAAAGCAAAATGTTTGAAGCTAAAAAACAAATAATTTCTTTTCAGTGAAGAATGAAGCATTTTAATCCTGACTATACTCTTTCACAAGAGCCTTTAAGTAAATATAAATTCTTCATATACTGAAAAGCAAATTTGTTTTACCTTAAACTTTGTTTTAAAATTCTTTTTGGATGTTGGAAGCTGTTGGAGGATTGGGGGGTAGTGAGGCACACAGAAGCTTCAAAGGTACCAATAATGTCATGTTTTTATATGATACTTTTAAAATCCTTTAAATTTTACATACACACATTATATACTTCTTTCAATGATACATTTCTTGATTAAAACATGTTTAAATATTTTTATTTGTTCTAATTAGTTATACATGACAGTAGAATGCATTTTGTTACATCATAAATAAATGGAGTATAACTTCTCCTTCTTCTGATTGTACATAATGCAGAGTTACACCAGTTGTGTAATCATGTATGTACATAGGGTAACAGTGTCCAATTCATTCTACTATCTTTCCTATCTCCATCCCCTCTACCCTCCATTCATTCCCCTATGTCTAAAGTACCTCTATTCTTCCCTAGCCTCCTCCATGCCGTCTTATTGTGAATTAACATCCCCAAATCAGAGAAAACATTCAGCCTTTGGTTCTTTGGGATTGGCTTATTTCTCTTAGCATGATAGTCTCCAACTCCATCCATTTACTGGCAAACGCCATAATTTCATTCTTCTTTAAGGCTGAGTAATATTCCATTGTGTATATATACCACAGTTTCTTTATCCCTCTGTTGAAGGGCACCTAGGCTGGTTCCATAGTTTAGCTATTGTGAATTGAGTTGCTATAAACATTGATGTGGCTATGTCACTGTAGTATGTTGATTTTAAGTCCTTTGAGTATAAACCGAGGAGTGGGATAGCTGGGTCAAATGGTGGTTTCATTTCAGGTTTTCTGTGGAATCTCCATACTGCTTTCCAGATTGGTTGCACCAAGTTGTAGTTCACCAGGAATGTACGGATGTGACTTTTCCCCCATATCCTCGCCAACATTTATTGTTGCTTGTATTCTTGATAATTGCCATTCTGACTGGAGTGAGATGAAATCTTAGAGTAGTTTTGATTTGTGTTTCTCTGATTGCTAGAGATGTTGAACATTTCTTAGATGTATTGATTGATTGTATTTCTTCTTCTGTAAAGTGTCTGTTCAGTTCCTTTGCCCATTTTTTATTGCATTGTGTGTGTGTGTGTTGAATTTCTTGAGTTCTTTATATATGCTGGAGATTAATGCAAACATTTTAACATTAGGAGATAACATTTTGTGTGCTACTATATAGTTCTGAGCACCTCAATTATCTGTTGGCATAATTCCAACTGGTATTTAAAAATTATTCAATTTAGGTATATATAGAACATTATTGCACTCTAACTATAAGATGTAACATTAAACTTTTTTTTTCAGCAACTTTTGGAATAGAATTTTGTTCCTATAAAACATGAAGGAAATTACCTTCATGTTTGAGACTCAGGAATAGTAAATTTGAGCATAAACTTTCCTTGCACTCCCGAAATACCTATTATTCCCATGAAATGGCTCTGTAGTTGTCCTTTATAATAGTTCTAGGAAGGAATTGGTGTGGAAATGGACTAAAAGGTTTTTAAAAAATATATCTCTCTAGAGAGTTTGCCCCGCTCAGGCTCTCCTATTTCTGTCATGCTACAACATCTGCTGTCAGGAGCACATTGTAGCAGTTGTTTTTTAATGGAAAAAGGGAATCAAGAGAGAAATCCCTAACATTTCAAAGGGAAACTCCACAGTACCAGTTTTAATTTCACACACACACACAAACACACACTTGAAAATAAATGGGCTCTCTGGTAGTGCTGTAGCTTTTGGAATTCATTCAGAAGGGGTTTAAAATGGAAATGCTGACAGACTATGAACCCCAGTGGTATGAATGGTGCCTCTGTAACACTTAACTACACAGGCGTGAGGCCCTTTGTAACAAGCATCCTAGTGGCCATATTGTAATGATTTTTAAACCTTACATACACACACTTTTTTGAAAAGCAGACCAAAACAAAATATCAGTAGTGGGACAATCTACTATACCTATGCTTCCCTTTTATCTTGTTTGGAGTTTAGGTTCAGATTATTCTAGTTCCCTGGATCTGACCTTAAAACTAATTAAGGTTCCCAGTCAGAGAAGAATGAGTTGCCTTCAAATTGATTAGTAGCCTCCATTTAGTTCAATTCACAAATGCACTATGTGAAATCTGTTCTAGATGGTTAGAACTATGTGAGACACTGTACAGAAAGAATGAGGATCAGGAAACTGGGATGGCAAGAGGTGAGGCATTGATAGAGACAGTGGGCTCATCTCTTTTACTGGTTATTTCAGCTTTTGTTTTACCAGACAAGGTTGGCTCCAGTAGGTGTGAAATGATCGAACTGGATAACCTTGGGTGTTTTTTTTTTTTTTTGGTACCAGGGATTGAACTCAGGGGCACTTGACCACTGAGCAACACCCTCAGCCCTATTTTGTGTTCTATATAGAGACAGGGTCTCACTGAGTTGCTTAGCACCTCGCCATTGCTGAGGCTGGCTTTGAACTCGTGATTCTCCTGTCTCAGCCACCCTAAGTGCTGGGATTACACGGCAGGGCTAACCTTGGGGTTTTGATCAAAGGGAATGTGGTTGGGTGGGATTGGCGTGGTAAACTCTTAGTATTATGCAAAATGTGTCAGGAGTGTTTCTGCCTAAGGGAAATACTGGTTTTCAGGTCTAGTTCCAGTCAATATGTTTTACTTCCCACCAAAATTCAGAATGAAACACCCTTCCAGCACCACATGGCCCAAAGCACCACAAAGACCTTGGGCATCCACAAGGAAAGATCAGAAATACACAGTATGTGAAGCTTGCTAGGTCCCTGACCAGGCAAACCAAGAAAGGAAGGTCATTCTGCCAGCTGTTTTAGATACACATTTAAGTACATTCCTAAAAGACTGAGAATAAAGGCCTCCCAAAAGGGAAGAAATATCAGGGGAAACAAAGAATATCTACACAATTTGAATAATAAAAGACAGGACATCTATGCTGCATTCCTAGACTGAAAGATTCTTCATCACCCAAGCAAAGGGTTTTCATCAGTTTCCCTGGTGAGGAGAGATTTTATCATTTGCAATCTGCTATATATAAATGGACTTTAGTAGGTAAGAAAATGTATTTAATTGCATTGTTTGCGTATGCAACAAAATGTATATAATTCTCTTCTCAAAATGAATATCAAGTCATTTTTTATGAACCTTTTTGTCACCTTCTCAAAGTCTTCAGCTAAAGCATCCTTTCAGCCATTAGCCTAGGCCCCAACCAGTCTTTTATAGTCAAAGTAAGAATCCTCTTTTAATAAAGTCTATGTCTCCAAGTAAGTTGTGTGTATTCTAAACCAGAAAGAAATCTGAACTTCCATCACCCATATTTTAGACTGAGTAGGCATACTTCTCTTAAATATTCCATCACTTTCTGAGGTATCAAGGTCATTTACACTAACATAATAGAATCCTTCAAGCTGTTCTAGTTTAATAGAAGGGAAAATTAGGTTAAGTCCAGATTCCTGAAAGACTCTCTAGTGATCTTTCCTATTGATCTTCTCTATTTTAGCCATTCCAACAGTGCTGCTAGGACCTTTCATACCTTCATCTTGCCACCATGCTACAGCCCCCACTGCCATCTCTGCCCAGACTGGAGGGACCACTCTTTTCTTTCTTTCTTTTGTTTTGTTTTGTCTTGTTTTGGTACTGGGGATTGAACTCAGGAACACTCAACCACTGAGTCACATCCCCAGCCCCTTTGATTTATTTATTTTCTTATTTTGAGACAGGTTCTTGCTAAGTTGCTTAGGGTCTTGCTAAGTTTCTGAAGCTGGCATTGAGCCTTTGATCATTCTTCTTGACTTGGAAAATATGAACCATTCTTAAAGCCCTGAGCTTAAATTTTCCCACTCAACCACAATAGAAGTGGGTATTGTTGTTTTATGCCTTATGACTCAGATAGTTATTATTTCTTTTCTCTATTATCCACACCTGTTGGTTTTTCTTCTTAGAGTTTGTTCCTAGCAGGTTGTAAACTCCACAAGAGTACAAAGTACACCTATATCTTCATAACCCCTGTTTGAACATTGGCTTGGTGCATAGTAGACATGTAACTCTTTATTTAATTATTCTTTCATTCCCTCATTCTATAAATATTTATGCATGAAAATTCAATCAAGCCATAGTTATTCTTCCCAGATACATATAAACAAGATTATTTATTTATTAAGAGATTTCACAGGCAGTCAAGAAGTATTATGTTGGTAACTAAGTCAGAAATGGCTTAACATGTTAATATATGATCACTAGTCCATTGGCATCACAACAAATACTTAGAGTATTTGTTAAAAATGCAGATTTCTGAGCCTTACCTCAGACATACCCAATTAAATTTTCTAGGCATAAGACTCATAAATCTTTAATTGTAAAATGCAGCTTATCACTTATATGATTTATATGCACATGAAACCGAGAATCCTCGGATTCTAAAAGAATATGGATTTCAGAATTGGATGGATCTGAGCTAGAATTCCAACTCTACCATTTATTTGCTGTGTGACCTTGGAAAAGTATATTAACTTCTTAGAGTCTCAGTTGTCCTATGACATAAATGTAATAATCTCTCTTCACTGGGTGTTTAAGAGATTTACATAGAATAAGGTAAAGTACCTAGAACTGTCCCTGTTACACAGAAGTGTTTGATAATATTAATTCTCTCCTTATTTTATTGCAACTCTTGATACAATTTGTTTCTCAAATTATCTTCAAAAACAAGCACCTCACCAGGTGTAGTGGTGCACATCTATAATCCCAGCAGCTCAGGAGCCTGAGGCAGGAGGATCACGAGTTCAAAGTAGCCTCAGCAAAAGCAAGACACTAAGCAACTCAGTGAGACCCTGTCTCTAAATAAAAACTACAAAATAGGGCTGAGGATGTGGCTCAGTGGTCGACTGCCTCTGAGTTCAACCCCCTGGTAGTGTATGCTCCCCCACAAAAAAACAAGCACCTCATTTGTCCCTTAGACCTCCCTTGCACAGAATTCAAGCAATCTTGGCATCATAATAATAATTTTGCATGTAATTAACAAATCTACCTATGTTAAAATACTCATATTTTCAAAATATTATGAGGACTAATCAGGTTTTGATCTAGATTATACTGATATTTTACTTTGGCAGAAATAGATATCCTCTTTCTCATTTACACTAAGACTTGCCATCATGCGACAGAATTTATGGGCATTCATTGCCTCCCTATTAATTTCAGAGCCTTGCCTGGTGGAAGTTAACTTTTTCTCTTCTTCCATAGAAAACCAGACATTTTTATGATCTTTCATAATATTGCCACTATTGTTGCAAGAATATTATTCCAAAATGTGAGAAATTTCTTCCATTTATACACCTTAAAACACTCAACTACTAGTCTGTTTTATTTTTTTGACAAAAGTACATCTTTTGTTGTTCACTTCAAAATTGTTAGAAAAGACAAAATAGAAATTTCATAATGAATTTTCTAATGTACTTAGTAAGATGAGAGGAATTTTAACTAAAAGTGCTGATGGAATTATGAGTTGAAGCCAGAGCTCTTATGTGCCACCACAGGCAGATAACTATCCACAATCATTTTTTATCTGATGTTTGATGATGAGATTATATCACTGATTTCTATAAATTAGGTTCTGCATTAAAGTTGACAGCATTTTATGAGTATTCATATAAAATATACTAAAATACTTGCCATAAACTGTTGAAAAATCATAGAGCTAGTCACAGATAGGAAGCATCAACTTATTACAAAAGAACCAAAGCTATAAGAAAACATGAGAGAAGCAAGACAATTTTTTGGCTCTTTATTAATTCCAAATGGCAACACATATTGAATTCTTTTCTAAAGAAAAGAATTATATTTTATCTTACCTTACATTTGAAATTCAAAATCTTGATGCTTTTCCCTTCTATATACTTACTTCAGCCTAATCCCTCCTTTACCTTCTAAATAAGATTCTATAGATGTGCAAGCAAAAGTCTGCCAGCTGCTGTGTAGCTGTTTTGTGTTATTGTGAGTTCTCTGCACTCCATGTTCATTCAGGTAGCTCATTAATAAAGGATTCTTTCCTTTTATACCATATAACATTGTGAAAATTAATATGTATATAGCAGATCAGGCTTTGAAGCACTAAGTATAAAAACCTCCATCTCTAGGTAGAGGCATGTAATCCTGTTATTTTATAATTTTAAAATATAAATTCTACCCTTCCTAGAAGACTATTCAAATAGAGGGCTCCAGCTTGCTTTAACACAATGCGGAAGAAAAGTCACAGGGAGATTGTTGAAGGTCAACTTTCAACATAATGTTTAAAATGTAAAGTTTTCCCCCTAGACATGATTATGCAAGTGTGTATATATCTACCTACCTGTTTGGTTGTCCTATACCCAATCTATTTATGGACTATTTATACAGACACATTTTAATCAGTTTATTGATAACTTTTTTCTTCTTCCCTACAATATTCTCTATGTTAGTTATTCCAGACAATCCATATACTCTTCAGGAGCCCAATCCAACTCTTTCTCTCAATTGTGAAACTCATATTATTTCCTTTTGGGATTTATGTAAATAATACCTGTTTATTGAGGAAAATTAATGTCAAAGTAAAATAAAATAATAGGTAAAATTTAAATTATCATCACTAATTTCACTACCCAGAAATCATATCTATGCTGCTATTAATATTTTGGTATAGTTTGGTATAGTTCCTTTCACCCTTCAATCTTTATTATCAGGTACAGAATATGTATATACATATATACATATATATAAATATATATGTTTGAAATGATTTAAATAACATTTTTTGGTGTGTATACACACACACATACATTTATATAAATTCTCAAGTCATATTTTAAGAATTTTCTCATGGTATAAAATATCTTTCAAAATATTGTCTTATAGTTAAATAATATGAATGTACTATAATTTGTTTATTTAGAAATATAATACTCTGATAATTATCCTTATACATATGTTTTCATGTGAAAATCTGATTATTTCCTTAAGATACATTTCTAGAGCCAAAATCACCGAACAAAAAATATAACCTTTTTAAGACTCAATCCATATTGGCAAATTTCCTTCTAGTTATACCTATTTATAGCAGTATCTGCTTTGCTCTCACCAACACTAAGTATTACAATTTTAAAATAACCTTTGTTATTTGATTATTTTTAGAATACAGTATTTTATTGTGTTAATTTGTATTTCTTGAATTGAACTGGTTTAATATTTTTAATGTTTTGGGCCAATTTAATTTTTTCTTTGTAAATTGCATTTTCCTTTTGCCTATTTTTCTACATTTCTATTCATCAATTTTCTGATTTATAAGAAATTTTCACATATAAAAAATAGTGACAGTGTACATTAAAAAAAATGACCTCAATTCTTTGAAAATGGTCAGAATCATGAAGTGACCAACTGTCCCAGTTTGCCTGGGACTGAGTAAGATTCCTTGGACATAAAATTTTTCAGTGCTAAAACTGGAAAGTTAGGCAACAAGTGATAGGTTTATTGCCCTAACTGAGGAACTGTTCCAGTTTGTATCCTAACTGCAGCAGAATACAAAGGGTATTTACAATAATGTACAGAGATAACTAGTAAATCTTGAATAGATCTATACAGAATATGTAGTATTATACCAATATTAATTTTGTGCTTTTGATAATTGAACTGTGGCTATGCAAGAGAATATCCTTGTTTTTAGAATATACATACAGAAGGGGTGTAATCATGGGGTAAATTGACATAATGTCTGAAACTTACTCTCAAACTATTGGGGGAGGGAAAATACAAAACAATAAACATGACAAAATGTTAACATTTGGTAAATATTGAGGAAAGTCACGTAAAAATTATTTTCGCCATGTTTTGCAACTTTTTACAAGTTTGGAATTATTTTAGTAACATTTTTTGGTGTGTTTGTGTGTGTGTGTGTGTGTGTGTGTGTGTGTGTTTGGGGAGGGATGTTTGATGGTGGGGATTGAATCCTGGTCCTCACACATGGCCCCAAGCCCTTTACCATTGAGCTAACTACCAGCACTCCATACAAAAATTTATTAAAGGATACTAATTGTTATGCACTACAAATATTTCCCCCAGTTTATCATTTGTGTCTTTATTTGTTTATATTGTGTGAGATTTTTTTTTCTTTATTTTATTGCTTGGAAATTTTAAATGATACTTCTTTAAGGTTTATCTCTCTGAGAGATGAATGCCTTCAAAAGCAGGCATAGTTAGATTATTTTATTTTTGGTTCCTAGCACAGTGTCTGAAACCTATTACTGACCCATAAATATTTGATAAATAAATTAATAAATACAATCTTTTTGTTTTGTCCTTTGTTTTGCTTCTTAAAGGGGGCTTTTTTTAAACTCTAAAGAATTTTTACATTATCTCTCTCTAAACTTTCACAGAATTTAATATTTTTATAGCTCATTAATGCACTTGGAATGTAGCATGCAGCATGAGGTTGATGACTGCTTTATTTTCCCCTAAGGACTAATAGTTTCAGCACTATTTATAAAACAGGTCTTTTGTTTTTCAGTATTTTGAAATACTACCTTTATTAAATACTGAATCTTGACATCCTTATAATGATCTATAGCATAATATTGTATTCTATTTCAGTAACTTTTTGTGTTGGGACTTTTTTTCTTCTGAGAAGAAAAGTAGGAACAGGAGAAGGAAGGAAGAAAAGAAGGAAGGAATTACTGAAAGTGTGGACTCCATCCAGAGCCAGTCTGAAGTGATTTAAATCTTAATAACTAGTTTTGTAATCTTGGGCAATTTAATTAACTTTTTCTGCCTTAATTTCCTTTTCTGTATAATGAAGATAACAAATTACCTTCTTAGTAGGATTTATTAAGAGGATAAAGTGAGTATGCAGAAAAATGCTAATGCATAGAAAGCATTATGAAGTTTTCCATATATTATTTGTAATAATACCACGTTTCTTGTTTTATCCCCTTTAGTTCAACACTGTTTCTGTTTATGTAGCTTAAATTTATATTCTTGACTCTGTTCTCTGTTTTGATAGTTTCTGCTTTGAAAATAGAGTCCACTACCAAGGCTTTGAACACCAGATGAGGATGATGAAGAAATGCAAAACGCTAGCTCTAGCCTCTGTCCTGAACTCTAGCTTCCTACCTCAACAGCTCTTTGGACAGTTCCAAAAGAATTTCCTGTCATGGTCTTGAACATAATATGTCTCAATATGAATTAGTTGTCTTCCTCTTTGACATTGGCTAATGCCACGGTTTCGTTGTCATTCCAGCTTGTTATTTTATCTGTGTCTCCTCCTTTCCCAATCTAACTAGTTATCAGATCTTCTTGATTCATTTTAATAACTATTCTCTTGCTCCACTTTTCATTGTTCCTATCACAGTTCAGAATAACATATCTTAACACCTATATCTAACTTATATTTAAAAACATAAGTCTTGATATTTGGTTATAACAAGTCTTCTTAAAATGGAATTTTGGAACAATCACTTATTAGTTTTAAAGTCTTTATTTCCTATTGCCTATAGCAATAAATCTTAAAACAGTAGCATATACACAGAAGGAGGGATTTTCAATGTATTTCATCTACTGATGTAACTCAGTGCCTAAAAGAGTTCTTGACACATAGTAGAAAACATAATAAATGTTTGTTGAATGACTGAATGTACCTTCAACTTGGCATTCAGGGACTTCCATAGTCTGCTTTCAATCACTCTTCCAGTTCACAAACCTCTAAACCAACTTGATGAATCTGCTCTTTTGCCCTCAAATATACTCACATGCCTTCCGCTTGGACCATATCTCCTGTTTTTCTAAGCAAGCGATCTTTACCCTGTCCATCTCTGTAAATCTTTACTTTTCACATCACACTGAATTCTAAAGTCTCTTGTTTACCTGTTTTGATGAATATCTATGCTAATTTTCATCATTATCTGTCTTTTTTTATCAAATGTATTTTATTGATGCATTATAATTATGCATGGTAGCAGATCATTATGCTATATTCATACATACACATAATGTTTAAAATTTATTTTTTTAGTTATATACAGCACCAGGATACATGCTGACATTATCACAAAAGCATGGAATCCAACCTGTTCCTTACTTTGCTTATCTTTTTCTGGGCAAATACCTCTTCTCCAAAAATAAACATCCTTTGTCTGATGGTATGTATGCTCTTTGGCATCTCTGTACATAAGGGTTTCATTAACTCTAACTAGCAAGTATTCTCTTATACTTGAACCCAAGATACATTTTAATAATCACCTATTTTATACAGCATTCCATTTCTCAGAATCAATATTGTGATTACAGAAAAATATTTTTGAACCTTAAGTAACTGATAGTGGGGTGGAGACACACTTTAGTTATTTTATATCTGCTAAATTCTCATCTGTTCTTTCCATCAAGCCAAGTTAGTTGTTTTCCTTTAGTGGACTAGTATACAGAAAGAAAAAAAATTGAGGGGAAATTTATAATCTGAAAAACTGCACCTCATTTGTATACAATGAATTGTAGAGCATTCTGCTGTCAGTATAACTGTTTAGAACAAATAAAAAAATTTTAAAAAATTAAAAAATTATAAAAAAGATCTAGGAAGCAGCTGCCTTAATTACATGATCCAAGCTAACAGCACTAATAACAAGATATCCACATTATGTACATCCAAGATAATGCCCTAATAAGGGCACAACATTACTTCCGTGATATGTATACCTCAAATACATAAACTGAATGCAACATGAGATTATATCATATAAATCCAAATTGAGGGACCATCTACAAAATGACTGCCTTGTGCAACTTCAAAGTCAAAATCATGAAAAGACAAAAGAAAACGAGACTATCTTAGATGGGAGGAGACATAACAATAAGTAATCATTGTGCTAACTAATTAACTAGAGTGTAGGATCCTGGGCCAAGGGACATTACTGTAAAAACTGACAACATTTGAATAAGATCTATAGATTAGTTACTGGTATTGTACTGGTATTAACTGCCTTGAGTATGGTCATTGTAGTTTGATTATATAGGATGTTAACATTAGCATAGGTTGGGGAAAGGGTATACAGGAACTCTATACTATTTTTGCAACTTTATAAATGTAAATTTATTTCAAAACAAAAAGTTGAAAAATTGAAGGAGGGGAAGATAAATTCTGTACTCTTGGAGTGAAAACATTAACAAGCTTTAGAATCACATCAATCATTTTCATTCATCAATATGGTCACTTATTTTCATAGTCATGCGTCGTCGTGTGGGAACTCTTTTTGCATGTGGAAGGGCTATTGTGAACATACACAGAATAACAAGAACAGAGGAATGATACTAATATACAGCAGTCATTCAACAGACACATCCCACGATATTTTAAGTGCTAAAAATACAACAATGAGTAAAAGAATAAACACCAAACCACTTGTAGTGTCCAGTCTTGTTCATAAGGAAGATAAAATTAGAACTTTCAGGGTTTTGCGTTTGTTGTTGGAAAAATAAGAAGGTAAACTTTTCAGTGTGATAGGGCTGTCGGGAGATAGAGACTTGTGTTAAGAAAAAAGAAATTTGTGACAAAAATTGGAGAAAATATTCAAATGGGTTAAGACTGGTGTGTTCGCATGCCCTTGCATAACTGCGTAGCTTTAATCTACACTTGTAGAGCAGCGTTTAAAGGGTAGGGAGAAGACCCGAAAGGTGGCTTGTAGGAGAGAAAAGTCAGAAGTAAAGTGGAACAGACTCAAAGGAAAGAGTGAAAGGGAAGAAAGGTAGCAATGAAAAAGGTACCTTACAACTAGGTAGTAAGACGACTGCAAAGAAAGTAAGGTCAGTGAGGACTCCTTTGAACTAAGTAGGATTTCAGAGGGTGTGAACGAAGATAGTAAGAAGACTAGAGATGGTAGAGGTTCAAGAGAAAAACATGAAATTGGGGATTGCAGTGAATGAGAATGGTACACGGACACTGAGAGGAAGGAAGGACACTAGTCATTTGTAAGTGGGAAGGAAGAACGTGCGGGCGGTGCCCAGGCGGCGGCGTGCGCGACCAGGGTGCGGCAGGCCCAGCCAGACCCCTGAAGGGCTGGAGGACAGGGGCGCTGGGGCTCGGCGTTGGGTGGGGGAAGGTTGCGGGACGAGGGGGAGGTGTGCGCTGTGTTTGGTGATGTCATTGCAAGTCAGAGAGCGGTGAAATTTAACACCGGCCGGATTTGCTTGGCTCCTCTTCTTCCAAGCGAAGCAGCCGGCGGCAGTCAACGCCGAGCGCCTGCAGTTGCCATCGGCCCCCTCGCACCGACTTGATTTCCGAAGTGGGTGTGTGTGCTTGTTTGACAAATGTTCGGGCGCGGGCTGTTTCCAAGGACTTCCCCCCCACCCCCACCCCTCATCTTCTTTCCTCCCCCCTCCTTTTTCTCCTCCCAGGCCCATGCAGAGGACTCCACTGGAGTCACAGTCGCCTTTGAACCGCAAGTGAACTCGAGGGCTGCACTCGCAGCTGAACTGCTGCAGCCGCCGGCGCCCCGCTGCCTCCCGTGAAGTCTCCCTCCTTGCCCGCCCTCCCAAGGGAACACAACCCCGGCTGGTCCCATACTGAGCTAGGCAGCAGGAAGCCTGTCTGTACTCCCCGTTTGGGTGCTATTTCCTACCCCTACACCACCTCATCTCCTCTCCCTCTTTTTTCCCCCTTGTTGCGGGTTAGGAGCATGGTTTTCACATGATTTCCCCCCTTTTTCATGGACAGTACCTGCACCCTTAGCAGTTCGGAGTTGGCTTCTGTTTTCCGTTAGCGTTTTGCTGCACGGACAAATGCATACAAATGCATTTAGGAGCCCACAGGACAAGGCGTGGAAAAGTCTCCCCCACCGCAAAAACGTAAGTAGCCCACTCGCCCGGGTAGGGGTTAGACCAACCCTTCACTCCACCCCCCTGGATCCACCGTTGGGGTTGGAGATCTGTGGTCCCAATCCTTGGCACTTTCTGGCACTGGGAACGGGCGAGCAGCCGTGGCATCCTCCCCTTGTCTTCTCAATTTGTAAAATACCGTGTTTGAAAAGAAGCCTCGTGCCAGCGGGGCTCAGGCAGTTTATGCTTAAAGTTATCCTGTGGCTCGGGAGAAGAAGCTTACTGGCACGCGTCCCGACGTCTTCGGCCACTTCTCCCGCCGCTCCAGAGCTGGGCTCCCACCGCCCTCTCTCCCTCCTCCCCTTCTCCTCCCGCAGGGCCCTGGCAGAAGTCCTCCTTTCCCGCGGTGCTTCTCAGGGTGACCAGTTTGGCATTGCTAGGATGCTAGCAGTCCCCTGAGCTCGGTGAGCGCAGCCTGGACCACTGGGCACTGGCGTGGGCAGGGTTGCCAGGTGGAGAGGGGTGGGGGGTGCCTGCAGAACTTTGGGCATCGGGAAGCTTCTCTTCCCACCGGTTCAGAAGCAATCGCTTCTCTGTAGAAGGCCAACAAACGTGCTGTCAATTTGGAGCTGAGGCTATACCCTGATCACTGGCCTGTCAGTGGGGAAGTGGCACTGGCCACCAGGACAAGGTGGGTGGACAGGACGCGGGGGCGGAGCTGATCCTACCAGGGAGGGTTTGGGTGGGTCCTGAAACGCACCCCACTTCCCCTTTGGGCACAGTACCTGTTCACACCCCCTCACTGGGAAAAGAGCAAGGATGGGGTTATTTGGCCTTCTGACTGCCCTGGTCCCTACAAGAGGGTAGTGGGCTACACAAATTTGCTTCTGGCCTCCAGGAGCGAGAGGCACGAACACAGCTGTGATGATTTTCTGTGGAGAGATTGGCCCCTCGGGAGAGTAGGTGGGAGAATAGGGGGCAGAACTGCCTGAGTCAGCTGAGGGCAGGCGGAGGCGGGGTGTGGAGAAAGACCGCCTTGTGGCAGTGTTTGTATGCACATGTGCTTCCCGGCCGCGTGCAGGGCTCGTGTGTGCTCTCTGCTAACACCCCTGGGAGCTTCACTACGCACCCCCATCTGGAGGAAACAGAGGAAAGCTCGCAGCCTTTGAAACACCGTGTGACTGGCGGTGCTGGGGTCCTGGGAGACCCAGTTGCACCGAGCTCAGTGAGTCACCTTTCCAGAAGGGGCTCACACAGGCTGCACGGAGTTCCTAGGCAGAAGAACTACTTTTTTTCATAAACGTCCCTCAGTATGGACAGTCCCGGAGAGCAAGGCAGGGGCAGGGATGAGAAGAATGCTCTGCTGATCCGGGGCAGGTACAAAGAGGCTGGAAAGCTCAGCCAACCAGGAGAGGCTGGTGTAGCCCTTCACCTCCTGTCCAGCAGCAGCTTCCACGTGCTTTCTCTTGCTGACCTCTCCAGTGGTGAGGGCTTTCCCTCTTGCTCTGCTCCAGGCCCACGTCGCTAATACTCCCTTTGGTAGCTGTGACAGACTTCTCGGATTAAAGCAGATCTTCTGCTCTGGGCCTCTGTCTTGTCTGGTTTACACTTCCCTTCCAGACGCTCCCAGAAAAGGCCCTGAATAAATTCTTGGGCAGTTTGGGGTTTTAAATTGGGTCCAGATGATGGGGAGGGGGGGGGGGAGAGTAGAGAAACCAAAGAATGGATAATACCCATGGAGCTTCTGAGGAAAAATTACACCACGTGGATGGGAAAAGAACTTGTGGAGAGGTGTCAGCATGGGTAGCAGATTCTAGGCAAAGGTGCTGGTTTCACTGATGTTTTGGAAGGCCTTCTGGACAGGGGTCTTGCAACGTTTGGGTATCTGCTGATATCCAACTAGTTCCATTACAGGAGACAGTGGGGATGGGCTGCAGAGAATTAAGGGTAATTCAGAATGACATCAGATTGCAGAACCTCAGAGCTCCAACCACACACATGCAAAGTATGGAGAGGGTAGTTAATGGTTGGGCCAAGAAATTGTTTCTAGAGGAAAAAGATCTCATTTTCATACAGAATTCGGAGTTCTTGAATTTGAAAAAAAGGCCACCAACCCTTGGGAAAGGAGGAGGGACTTGGTAGAAGCATCTGATTAGCTGATGATAATGTTAGGCCACTGAATTAAACCTTAGAGTCCCTAATGAAACCCCTGAGGTTTTAGTTTTCCACCATCTTTTTGTGGTGACATTTTGGAAGAGCAGGAGCAGCTTTTTCAAATCAGAGTTCCGATTAGTCACCCAAAAACATTTATAGTTTTAAAACTGGATCCTACAGACATTTTCTTTCACATGGCTGCTTTTAGATGTGACTTTGTAGAATTAATAAAAGAAAACTAAAACTCAAAAGTGTTTGATATACTGTTTTAACATATTATCAGAGAATCTTCTAGGCAGACTATTAGGGTAATAAAGGGTTTCTACAACCAAAAAGAAAAAAACAACAACAGCAAAAATTTTTGGATATAAAGATCTTGGCATGAAATTCTTTATTATTTTTTTAGTTGCTTAGTTATCTGTGTGTTCAAATAAATGCTTAAAATAAAGTGATATCTCAGGGAGAGAAAATATAATTTATGGAAAGTAAGTTTGACCATTGTTTAGACATTCTGCTTGGTTATCTGTGCAGTTGCAAGAGAAAATAAATTTTATTAGAGAAATTAGAATAGCTATGCTAGTTTCCTTGTATGGCTTGCAACTATGACTTATTACAGAAATCCTAACTTTGAGTGAGAGCTGAAATAAGGACCATTCATTTTCATGCTTTTAAAAAGTGAAGGTAATTCTCATTTATTCTTCATTTATTCATTCAACAGATGTTTACTGAGCTCCAACAATGTTCCCAGTATGATTCTAAGCAGTAGGGATATAATGGTTGAGCAAAATAGTGACACAGTTGCTGCCCTCCCAATGTTCCCAGGCAAATACAGGTCACAGTAAATGAAACAACTTAGTATAACAAAATGAGATAAGGGTAAATACAGGGAGTTTTTATCTAACAGTCCTGGTAGGTGTGAAGAGCCAGGAGGATAAGATTGGGGAAAAAATAAACTAAAGGAAACAAAGTCTAGACTGAAACCCAATTAGAAAGGACATGACATTTTCCAAAAAGGTTCTGGAACATTAAAAGGCTCATTGGTGAGAGTACAGTGCTCTTGAGGGCCTGAACAAAATGAACTTGGTTAGAACACACATTTTAGGGAAGAAGTGGCTTGACCTGAACTGCAGAAAGAGACCAGAGGGCAAAAGGTCTTTAAACTATGTAACTTTCTTAGCTAAACAAATAGATGGTAGGAAAACTGGCTTTTCTTGATCTTAGGATTAGTATGCAGCAGTTAGAGAAGTTATGTATTTGTTGAGACTCAAGACCACTTGGTAGTCTTATTGACTCAAGGTTGACTGCTTCTTTCATTCATCTAATTTATTTTTAGTATAACACTAGCATCTGCCAGGAACTTTGCTAGGCTAGGTAAGAATCAGTTTACCAGTCTCTGTGGTGTTACTTGGACAGATTAGGTATATTTT
>CM053400.1:65717584-65733125 GCA_028644305.1 Xerus rutilus | reverse complement strand
TGTTTCTTTGTATGAAATTACATGAGTGGTAATTTGACATGTTAACAATAACAAGCATGTCACCTATACTAGTTCATATTTATTCAGTACTTTGTAAGGGTGCCAAGTACTGTTTTATGTACTTTACATGAACTTTTTCAATTAGTCCTTTTAATAAACCTCGTGAATTAGATTTAACATATGAAAAATTTGAGGCATAGAGTGATAGGAAAATGTGCCCAGGTTACATAATAAGTGGTAAAACTGGAACTTTACTACAGAGAATTTACTCTTAACCATGCTAATTAAAATAATAGTTTAATTCATAATCTTTCATTAGAGTTTACTTTTTGGATTTTATACACTTTATAAGTTGTAGATATCCAAAAATTGTTTTTCTATTTTCATAGGAAACTACTTCTTCATTTTATTGGACTATGTGTAGCTTGGATTACTGTTCATGCTCACGAACAAGGTAAGAAAATTACCTTATCTGTTATTAGTTTGAAAAACTTTTGCTTCCAGACAGCAAAAGCACATGACTTTTAAGTTATCATAACCTTAAGGTCAATATAGAACAATAAAAATGTCTCTGCCCAGTATAATGAGAATGTAAGGGTAAAGAAATCAATTTTGGGGAGAAATATGACCTTTAAGAAATTACTCAGATCTTCCATCTGTGAAATTGCTTACATTTTTAAGCAAACTCTGTAAAAGGGAAGTTTTGTACAGTAAAAAGGCTTTGATTGTGACTTCATTTTAAGTGGGAGTTCTTGGGGGTGGCAAACTGTGACTGGATTACCTTTGCACTTCTTGAAACAACACAAGCATATAATAAATGTTCCGTCCAGATTCGCAGCATTAAGAAACAATGAAATTTGCATATTAGTGGGCTTGGGGTTTTATTTAATTCAAATGGAGATTTAGAAAATACTTTTGTGTTTTGTTTTGTATTTGCCTGCTAGCTTGTTGCTCTGGTAAAATGATGACAAGGTTTCCAGAGTTTATGTATGCCCCAATTCATTCATTTATTAAAAAACATTTTAAAATATCTATTTCCTGATTAATAACTTAATTGCTAATGATTGAAATATAAATACAATAACATCTCTGGCCTCAAAGTGAAAAAAGTGGCTTTTTTAAAGGTTAAAAAAATAGCAAAATCAAAGAAAATTCCTGAAACTGTGCTAGACTTAGACATTATCACCATGGTCCTAATATTTTTCCTTATTTGCCTTATATGTAGCAGGGTTATATGTGACTGCAAATTGTTCATTCTGAAAGAACCAGCTTTATAATTCAATGATAACTCAATGAACATGTATCAGTTTGGTCAAATAAAATCTGAAAAGATAAATCATGAATGAACTATGTAAAGGATTAAAAGGGTTGCAAAGGGAAGAATGGAATTTTATCTGATTTACCAAATTGACAGGTAGACAGATATAAATACAGTCAGCCCACCATATCTGTAGAGTCCACCAAAGATTAAAAATATTCTGAAAAAAATTTCATCTGTATTGAACATGTACATTATTACCTAAACAATACAGTATAATGACTTATATAGCATTTACATTGTATTATGTATTGTAAGTAATTTAGAGGTTATTTACAGTGGACAGAAGGATGTGTATGAGTTATAAACAAATACTACATTTTACTTAGGCACTTGAATCCCTGCAGATTTTGGTATCCACAGGGGTCTGGAAAATCAATCCCACAGATACTGAGGAGCAACGGTATCCTGTCAAATACCATGTAGATGAATGAAAATATTTCTTGGAAAGCATTTTCTAATTCACTTTTATGGGGAAGTGGTTAAATTAGGCCACATGTCATATGTAACCTCATGAAATGCTATTCTTGGCCAATGTATTTCTATTACTTTATTTTGCTTTACATGGAGATGAAGAGAAAAGAAACTGTATCCTTTAATTTCTTACTATTAGTATCACTATTTCTTATTATGTACCACTTTACTAGTAGAATATCCATTTTCTTCACCACTAGCTTTATTGCAGGATTTTAATAATTATGTCTATGATAGCATTGCTGAAACCAAGATGAAGGAGACTTAGGTCACTACTGCAAAGGTCACAGCCTCAGAAATAGAAGAACCAAGATTTGAACTCAGGCAGTTTGACTGCAAAATCTTAAATTCTTTAATATTACACTCCTTTGAGCAACAGAGAAGAAAGAGAATAGCCATTGTTAATTCCATATACATTTTGTGTCATGTCCTTTTCCAGTACTTTATATGTATTATTCTTATCTTCATAATGAACCTGCAGAGTGGGTATTATAGATAGAGAACCTAAGGATCCAAAAAGTGGCTTACTCAGGCTCATACAGTAGACCTGAATCTAGGTCTCGTCATCTCTGAGGAGAAAACTCCTGTCCTAAACATCCCTTTGCTTCACAATTGACAGCCACTGGCATTATGAGTTTAATAATTTACAAAATGTATCCTTATCAGAATATTAGAAACTCAGGTAAAGACATAAGAAAATTGAATGTTTTTGAATAGTGTATTTTATTTACATAATACAAAATGTATTCTTTTATTTTAGGACAGACAATAATTTTCAGTCTTATAGTGACAAAAATTTTTTCCAGTTCCTAACAAAAGGAAAATACTTTAAAAACAAAACTCTCAGGCTGTAGAAAATTGAATACTTTTGAATACAAAAAACAAATGGAAACATAGAAGTACTTTTTTCCTAAAATATTTTTTGTTAAATTAACATGATACAGTATGTAGCATCTAATAGGTGATTAGAAGAAACATTATCCAAGAAATTGTGTTTTTGTGGTGATCACAAATATCATTTGCAATCTTAATATTGTTAAATACATATTTTAGCCAGTGCTTATCTGAAGTGAGACTTCTCAAAAACATTTACGTGCTTATGAGGTTTTTCAAATCTTAAACAGCATCAAAGTAATTCAAGTACATGACTTAAAGTTCAAGTTGTACTGTAAAACATAACAAAAACTAGGATCCCTTGCCTTTACCTACTTCTGAGACCTTCTGCCCAACCCATTCATTTCTAACCTTTGTATTCCTTAATAGTATCTACATTTTATTGACTTCCTATTATTGATGATGAGCGTTTGACATTTTTATACTATCCTATCCTCCTTCTTCTCCTCCTCCTATCATCTCAATATAACTGTATCAAAGTTTTTGGTTAAATTACTATTTGTAATTTACCTTATTATGACCATGTGCATATTTTCTGTCACTGAGCCCTGTATATTTTCTTTTCTGTACAGTATTGCAAAATGGCTCCTTTTTTGCTCATGTTGTGTTCTATGTCATTATTAATCATTTTCTCAGATTCTACAAAACGTTTCTAAAATTTCTTTGAAAATTATCCCCCCTCCAAAAAAAAATGCACAATTCCAGTAATTTGAGTTTTTCCTTGGAGATTTTCCTTCTAGAGCTAAAATTCTCCTGTTCTACTGTGGACTATTACTTCTATACAATTTCTGTAGAGTTGATATTTCTCCCTCATGTAAGAACCAGTTTCTTGGAACTCATATCTTCCTTTTTCATAATCTATTTCCTTATTTGGTTGTATTATATCCTCCAAAAGCATCCTGAGAATATATATTTAGGTGGTTCAGATTTGCAATGATGCTTTTCTGAGAATGTGTTTATTTCATCATTACACTTAAGGGTAGTTTAAGTGAGTACAGAATTTTAGGCTGTAAATCTCTCAGAATTTGAAAGGATTTTTACCTTTTAGCTTGCAGATCTGTTGTTAAGAAATCTGATGCTATGTTAATTTTTTATCCTTTGTACATGATTTTTTATTCTTTAAGCCCTTTAAGATTATCTATTTATCTTCGATGTTTTGAAATTTCATGATGATGTGCTTTGTTACAATTTCTTTTTCAATTCATTGTATTGGTAGGCAATAGGCCTTTTCAAAGTGGACAGCTATCCTTCATTTTCTGGGAATTTTTCTGTGTTCTTTCTTTCCCATACATTTATTTTTTCTTTCTATAATTTCTGTTATATTTTGCATTTTTGGAATTGAACTCCTTATTGTTTTCACCTTAAGATCTCATTTCTCATCTTCCTTTATGGTTTTATTTTAGATGAGATTTTTATGAGTTACTATTCCAACCATTTTCATTTTTTATTTTTGCTATTTAAAATGTTTTAATAGCCTTTTCACTCAGATTCCCCTTCCTCTTCTTTTTAAAAATAGTACCCTGTTTTTGTTTCTTTGATGCAATATCTATTCTTACCTCTCTGAGGATAAGAATCATATTTTTGAACTTTTCTTCTGCTCCCTGCACTCTCTTTGTTTCTTCCAAACATTTGTTTGTTTTGATGGTTCTTTTAGTGTTGCAGAAATTCTTTATAAGTCTGAAGTACCTTTGTTATCATTTAAAAGCAAGATACTAAAAATAGGCTTGGAAACTATTTGCATAGGTAGGCTTGTCATCAGAGATGTTTCACAATAGAGGGTGATTGAGTAGGAACCTGGCTGACCATCTGGTTGGACCACGAATATCTGAGGCTATAGAATTGCTTTAGAGAAAGATCCTCCAATATCCTACTTGTAGAATAAAATCCTAATTGCCATTTTTTATTAGAAGTAAGTGATATAAAAAAGTTCTGGTTTGGGGAGTTGTCTCTCAATTTAGTATATACTTTTAGCTGAATCCTTAATTCTCATGATATTTCTCTTCCATGTCCTGCTATAATTGGTTAAATATTTCAATATTTCTACATAATTAACTTTCAGTCTCCTATTATGGTCTCAAAGTTCCTTCCTCCCTCCCTCCCTCCCTCCCTTCCTCCTTTCTTCCCTTCCTTGTACCTGGGATCCAACCCAGGAGCGCTTGACCACTGAGTTACATCCCCTATCCATTTTTATTTTGAAACAGGGTCTTGCTAAGTTGCTTAGGGGCCTCACTAACTTGTAAGTTGCTAAGGCTGTCTTTGTTTTTTGTTTTTTGATATGGGATTGAACTCAGGGGCACTTGACCATTGAGCCACATCCCCAGCCCTATTTTGTATTTTATTTAGAGACAGAGTCTCACTGAGTTGCTTAGCACCTTGCAGTTACTGAGGCTGGCTTTGAACTCCCGAGGTTTTGTTCTGTTTTGTTTTCCAGCTCTGGAGTCATTGGGATTATGGGCGTGCACCACCCGCCTTGCTCAAAGTTTCTTATACAAACTTCAATCTCTACTTCTACCTGTCCCCATTCCCCAATATGAAATGCCATGTGTCACTCTGAAAAGAAATAAACAGCTATGTGATTTGCTATGATTTTAGTTATTCCTTTACATTTTAATACAGAAGTATCTTATCAATAGATACGAATTTTATATGTGTCATATAACAAAGTTTTAGGCATGTCCTAGTGAATAAATGATTCTATTTCAAAGAAAAATTTAATTATATAAGGCTGAGTTTTCTGAGGATTTAACAGATACGGATACTTTTTCTCACCTGATGCAGTATACCTTCCTTATTACTCTGGCTACATTGGTGGGCTGGCTGCCAGTGAGCTATTGGCGTAACAGCAACACCACTCCATGGTGATTACACCATGCAAAATGCGTAACTAATTCTCACCATTCACAGTATTCTCAGATTCACGATCCTGAGGTGTGAAAACCACATGTGTAGGATCTATGTGTAGAATACTTATCTCCAAAAAGAGTACTTCCTAAAGAAATTAATCCAAAATGTGTTTACTATTAACAGAGAAGCAGCTCATTCTAGTTGCAGTAACTCCAAGTATTTTCTACTGAAAATCCCTACTGTGCACTCGACCAAATATTTTACACATAGCCTAAAGCTTCATTTCTCACTTTACAAATAAGTTTGCATTTATCTCTGTATACAGAGTAAATGTGCTATTTTCATTAAGAGAACTTTAAAGAAACAATTGCCACTTTTAACATGTGTGCAAGTTGCACTTAAGCACAGGTGTTCTGGAGCCAGAAGCCTGGGTTAATGTCCAGATTCCACTACTTAGTGCTTATGTGACCTTTAGCAAATTCCTGAGGTACCCCGAGCCTCGTTTTCAGCACCTCAGAAAGTGAAGATAACACTAATGCTTACTACATATGTCTGTTGAGTGAACAAAATGAGATAACACATGTAAAGTGTTTAACACAGTGCCTATTGCACAAAGAGGGTATAATATATTCCAGCAAAAGAAAAGAGAGTCTTCCAGAACCTTTTATTTTCCCATATCCTCATAATATTGAAAAAATAAAATAAAGCAAAACAGCTGATTTTCAACAATTTCCTTTAGTTCCTTACCTCAGTGAACTGCAGCCAGAAAGCCTGCATTTGAGTCTTGATTTTGGCACAGACCATTTGGCTGAGATTATACAAGACAATACAAAGTGAACAGGAGGCAATTATCTAGTTAATCTGGTCAATTTGGGTAAATTGGCAAAAGAAAAGGAAACTAAGTTGAGGTCTATATAATGTTTCTTTTTATAATTTTGGTGATTTTGTTTCCTACAAACTAGAAAGAATATAACTTTGGGACTTTGACTAATGAATACATGAAAATTTAAAATAGTAAGAATTCACTGAAATTTAGTTTTGTGTTAGATTTTTGTTGCTATGACAAATACTTGAAAATAACAACTTAAAGGAAAAAAGATTTATTTTGGCTTATAGTTTCAGAGGTCTCAATTTATAGTGGCAATCCCATTGTTTTGGGCCCAAGGTGAGGCAGAACATCCTGGCAGAAAGGTATGGCAGAAGAAAGCTGATCATCTCATTGCTGCTAGAAAGCAGACAGAGGGAGGAAGAGAGAGAGAGAAAGGGGCTGAGGACAATAGTTTCCAAGGTCATGCTACCAAATATCCATTCCCTCTAACTAGGTTCCACCTCTTGTACAGTTTCCCACCTCCCAATAATCCATTCAGTTGTGAATCCCTCAATGGATTAATCCATTGATGAGATCAGAGCCCTCATGATCCAATAATTCCCTCAAATCCTCACCTCTGAACACTGCTGCATTTGGGACCAAGTTTTTGACACATGAGCCTTTAGGGATATTCCAGATGCAAAGCATCAGAAGTACTTTGTTATATTAATTTAGTTCTTTGGTAGTAAGGTTAATACTGTAACATGTTATATTCTATAAAGTGATATTACTTTTTATCTACAAATTGATAACTTTCTTTTAAATTCTTTGAGTTACTAAGAAATGTAGCAATCCTTACATTTGAAGGGTAAAAATACTATCTTTGTCTTCCAGTTTGCCATAGCTTATTGACAGGTTAAATGGCTTGTTCTGTATACTTGTAATACAAATGTAACCACTGGCTCTCTCATATATATTTCTTTAGGTATACACTATGGACTGCACTCCTCCACAGAGTTAAGTGTAGAGTCAAAGCCTTGGATTTCAGTCAGAGTTTTATCATCTATTGAAACTAAACTCCCTTTTCCCCATACTTTGTCCCCATCCTTTACTTTATCCCATCCCTCTCTCATTTCCCTTTCTTCCTTTTTCTTTGATTCTCACTTTTGATAAGCATATCAGTGCTACTTACTATGTAAGTTCCAAATGAAAGACAACTAGGTTTGGTTGTCTGTGTCACTCTTCTAAATCTGAGTGTCAGCTTTAGAAGACTGATTTCATTAGCATACCAAGAAGGGATCCATTTCTCATTAGTGTATAACAAAACAACAACAAACAAAAATTGTACCGAAGGTTTCAAAAAAGAAGTAACACTTAGCAGGGTGTGGTAGCCTGCACCTGTAGTCTCAGCTCCTTGGAAGGCTAAGGCAAGAGGGCTGCTGGAGCCCAGGAGTTAAGAAGCCAGCCTGGGCAACATAGCAAGACCCTGTCTCTAGAAACAATAGAATAAAATATAAAAAGAAGTAACACTGCTTGGTCAGTATTATAGGGTAAGTAAAGCTTTACATGGAGGGATACTTCTAGGAGGACTCTTGAAGAAATGGGTTAAAAAAATTGGTTCACTTGGATATGGCAAAAAATCCCAGGAAGAATAAAAAATATACAGAATGCAAAATGCTGTAGAATGAGTAGACATATCACTAGAAAAATAAGTAAGGGGTAGTGTAAAGGTAGAAGCAGTTCCCAAGACCACCCTTAGTTTTGATACCAACTTCAAATTCTGAGGTCCCCAAGATAACCTTCAGTTTCAATAATGTTATAAAGACTCAGAAAACTCCCTGAAATTCATTATGTTTGCAGTTATGGATTATTTTAACAAAAGAGTATAGATGAAAATTAGTCCAAGGAATGAACTTCAATGTTTGGAGGATCCCAAACATAGAGAACAATAAGTACAGATACCATGAGTTGAAAATGAGTTTAGCAGATTTCAGAAAGAATAAGAAAAGACTAGTTTGTCTGGAGCAAAGTAAGGTGAGATGAACTGATAGGAGATCAGGTCAGAGAGATAAGAAAGGGATAGATGACATAGGTTCAATGTACCATGTAAAGCCACTGGAGGATTTTGATAAGGGGATTGCCAAGATCTAAATTTTATTACAAAAAGATTATTCTGGCTGCTTGTGTGGTTGTGGGGCTCTTCACTGAGAGAAATCTGAAGTAAGAAGGATGAGGTTGGGGAAAATATATTGAGTTAGAAGTGCTTTGGCGACATCTGATCCCTATGGGATAAATTCAGTGGGCAATTGGATATGCAACCCCAGGAGAGAGGTTTGTGAGTCAGCATATGTGGTTGTTGAAGTTATGGTTTGGATAAAGTCATAAGGTCTGGTGTTTACAGTAAAAAGAGCAAGGCGTTGTCTTGGTGACACCAGAACTTATTCTACATTTAAGAAACAAATAGAGGAAGGAGATATAGTCAGTTCTGCTGTTGGGTGACACATGCACTGCTACAAGTCACCGGATTGAGATTAGGTCTTAGGTAATTAGCATTCCAATTCTGTCTCAGCGCTTTCTATTGGGTGCCTTTGGGCAAATAATTTAGCTCTGTGACTCTTCTTAACTGTCAGACAACAGTTATGAAGCAACAGTATCTGTGCCATAGGGTTGTTGAAAGAATTATGTGATTGAATGAAGTGAAGTTCTTAGAACAGTTCTTGGTACATGAAAGAATCTAATAAACACTGCCATTATTCTTATTCTTTAAAAAATGTCAAGTACATAATATAGTGCCTGGTTGAGAATTAATATCTAAATGGCTACTAGCTTCCTAAGTGACATGAACTGGATTGATTTTATGGGTAGGATTACCATGAAATAAATAATTTATTGCAGACAGTCTATTTATTTACTAATGTATATATTGATGCCAACTATCTAAATTTAACTCCAAACTGTAACTTGGGCCAGGCCTAAATGAAATGTTAAAATGTTTGTCCTCTGGGTAGACGTTTCCTTCTTTTATTTTTCTCCTTTCTTTTTTTCCTCTCTCTCTCCTTCCATCCTCCTTTTCTCCTCGACCCTTCTCATATGTACTTTCAACTCTTAAGAATTCTCTATTCTCTCCTCTCTCAACATCTGCTCAAAACATTTGCTAAATGTATTCACACCCAGGTGTGAACACTTAAAAGTAGGATGACAGTTCACTTTCACCTCAGGTACAAACTCTAGTTATTAAGTAGAGAGTAATCGCCACTGTAATCTCCACTGTGATATTTCTGTGGGGACAATGTAATGCTACTATGATTAATTACTGCGGTTTGCCAAAGGAGATGTGGAATTGTGTAGGGAATCCAATGCCTGTGAGATAGTGTGGAATAGTCAGAGCATAGCCTTAGAAGTGAGAATGATTAGACTCAAATATAGCTCTACAATTTATCAGCTGTGTGATATTGATCAAGTTATTGAATCTCTCTGTGACTCAGATTCTCCATCTGTGAAATGGGCATAGACTTTAAGTATAAACCATGAGAATATATATTCCCAATCCCTCCCCCCCATATATTATACATAGAAACAAAGGTAAATGAAATAATAAACAAACCTAAAAATTATATTTTCAGCAAAACTAGGCAATTAATATAATCTGCAAACTCCCAAAACTATGCCAAGAAAACCAGATGCCACATACAATCAATAGGAAAAAGTCAAATTTCCTGAGGGTGAGGAACGAAGTTTAACATAATTAAGGATTAACCGTTAATAACAAGAAGTACTATAGGATCTGAGAGAGGCAGAAGCTGCCCAGGTCAAAGTACAAGAAAGCTTAGATAACACTTAAGTAGCTAAGTGGGAACAGACCTCAGAAAATAGAAAACTCATATCCTGAGGTGAAGGATTTATTTTGAAGCATGCACCCAAAGGGTCTGGATACAGAGGAAAGAGAATGAGAGGTTGTAGGCAGAGCTGGCTATTGAAGTCCCTTGAACTGCCTACAGTTCAGAGAAAAGGTGGGGTATTGTAAAGGAGTCATTTTAATTTTAGAAGGAAACTTGGTAATACTGTAGCAGTTTTGAGGTTTGGAAGGCCTGGATTTCTCCTGACAGCATCCTTCTATAAATTGCTGGGCTAGGAAATAATGAGTAATGAAAAGGAGCTGACACAGCATAAGTAGAAAGCCATAACAAGCAAAAATGTAGGGAAAAGAAGCAAAAACAGAATATACACAAAATATATTGCTATTAGATAAAAATTCTGACCAAATGCTTTTCAAATAAAGAAACTCCAGATCATCTATATGAAGGAAGATGATAAAGCAGAAACATGAGAACTCAGGGTAAAGTAAGAGAGGACAAGACATTACAAAGGATATAAACTGTGATCTTAGAGAATTCAGAAGTCATAGGAAAAAAGCCTTATATATTGAGGTAAAATTGTAAAGAGCCCAGAGAGAAATTAGACATTACAGGAGAAGCAATAAAGACAGAAATAAGAAAAATAAGTGGATCTGAAGATAAAGAATATATCAAAAAGAATTATAGAGAAATTATTCATATAGAAGACAGCGTGACTCAACATACTTCATAACAGGATTTTTTGAAGAAGATAACCAAAACTATGAAATTTCCAAATTCATGAAAAACTTGCTGAAGTTAAAAAATGTCTTGAAGCTATTCAATGAATGAGCTTTTTATGCACCTGGAAACAGTTATTCAGAATGATCCATAAGAAGCCATATTCTAATAAAATCACTAGTTTTCAAACATAATGAACAACTCTTTAGGTTAACTAATTTAGTTGGTAAGTAATTTAGATTATATATTAAACAAGCATAAAATGGATTATGATTAAAATTTTGCTTAATTGTAATAATAAGATATGAGAAATCAAAAGTATTTTCATGATTAAATGGGGTCCACTTATGCCTCCATATCTCTGGAGGTGCATATAATTCTAATCTGCTGTTAGGAATACTGTGATGGAAAAGTTTGAGACACACTATTATGCAATATTTTAGATCAGACATATCCTTTAATATTGTTACAAAATTTCAACTATTTTGTGAATAAGATGATGGTTGTTCTAAATCTAAAACAGAACATTTGAGTTTTACGAATACCTCTATGACAAAACATTTTAATTGTATTGTTAGATTATGCATAAATGATATTCAGTAATTATTTTTATTGTACACATCTGTCAGACTTGGGACTAATATTCTCCATTATGTTTGTTCTTTGCAATGAACATGAATTGTCAGATATCTGCTAATTTCCTGCAAAAGGAAAATTAAGACGATGCCAGATATTCCTGGCTAATCTTCAAAAACTTCTTTTTTTTCACTTATCATTCTTGTTTAACATTTCTGGCCAGAGATTTTATATATGTACACACATAAACACACACATACACATGTACACACATGTACATATGTGTATATACATATATTTTCATTGGCAAACACATGTACACACACACACAAAGATACAGATGGAGACTTATAACCCAGATAATAATAAATATCACAAAATTGACTAAGCTGTTCTATATTCTCAAGAGAAGATTCATCATTCTTTATGAATAGCACTTAATTTTATGTGACTCTGAAGGTGAATATGAAATATGATCAGGTTGTGGTGGGGCAAACTCATTCATTCAGAAATTTTAAAACTATTTGCAAGGTAGGTACTGTAGAGATACAATAATGAATCAATTTAGAAACCATCTTCCAGGAGCTTATAATTAAGTAACAGATATAAGTAGTATACTATTAGCAATACTACAATGAAAAATAAATTTTAAATAGTCCTAATTATTTCAGATGCATATTATATAAAATGCATATTATAAAATAAAAATATTGAAAAGGAGTCTATAAATTGGGCAAAAATGCAGAAGAGGATTGGGGAAAAAAGGGAAATAGAGAAACTTGAAATTTGCCAAAAAAGTATGGTGTTTACCAACAACAAAAAGGACTTTAGTTTTCTTGTACAGGAGTTACTCAAGGATTGTGGTGACCAAAATGCTTTAAAAGTAGTACACACTTAAGATACTAGGCAAATAGTTTCTGTGTGATTTTTAAGTTCCCAGAAGTTTAGAAGGGAAAATAGAGTGTAAGAGATTATATGAACTTAATTCATAAAATGTCTTCCACGTCACAAACATTTTTTGTGTGACCCCCGTTTCTCCTTAACACAGATGTAATGACATAGATGTAATTTTAAGCTATGAACTGAAGTGAATAACATCTAGGAATCTTTGAGCATGTGTATCCATTGGAGTAACAGATAAGAATTCTAGTCAAATGGAAAAAATGAGAGACAAACCTAATTTTTAAATTAAATTTTGGATTAAGCCAGGCACAGTGGCACAAGCCTGTAATCCCAGTACTTAGGGAGGCTGAGACAGGAGAATCTCGAGTTCAAAGCCAGTCTCAGCAGTGGTGAGGCGCTAAGCAACTCAGTGAGACCCTGTCTCTACATAAAACACAAAATAGGGCTGGGGATGTGGCTCAGTGGTGGAGTACCCCTGAGTTCAATCTCTAGTACCGAAAAAAAAAAAATTTGGATCAAAAAATATTGGTGTGTGAGGGCTGGGGTTGTAGCTCAGTGGTAGAGCATTTGCCTAGCATATGTGAGATTCTGGATTTGATCCCCAGCATCACATAAACATAAATAAAAAATAAAGGTATTGTGTCCATCTATAACTAAAAAAAAAGAATGATATATTGGTGTGTGGATGTGTGCATGCATACATGAAAACTTTATTCAAATTAATGAATATAACACCTTACTCTTCCTCTCCCTTTCTCTTGTTGCCTAGAAACTAGTTATTGATAGAGCATGCATGCTTATTTTAGAAATTACTGTTGATACAAGGAAGATTTCCTTATACTCAAACATTTATATGAACACATGAATGCATAAGAGTAAGATTCTTTCTCTCTTTCTCTCTTTCTCTCTTTCTTTAATTTCCAGGCATAGATATTCTTCAACAACTAGGCCTTGGAGGCAAAGATGTAAGACACTCATCATCAATGACTGCTGCACCATCATCATCTACACCATTACCTCAGGGGGTCCATTTAACAGAATTAGGTGTCGTGTTAAAAAATGATGCTTATGTTGAGTCACCTCTCATGAAAATTTTACCAGTCAACTTAGGAAAGACATTTACAATATTAATTGGGTTACAGTCGCATAGAGTGAATAATGCATTTCTCTTCAGCATTAGAAATAAAAATAGACTGCAATTAGGAGTACAATTACTGCCTAAAAAATTAATAGTATACATTGGAGGAAAGCAGTCTGTATTGTTCAACTACAGTGTTCATGATGAGCTATGGCACTCGTTTGCCATTACTATCAGAAACCGAGTTGTCTCAATGTTCGTTGAATGTGGAAAGAAATATTTTAGCACAGAGGCTATTTCAGAAGTTCAGACCTTTGATTCTAATAGTATGTTTACCTTAGGAAGTATGAATAATAACTCTGTACATTTTGAAGGAATAGTGTGTCAGTTGGATATTATTCCTTCTGTGGAAGTAGCTGCAGACTACTGTAGATATGTGAAACAGCAGTGTCACCACACTGACAAATACCAAACTGAAACAAGCCTTCCTCACACAACTATCACACCAACTAAGAGACCAGAACATGCTCCCTTGCCTAAAGGATTCGATGAAAAACTACTGTCAGAGAATACATTTACCGAAGGCAGAAGCATTCCAAATACCACAAATGATGATTCTGCAACAGTGCATAAAAGACCAGAACACCAGGTATCAAGAGCTCAGTCCACTTCTCTTCATTCAGCAAACGTCTCTGCTGTGGATCTCACCAACTACAGGATTCGAGCCAAAGAAATCATCCCCGAGGAACATATTCAAACAAATTTAGACCTGTCAGCGACCCATCATGGCCTCAGCGAGACAAGATCTAATATCAAGGAGAAATCTAGTTCTCTGCTGAATGTATCTGAGAATCTCACACAACATGATGGTACCATAACTGGTCTGTCACTGTTTAAGAAGATGTCATCTGTTCTTCCATATAGGAAACATGATAGAATTGCTGATCTCAAGAAGGCGATCACAGCAGATCTACACACTAATGAACTCATGGAAACGGAACGGATTTTAAACACAACCTTATATAAAGTGACAGAAAAGCCATCTGTGGATAATCACCTTGATCTAAGGAAGGAAGGTGAATTTTATCCTGATGCTACTTATCCAATCGAAAATAGCTATGAAACTGAGCTTTATGATTATTATTATTATGAGGACCTTAATACAATGCTCGAAATGGAATATCTGAGAGGGCCAAAAGGGGACACTGGACCTCCCGTAAGTTGCTGTTTTTTAATATGTCTAAATGCACTAACTTATACATCTCAAGAGAGTTCTCTGGACCATACAATGTAGAACAGATCAGATCTGTCACAGAAATGTGTCCTGGCATAATGTTTGCTAGAATACATTTGAGGGAACACAACTCTGGCTCAAATACTGTACTTTTTTTTTTTAATTGGCAGATTGAAAAGGTTACTTAATTCTGGGTGAAGTGGTGAGCAACCTATGTTTTTCTTGTTCAGTTGAAATCCAACCAGGAATTTAACTGCTAAATATAGATCAGCATTCTTTATATAAAAAAGCATAGGTTTAATGCATAGTCATGTTAAAAGAAGGATTTATAAAAACCGTGATAAAGAAAAATATATTAAATATACCAATTAAATATTCTTTCAAGCAAAATAACATCAGATGGATTAACAGAGCATAAAAGTTATTTTTTTAATTTATTTGTTTTATTTAGGCTTACATGTTAACAGTGCAATTTGATTCATTGTAATAGAGGATAACACATCAATTCTCTAGTTGTATAGAATCACAACATATATGCAGTCATATATAAAGTTAGGGTTATTATGACCATCATATTCCACCACTCTTGCTGTCCGCATGCCCCCTCCCATCTTACATCCCTATGAACAGAGATCCACCATTGTTCCCATGTCCTTCCCCACATTATGGATCAGCATCCACTTATCAACGAGTACATTCGGCATTTGGTTTTCTAAGATTGGCTTACTTCACTTAGCATGATATTCTCCAACTCCATCTATTTACCTGCAAATGCCATAATTTTATTCTCTCTTATTGTTGAGTAATATTCCCTTGTGTATATATACCACAGTCTCTT
>CM053400.1:65540327-65717084 GCA_028644305.1 Xerus rutilus | reverse complement strand
AGGTCTCACTTAGGCAGAGTCACAAGCTGGAGAGTCTGTGTGCGACCCTTACAGTAAGTGTGAGCTCCCCTGGGGCTAGAGGCTAGCAGGCTCTGGTCTGCCTTCAACTGGGCACCCTAGCATTCCCTAAGGGTGGTTTTGGGCCTTCTGTCTCGCCTGACCACAGGAACTCTGGAGCGGAACTGAGGCGGGCCCAGAGCACACTAGGGTGGGGCCTCTTCACACTGGGGTCTCTAGAGGCCACTCTTCCAGAGTGCCTCCTCTGTGGCTGGTAGCAATCAGACTCTGGTCAACCCTTAGTTGGACACCTGTGGAGTTTCCTGAGGGTGGATCTGGGCCCTCTGTAGCTCCTGCCGGACCCCCAGGAACTCTGGAGCAGAACTGGGGCGGACTCAGGCCGCCCTTGGACAGGGCTGCCTCGCGCTAGTGTCTCTGGAAAAACTCTTGCCCTGAATTTGGGCTCCCCAGTGGCTAGAGGTAGCAGACCCTGGTCTCCCTTTGGCTGGACAACCGTGGAGGTGCCTGAGGGCGGATCAGGGTCCTTTGGGGCTCCTGCCGGTCCACAGGAATTCTCAAAAGTTATTTTTATTTTGTACATTTCATTCCTCATTCATGTGTGAACATACCACATGAATCCTGCTGCATATATAATTAGGAAGCACTAATTGAAATAATGATAGATGGAAGATCAGTAAAGTAGAATAAGCAGATCAGGGGGAGCAAGGAAGGAAGGAAAAGGTATTAGGGAATGAGATTGATGAAATTATGCACGTTTACCAATATCACACAATGAACCCACTATTATGTGTAATTATAATGCACCAACAAAAAATAAATAAAATTTATTTTACATAGAGATTATTTCATAGTCAACCACTAGGGAAAAACAAATGCTGACATTATCATTCTAAATGAAATATTTTCATTTCCATGAACAGTAACATTTTCATTATGTCTTTAATGATGTAGTCAATTTACATTTAGGGATTGAAAAAAATTTCAACAACATAACACAAAAACAGTCAGCCTACTTTTGAGAAAAATAATCAGCCAATTTAATGGAGGAAAAAATTCAGCTAAGCTGCTTATATAATACTTTATATGCAAAACTGTGAGATAATAGACTGAATTTTCAGCTCTGAATTTCTTTTGTTGTGCAGGTGTAATTAGAGATTAACATTTGAAAATGTTTAAAGTCATCTAAAGCCATTTAAAATCAATGTTGCAAGCATTGTTTTTGTGTTTTTTATTAGTATACCTTAAGTAATTTACCTATAGTCTTTAAAAATTATTTGTTTTCAAATTGCAAGTATACTAAATATATCTTAAAGTATTTGTTTAATGAAAATAGAATTGAGTCATTGGTTTAGTTCTAGAAACCACAGAATGGGATAACAAGACACCACTTTCTTAGCTTGTGTTTCCTTTATGGTTATTACATGAAGCAATTTTATAGATACTGAGCAACTCTTTGAGTAAATGCTTAAAAGTTAAAATAAAACCTGATGAATATACTATTGTAGATAAATAAACTCCTTAAATTATTACAGTTCCTTTTTAACATATTAACAATAAAATCAAATCACTGAGCAGGTAATATTAAACAGTTACA
The DNA here is from genome assembly GCA_028644305.1 of Xerus rutilus. Classification (NCBI taxonomy): domain Eukaryota; kingdom Metazoa; phylum Chordata; class Mammalia; order Rodentia; family Sciuridae; genus Xerus; species Xerus rutilus. The sequence continues at coordinate 65,715,472 of CM053400.1, read as the reverse complement.
AAAGCCATTTACTTTCTTCAGAAAGTATGATGAAATGGACATTAATCCCTTATGTAAATTCTAAAATAGGCATTCAGCTTTGGTAGCAATAATATATTCAGCAGATATTAGCGTCTGCTCTTTGCAAGACAGGAGCACAAAGAGTGTATAAAACAGTCATTGCCCAGAAGCTATGTTACATTTCAATAAGGGGGATAAAGGAATTGCATTTATAACTGTTTTGTGTAGTCAAGTAAGATAAATGTTAATGAAAAATACAAACTAAGTGTATGAGGTAGAGATGTTCAAGGGTAAGAAAAATAATATCTTCAAAGGGTTTTCTAAGAATAATCACTCAAAACTAAACTGTTCAAGATAGGTTCGTATGAACAAAAATTATGACCTAGTTTCTAAGAACAGATAAGATTTTGACAGGTGATAGGAGTAGGCATGTTTTTTACATAAGAAAAACAACATAGCAGCCATCGTTTGTTGATTTTCTTGTGGAAAATGCTGTATCATGCCATTTATATACCTTATGTTTCAAGAGTTCTGTAATGTTATTATTATTATCCTCATTTATCAGGTGAAGAAGTACAGAGGAATTGATTTTCTTGCCCACAACAACATTATTGGTAAATGATAGACTCAGGATTTGAACAAGATTTTCTACTTCTATCACCCAAGCTTTTATATAAGGCTGAATAATGTTAGACAAACAAAGACCTAAGCAATATAAGTGTCAGGTTGGAGAGACTAACTTGTCAAACTGATCGTTCTACGTTTTGTCCTCAATAGGGCATTTTGTAGGTTTCTATGCACGAGTATTGTTTTTTAAGTCAGTTTGGTAGCAGTGCCTGGAGCAGACAAGATACTTTTGGTACTATCTTGATGTTACATGACTAGGACATTATTTAGGTTGGCAGAAGTGAAAATGCAAGGAAAGGTGGGATTCAAGAGGTATTTTGAAGGGTAATTTGGTAGAGCTAGGAGATTACTTGGTACGAGGGAGCAAGCAAAAAGGAAATGAATCAAAGATTACTATCTTATTTTAAGCTACAGATTGAGAGAATGATGATGCCATTCCTAAAAACAGTAATTAAGAGAGAAAATCAATTTTAGCAGAAGAAAATAAGTTAAAATGTAAAAAAACTGCACAAGTGCCATCAATTGGAAAAGTTCAGAGTTGAAGTGAATAGAGGTCAAAGCTGGGAATATAAATTTGGGTGTCTTTCCACCAATAAAAATATTACAGCTGAAGCTATAGTTTGGATATTTTCAAAGAAAGGAGCTTGGCATAGGGTCAAGAACCAAATTATGGGGAAAGTTTTCTTTTTAGTTATAGAAGAAAAGAGCAGAAATGTGATAGAATGGTCAGAAACATGGGAGAGAAGAATAGTGTACTTAACACAGAAGCTAAAGAAGAGCTTTGAGAAGAAATTGATCAGTGTTGCCAAAAGCTACAGAAAAGTCAAAGGGCATGACTTTGACTTCTCTGTAATAAAAACTATATTAGGAAATCCCTTGGCTCTTCTGATGAAGAGTCATTACTGAACTTTGAGAATCCAGCTTCAGCCTAGTGTAGAGGAATAAAGATAAATTTTAGAGAACTAATGAGAGATTGAATTTTGATAAAATTGTAAACTTTACTGCTTCTTGAAGTGGGTGTTGCCTTGAAAAGCTGGAGGCCAGGCTGATTTCCCTCAATTCTAGGTGTCAATTTTTTTCTGTTCATATTCTCATGCAGTTTTTTCATTGTCTCTTTATATTATAATTTTAATTTTTGTTTTTAGTTGACACATACTAATTATACATATTTATGGAGTACAGTGGGATAATGCAATACATATATACAATGTGTAATGATTGAATCAGGATAATTGGCATTTCCATATCCTTATCATTTCTTTGTGTTTAGATACTTCAAGCTCCTCTCCTTCCAGTTCTTCCAGTATTTTAAGAATAGTATATTCTTAAAATGTTTACTAGGTTATTGTAAACTAGTCACCCCACTGCGTACTGTAGGACACAAGAACTTATTATTTCTAATTGTATTTGGTTACTCATTATCCCTTCTCCCTTCATCTACCCTCCTCACCATCCTTCTCAGCATCACTAATCATTGTTCTACTTTCTTCTTTGATTTGTTTTATTTTGGTACTGGGGACTGAACCCAGGGTTGCTTTACCACTGAGCTATAGCATCAGTCCTTTTTTATTACTTCAGATAGGGTCTCACTAAGTTTCTGATGGTTGCTTCACACATACAGTCCTCCTGTCTCAGCCTCCTAAATTGCTAGAATTACAAGCATGAGCCAGTGTACCCGGCCAGCTTCTGTTCTCTTCTTTAAGATCAAAATTTTTAAGTTCTGTATGTGATTGAGAAAATATGGTATTTTACTGTGTCTGCCTTATTTCACTTAACCTAATGTCCTGTAGTTACATCCTTGTTACTGCAAATGATAGGATTTCATTCTTTTTATGGCTATATAATATTCCCTTCTGTGTATACACCATATATTCTTTATCCATTCACCTGCTGATGGATTCCATATCTTGGCTAATGTGAATAGTGCTGCAACAGTGCTGCAACAAGCATGAGAATGCAGGAATCTCTTTAGTATACTGATTTCATTTCCTTTGGAAATGTCGTAGCAGGATAACTGAATCATAGGTCTATTTTTAGTTTTGTGAAGACCTTCCATACTGTTCTCCATAATTGCTGTAGTAATTTACATGAGTTTCCTTTTCTCTACATCTTCACCAGCATTTGTTATTTTTTGTGTTTTTTTAATACTAGCTAGGATGAGATTATATCTCATTGTAGTTCTGATTTCCAATACCCTGATGATTAATGATATTGAGCATTTTTTATATACTTGGATGTTTGTATATCTTTTTGTTTATTTGTTTGTTGTTGGGGATTTAACTCAGAGTTGCTCTACCACTGAGCTTCATTGCCACACCTTTTTAATTTTGATACAGGGTCTGGCTAAATTGCTGAGTCTGGCCTTGAACTTATGATCCTCCTGTCCTGCCTCCCAAGTTGCTGGGATTACAGGTGTACACCACCAAGCCCAGGTGGATATCCTTTTTAAAGAAATACAAATTTAGATAATTTGCCCATCTTAAAGCAGATTATATATTTTGATGTTGTATTTTTAAAGTCTCATATATTCTGGGTATTAATCTTTTGTTGGATGAATAGCATGGTAAATATCTCTCCCATTACATATGTTCTTTCTTCACTCTGTTGATTGTTTTCTTTGCTGTGTACAAGAGTCTTAGTTTAATATAATCCCATCTATCTATTTTTGCTTTTGTTGCCTGTGCTTTTGAGGTCTCATTTACCAGAAAATGTCATAATTTCCTCCTTCTTTATGGTTGGGTAAAACTCCATTGTGTATATATGCCCTATTTTCTTTATCCATTAATCTGCTGAAGGGCAACTAAGTTGGTTCCATAGTTTGGCTTTTGTGAATTGTATTGCTATAAACATTCATGTGTCTGCATCACTATAGTATGCTGAATTTAATTCTTTTGAATAAATGTCAAGGAATGGAATAGCTGGGTCATATGGTGGTTCTATTCCTAGTCTTTTGATCAGTGTTCATACTGCTTTCCAAAATAGTTATACAAATTTTAATCCTACCAACAGTGTATGAGTATACTCTTCCTCCATGTCCTTGATTGCATTTTCTTCTTCTTCTTCTTCTTCTTCTTCTTATTATTATTATTATTTTGTTTGTTTTGGTACCAGAGATTGAACCCAGTGGTGTCCCACCCCTTAGCTACATTCCCAGCCCTTTTCATATTTTTGTTTTGAGACAGGGTCTACCTAAATTGCTTAGGGCTCTACCAATTTGCTGAAGCTGGCTTTGAACTTGCTATTCTTCTCCTCAGCCTCCTGAGAGTCACTGGAATTACAGACATGCACCACCCTGCCTAGCTATTATTTGTATTCTTCTTCTTCTTTTTTTTTTTTTTTTTTTAGTACTGGAGATTGAACTCAGGGGCACTTGACCATTGAGCCACATCCCCAGCCCTATTTTGTGTTTTATGTAGAGACAGGGTCTCACTGAGTTGCTTAGCGCCTCGCCATTGCTGAGCCTGGCTTTGAACTCGTGACTCTCCTGTCTCAGCCTCCCTAAGTGCTGGGATTACAGGCTTGCGCCACCAGGCCTGGCTTTATTTGTATTCTTGATGCTTGCCATTCTAACCAGAAATCTCAGTGCAGTTTTGATTTGTATTTCCCTGATTGCTAGGGATGTTGAACATTTTTCCATATATTTGTTGGCCATCTGCATTTCTTCTTTTGAGAAGTTTCTCTTTAGTTATTTTTCCCATTTATTGATTGGGTTACTTGTTTTTTTAGTGTTAAGATTTTTGAGTTATTTTTATGTTCTGGATTAATCCTCTATTGGAAGAATACTGGCAAAGATTTTATCTTATTCTTTAGTCTTTCTCTTCATGCTGTTACCTTTGCTGTGCAGAAACTTTGTAATTTGATGCTGCCCCACATATTTACTCTTGGTTTTATTTCTTGAACTTTAAGGATCTTGTTAAGGAAGTCAGTTCCTGCACCAATAGGTTAGGGGTGTTGACCCTATATTTTCTTCTATCAGTTGCAGACTTTCTGGTTTAATTCCTAGGTCTTTAGTCCATTTTTAGTTGGCTTTTGTGCAGGGTGAGATATAGGGATCAAATTTCATTCTTTTACATATGGATATTAAGCTTTCCCAGCACTATTTTTATTTATTCTTATTAATTATGCAAGATAGTAGAATGTATTTTGACATATTATACATATATGGAGTATAAGTTCCCATCTTCTGGTTGTACATGATGTGGAATTACATTGGTCATGTATTCGTATATGCACATATCAAAGTAGTGTCCGATTCATTCTACTATCTTTCCTATTCTCATTCCCCTTTGTCTAATGAAAAGTATTTCTGTTCTTCCCTACCTACACCTCTATTGTGAGTTAGCCTATCAGAACATTCAGCCTTTTTTTTCTGGGAGATTGACTTATTTCACTCAGCATGGTATTCTCCAGTTCCATCCATTTACTGGCAATGCCATAAGTTCATTTCTCTTTATGGCTGAGTAGTATCCAATTGTGTATGTATACCACATTTTCTTTATCCCCATTCATCTGTTGAAGGGCACCTAGGCTGGTTCCATAGTTTAGCTATTGTGAATTGAGCTGCTATAAACACTGATGTGGCTACATCACTGTAGTATGCTGATTTTTAAGTCCTTTGTGTATAGACCAAGGAATAGAATCACTGAGTCAAATGGTAGTTCCATTCCAAGTTTTCTGAGGAATCTCCATATTGCTTTCCATAATGGTTGTACCAATTTGTGGTCACACCATCAATGTATGACTGTACCTTTTCCCCCACATCCTCATCAACATTTATTGTTGCTTATATTCTTAATAATTGCCGTTCTGACTAGAATGAGATGACAACTCAGTGTAGTTTTGATTTGCATTTCTTTGATTGCTAGAGATTTTGAGCATTTTTCATATATTTGTTGATGAATTGTATTTCTTCATCTGTGAAATGCCTGTCCAGTCTTTGCCCATTTATGAATTGGATTATTTGGTTTTTTTGAGTTCTTGATATATCCTGGAGATTAATGCTCTATCTGAGACTCAGAACCACTTTTTAAAGGCTATCTTTTCTCCAATGTAGGTTTTTAGCACCTTTGTCAAGAATCAGATGACTGTATCTATGTGGATTGTCCCTGTGTCTACTATTCTATTTCATTCATCTTCTTTTTCTTACTATAATTTAATAGTATAATTTCAGATCATGTACTGTGATACCTCCAGCATTGTTCTTCTTGTTTGGGCTTTCCAGTTTTTAGTGTCTTCTTCAATTTCATTCATCAATGTTTTTATATTTTCATTATAGAGTTAATTTGCTTTTGAGGTTAAATTCATTCCAAGATATTTTTATAGCTCTTATAAATGGGACTGCTTTCATTCATTTTCAGCGAGTTCATTACTGTAAAAATGCTCCTAATTTTTGTATGTTGATTCTGTACACTATAACTTCACTGAATTAATTTATCACTTCTAATAGTCTTTTGGTGAAGTCTTTAAGTTTTTCTCTGTAAAGAATCAGGTCATCTGAAAATAGGGATAATTTGACTTCCTCCTTTTCCATTCAGATGCCTTTCATTTCTCTCTCTTGCCAAATTGCTCTTGTTACATACTATGTATTCATACTATATTGAGTAAGAGTGATGAAAATGAATTGTTACTGATCTTCAAAGAGGTGCTTTCATCTTTCCCCATTCAGTATAAGGTTGGCCATCAGTTTGCTTTCTATAGGCTGTATTATGTACCTCATGTATTATGAGTTTTTATCATGAAGGGATGCTGAATTTTACTGCATGCTTTTTCTGAATCTATTGAGATGACTGTATGGTTTTCATGATTTATTCTGTTGATCAGATATATTACATTGTTTGTTGAGTCATCCTTGTATCCCTGGGATAAATCTCATTAATCATGGTGTATGATCTTTTTGATATGTGGATTCAGTTGTTAGTGTTTTGTTGATGATTTTTGCCTCTATGTTCATCAGGATATTGGTCTGTGATTTTGCTTTCTGTTCTGTCTTTGATTTTGATATCAGGATAATTCTGGTCTCATAGAATGAGTTTAGAAGAGTTCTTTTTTCCTCTTGAAATTACTCCTTTTATCTTGTTACTCATTATTGATGCATTGTGCTTTTTATCGTCAGGGTCCAATTTTGGTAGATTATGTGTGTCCACAAATATATCAATTTCCTCTAGGTTTTCCAATTTGTTGATGTGTAGTTGTTCATAATAGTCCCTAATGATCCTTTGCATTTCTGTGGTATCGGTTATAATGTTTCCTATTCTTTCATTATCTTGGAGGTTAATTAAACCTATTAGGTTCTGTATCCATTTTTCCTGGGACTCTTTTGATCTGAAAATTATTTTTATTTTCTCTTATATCCTCAAACATTTTCTATATTTGTCATGCCATTTGCATGTTTGTGATTATATGTATTATCATTTGTATAATCATATCATTGTGATTGCTCTTTTTCATTTCATTCTGTGTGAATTCATTTAGGCTGCATCCATATTCCTTCATTGATTTTCAGTTTTATTTATCCAGTTTTTGATGTAATTTTCATCTACGATGGTTTGTTTTTGCTCTTTTATAGCTTTCTTAAGTTTGTCTGGTTCACATTTCATAATTATTTGTTCTTTTTATCCTTTTTTTTTTTTTTTTTTTGGTATCGGCAATGGAAATCAGGGCCACATCCCCAGCCCTATTTTGTGTTTTTGTTTTTTTTTTAAATATTTTTTTAGTTGTTGATGGACCTTTATTTTTTATTTATTTATATGTGGTGCTGAGGATCAAACCCAGTGCCTCACGCATGCTAGACAAGCGCTCTACCACTGAGCCACCACTCCAGCCCTATTTTGTGTTTTAATTAGAGACAGGATCTCACTGAGTTGCTTAGCACCTGGCCATTGCTAAGGCTGGCTTTGAACTCACAATTCTCCAGTCTCAGCCTCCCAAAGTGCTGGGATTACAGGCATGCCCCACTGTACCTGGCTCTTTTTATCTTTTTTTGAAGGTGAACTTTTATTTTGTAGCTCATCTTTGAGCTATGTTTTTGTAGAGGAATACCACATTGAAATTCTTTTAAAATATAATGAATGATTGAATTTTTTCTGTTACATGAAGTCATTCCTCTCCTGGTGAATGGTTTTCTTCTATTTTAAATTTATGTTCCTATCCTTCCACTTCTCCCTTTCTCATAATATCTATGTGTAGATCCCATCGTGATTAATTTCTGGTTATTACATTTTTCAAATAAAGGTAACTGTAATCTGAGCTGTTTCAGAATAGTACAGGGAGAGACCAAGGCAAGTAAAGCAAAGTAGTACACAGAATCAAACATAGATTTTACTGCCTTAAACACCATTGCACTACATTTATTATATCTTCCACTCAGGGCATGTCTCCTCTCATTTTCCATGTACAATTTGTTTTGTACCCTATGTATCACAGGCTCTCTGAGAAGTGATATTATGATTTATGCTCTTCTTGTCTTTTGCCACCTTTCAAGACCGGAAATCCTGTAGGTTAGATTTAGTTGTAGATCATAAAATTGATGGGTTCTTCTTCTTCAGCTATAACTTCCCTAGTCATTATTCTTTGGAACCAAGTCTTTACTGGGTAATGAATTATTTCTCCCGTGGCTTGCCCATTCCCTTAAATGTCATCATTATAATCAAGAGATTGTTGCATTGGATTTTTAATTCTGACAAACTTTTAGAAATATTTGTAGTCTGTACAAGGTATGGAATCTGAGGAGGGTTTTTGTTTTTGTTTTTGATCATCTCTACATCTTTCACACTACAAAGTTTCTTAGTATTTGACAAATAATCCTTGTATTTTGTGGATCATGGTTGTGGACCTTTCTGTTTCATTTGACCTTTCCGCTTCCTTCCTTTGGTGCTTTTTATTTTCAGCTGATTTTGAGAGAGGGAGGATAGTTTGAAAAACGTTCACACTCTTCCATAATTTACCCAAATTCTCTAGTGATATTTTAAAAACACAGTTCATATCATTTCATTTACCTGCTTAACTCTTCAGAGGCAGAGAATTGAAGCATTTACAATAAACTAAAAATTCAGTACTTAACTCGCAAATCATATATGATATGGTCCCTCCTTACCTCTGCAACCTCATCATGTTCCATTTTACCCTCTTTCCCTATTAGTGTTCTTCTAGTTCTTCAGTAAAAGCATGGGTTCTTTTTTGTTTTCTTTCATTTATGCTCTCTTTCATTTATTCTTATTTTCTGGAATTTTGTTTTCTCCTCGTTTCTAATTCCTATTCATCTTTTAGGTTTATCTAAACATTTCCTCAGAGAAGCCTGACATTACAATATAAATTAGGCCCACTATGTTCATCTCTATCTTGGTTGCCTGTTCTTTTCCTTCATTTCATGGAGTAAAATCTGTAGTAATATTTTTATCTGAAAATGTGTCTTCAGAAGAGCTTGGAACTTTATAATATTTACTGAATGAATGAATGAATTTAAAAAGAAATATTAGATGCAGGACTTTGAAAATTACCTGATCAGGGATTACTAACTCTTAAAAGTACTGGTCTATTGAATACATTTGCCCTACCCCATGTGTTAATATACAAGTAATATTTATTGAGTGCTTGCTATGCTCCATGCACACCTTTAAAAAAGTTAACTGAACTACAGTTTATTGGTTACCTCCTATATACTCAAGCACAGTGACAGTTATTTTATAATCAATAACTTCAAAACTCACAATAATCCTAAAAAGTAGATTTTTATAATCAATATGTTAAAAATGAGAAACTAAAGGTTATAAAGGGTAACTGACCTGTTCAAGGTCATTCAACTAGTAAATATTTGAGACATGATTTAAATTTAGATTGGATGATGAAAAGCCATTCCTTCTCCTTTTCAATCAAATGTGCTTTCTCTCAATAACAAATACTCTGAAAGATTTTATAGAAAAAACTCCTATAAAATTATATTGCTTATTACTGCCAAATGCCTATTAATAATCTATTATTAAAGATTTGTAAGTACAAAATTATAAATATGAAAGTTGATTTTTACTTAGTGCTTTTTAAACATCTCAAATATTTCAATCATAACATAAAACATACCTTATTTCCTCCTTAGTATTTAAATTAAATACATCTTAGTTCATTTGGCCTCTGCAACAAAATACTATAAACTAGGGCACTTATAAACAACATGAATTTATCTCTTATATTTCTAGTGGCTATGAAATCCAAGATGAAGGTGCTGGCATATTTAATATCTGGTGAGAGTCTGCTTTCTGGTTCACAGAGAGCATCTTTTCACTGTGTCCTCAAATGGTGAAAGGAACAAATGAACCCTATTGGACCATTTTTATAAGGGTACTAATCCATTCATGAAGGCCCACCCTCATTACCTAATCACCTTCCCATACCCTTCCTGATACCATAAGTTTTTGGTTAGGATTTTAACACATGAATTTCGAGGAGACTCAAACACTTAACCTATGGTATATTGTAATATTAACTACCTTCTCAATGTGAATGGAATAGTATTTTCTTTTGTCACGAAGTAGTATGACAGGGTGCTAAACCAAAGTAGAGATTTTAAAAATATATTCTGTTCATTTTTAGTTCTAATATCTCCTTCTTGGTCTTATTTTGGGGGACTTAAATTCAAATCAACATCTGCTAACTTTTGGTTATAACACCAGAACCAGAACTAATTTGAAAAAAAGAATGAATTTTTTCTTGATAGTATATGAAACTATTTTTTAATGGAAGCTAGTGATACAATAATGGCTATGAAAACATTTGAATAGCTCAGGAAGAATGACCTCGATTAGGTTTAAATAGAAATAGTACTTCTCTCTCAATTATCAGAAAATATGTGAAACATTAAGCTAGGTGGTAGGAGAAGAAAAAATAAAAGTAAAGAAAAAATGGGCAATTTGAAAAAATAATGAATATCAAAAACAAAAAAAAATGTGATATCAACAAAACAGAAAGTTTTAAGGAGTAGTTAATATCAAGAAGAAAAAATGCTATATAACTATTCTTTTTCAACATAATTCACTCATTCCCCTCTTGTGTTTTTTAATCGAAATGACTCCCATCAATCTGTTTTCCCTCTCCTCTTTTCAAACTCAATGTAATCTTGGGTGCACCTGTACTCGATACAGACATAAACTATACAAAATTACATTTGTAGTTTTAAAATGTCATATATTGGCAATTACATATGACTTAGGCTAGAGTCATCCCTTTATATGATAATTAGCATAGAGACATAGACATTTGAAACGAGGTGCATTACATTACACTGCTTGTTAGTGATGAGGTTAGTATTTTAACTTTGAAGTATCTAAAACCTTTACTATTTTCACTGCAATAATGAATGTAATCCATTAAATAGAATATGTGTATGCTCTAAAAATACTAAAAACAATATCACATCAAGCAAGTGCTTGATAACAACTAAATGAATGAACAGATGAACGAATGCATATGTTCAATTATATCACAAACATTTATTCTTCTATAGTTGATTGTTAAAGTAAATATAAAAGACAACATAGAGCCATATGAGAAAGTTAAGAAATAGTTTTCTATTTCTTATCTAAAAAGTAACATTTAAAGAACTCAAAACACTTTAACAGTTTATCAGTTTTTGCTTCCATGCTTTGTTTTATAAGTCATTTAACTTTATTAGAGACTTCCTGGTGTGCTATATTTAGTATAAGGCAGATTTATAACTGCATATGCAGGAAAGGTCTCATTATAACAGGTTAATACATTACCTAGGTCCTTGGTATAATTCTTTTAAAAGAACATAAAATGGCCAGTGCTTTCATTTTCAGTGCAAATCCTCTTTTGAAATGTGTTTGAAAAAACCTGTAGTTATTGGTCTTCAAATCCTAAATTGAATTTCTCTTTCCATAATAAAAGTAAATTTAGGTAAAAATTACCCACAAAACTACTACTTATGGTCTCTGTAAAAACCAGATATAGTGGCTATAACCATAAGTCATAGACTTCCTGCTGCCATTTCTGGCCAGATTAAAGAGGATGCTTGAATTTCAATTCACCCCTGCTGATTTGGGTAAGGGCATTAATGTCACTTTAAAATCATCAGCATCAGGGGCAGAAAAAAAGAGTTATTCTGGAGTGAAAACAGATGTGTCTACTAGTCATGCCTAATGCCTTGATATTTGTTTTCCAAGGGTCCACCTGGTCCAGCAGGTATCCCAGGTCCCTCAGGAAAGAGAGGTCGACGGGTGAGTAGATCAGCTCCATTTCCCACTGCTGTTAGGATTAGTAACTTTCCCATGTGTTTTTTTCTAGTATTGTACAATATGTACTTTCCTGGAAGCCTGCCTGGATCTTCCAACTTAGCTCTACCTTTGCCAATTCAAAAGAAGTTTAAGAACACATGCAGCCTTGTTTATTTGAGTGTAAACAGCCAGGCAAAGAATTCTCTGTGAACGTATCTAAGAAAGATCCTCAAATTTGTAGACTGGTAACTGCTCTGTTGCTGCTTGTAACATTTATTCTTAGTTATATAGTGAACTCAATAGTCTAAGGTGAGGTTCATTTAGAAAATGAAGAGATTTGGGCCGCCTTAAAATAGTACATTCCTGGATTACATAGTGGAAAATACTGGAGCTATTGACTAGAAAAAAAATTGCCTTCAGGAAAAAAGCTGCCTTACAGATCAGCAGTAGTTTCTCACATTACACAGGTCCAACAAAAGATTTATTGTTATGTTAGTTAGTTTCTTTCAAGCCTAATAAAATAAATGTGGATTTTTACTAAAGAAAGTATTTTTTCAAGGATCTAGAAAAATAATTGTGTGTTGTAAAGACAAATGCAAATGTCTTTTATATAATCCACTTTCATTTTTATCCTGATTATTTGTTACATAAACAAATATAAAGCAAAATAACCTTAAAATATTACTTTAAGTTTCTCACATTCATACTAAACTCTTGTGCCTAAAACAAATTCTCACTGGACTCCAGCCTCTGGACAGCATTTTCTAAATTTCTCCGTAGTTAATGACCTATCACATTCCTCCAGTGTCCCTCGAAGCCTTGCATACTCTCCTTCAGCACTGGAACAATTCCCATCCTCCTACCTCTCTGTAAGGAGACCTTACATCCTACTTTTCTGAGGCACTGGGACCTTCCTTGTACTAATCCTATTCCTTGTCCACTGCTAAGACTGTTATGTTCCCAAGAGGATGAACTTCAGGTTCTGAATCTCCATCTATTCTCATGATACACCACTTCGCTTCCCCAAATTCTTTTTTTCTCCTTTTTTTTTTTGTCTAGTCCTTATTCACTTAAGGAAAACAATGTATGCTTTTTCAAAAGGCTAATTATTTCAATAGTGTTCCTAATTGCACACTCTTCAATCAATTACCTAACTTGAAGGTTAGGTTGAAACTTCACTTTTTTTTCCTCTAAGTTTTTTCCTATTTGGCAACAACCAACATGTTATCCCTCTTTTGAAAATTCCAAACTTGCACTGAAATTAATATTTCCTAAAATATTGTCCTTGCTAACACTTGCACTACTGAACATTGAGAAATAACAGTTTATACCTGTCACCCTTACTTTTACACCAACAATTCACTCATTACTCCCTGTACTTTTTCCCTACTTTATTAAAATTTAATTTTAAAAGGTTATCAATGATACATCAGGAAATCAAATCTTTTTCTTCAGTTTTCTTCTTGTTAGACACATTTTCTTCTTGCTGACACGTCTTTCTGAAATAGTTTTATTAATATAGAATTGAAGAGACTACTGAACATACTATTAACTATAAGTTTGGCCAAAGAGAACAGAGATGAAGTACAAAAACCCAAAAAAGCATAGGGAACCTAGAGACTTGGGAGGCTTTCAGGAGGTAATTATCAGCTCCTCTACTTACTGGTTATGTGAGCGTAAATTTCCTTATTTGTAAATGGGAATAAAAATGACTACATTGCAGGATTGTTAAAAGGATTAGTAATGAGAAATATAAATCATGAACATAGTTCCTGGCACATACAGGTATTCAGTAAATAAAATCACTTTTTAAGTTCAGATAATATAATTTATAATTGAAGTATAATCAAATTGACAAATATTCATCTAGTGCCTAATATATATTGGACACTATACTAGTAATACAAAAATGAGTCTCTTTTTTAAAAATTTATAATCCTATAGCTAAATACTTGTCGCTTTGATAAGGGGTGAGGGGGAAGGCCACGTGGCTTCTCAACGAGTTGGAGTCCAAGAGAGATGGAGAAGGGGTCCCTGGGTTAGACAAAAAGGAGTCTCTCTGGACGGTGGCCATCCACGGAGCCAATCTCCCCAGGCCCCGGGGTGTAGGTAAAATTTTGCTTCACCCCAGCGAGACGCAGAGATACCCGGGACAAGAAACACACCGGGGCGAGGAGCAAAAAACACCCGTTTATTCTAGAAACTACAGAAGTTTAAATGCACTCTTGGACCAATCAGATCCAAAGGTCACAAACAAAGGGGTGACCTTTGGCAAGAGCACAGTCTATTAGCATAGAATGAGGAAGGATGGAAGGGAGGGGTGGAAGGGAGGGATGGGAAGATATGGAGATGCTCCTACAAATACTGTGTCATGAAACAATCAAAATAGCAATAAAATATTTAAATAACAGATTAAAACAGTAAAAGAGATATACCAGAGAAATATAAAGTTAATTGGTAAATGAATTATATATTCAGTAATTTCTATAGACATTAGTAGGAGAAATTATTTTATTCTGGTGTAGCTAGAAATTTTTAAATAGGAAGGATATCAATTGAGACATGAAAAATGATTTGAGTATGTATGGGGGCAACGTAAATATTCAAATAAGTCTTTAAGGCATACATTACAGCATAAGCAAAAACTTAAATGCAGAAATGCATAGCACATATTGAGAGAAGTAACTAAACAAGTGCACTTTGTTAGATTCTTTACTCTCCATAGCCTTTAAAAGCACTAGGCAATATGCTGTGGCTGGAGTTAGGGGTAGCAAATAAGAGAGGTAAAACATATTTAAAAATATATTCATCTGATGTTTCAGAATAAATAACTTTGAAAAAAGATTATTAATTTGATTAGATTATATTATGTAATGTTTATTTGAATGTAAAAAAATAAGCACTGGTATTTATATCTGTATTTGTTTCTAAGAATAAACAGACTTTTTCATATTTGTAGGGCATGCCAGGACCACATGGAAATCCTGGGTTACCTGGATTACCAGGTCCAAAGGTGAGTAATTACTAATGATGATCAATGATGTTCATGTGAAACATTTTTCAGGCAAAAAACTACACACACACATATATACACACATACACACACATATATTTGGTAAACGGTGTGATAGGTCAGAGAATGGGGCTACCAAAATAACTGTAAATTGAGGAATAAAATCATAAAATCTAAGAATAAAAATAAAAGAACTCCCCCAAAACCTCGATTTAGACTCCTTTTAATTCTTGGATGAATCTCACATGTACTAGCATGAGGGATACCCCAAGAAGCTCTGCAGAAAGCAACAAGTGACTGAAAGGCTGAAAGAATTAAACTGACTTTAGCCACTGATCACAAGGGAAACATCATTTTAGAGACATATCAAACGCCTTGGTAAACCTTCTCACTGACATTCAGGAAGGGCCATATGTTATCTAAATTCTTTATCCTGGACTAAAGGACTCACTTTAAGAGCAAAACTGAAAGAAACTTCTCCTAAAAAAATTTAAAAACTTATTTTTCAAAGGTGATATTTCAGTGATTTAATTGTCTAAAAAACAGAAAAAAATGAAATGTGATAAGAATATCTAAAAGTTGTTCAACATATCACATCTGCATATAGAGTATATAATCAAAAATTTCTACACATAAAAAGAAAAGAGAAATCTGATTTGAAGTTTAAAAAATGGCCAATACAAACATATCTCAAGAGGACCCAAATGTTAAAATTGGCAGTTGAATATTTTAGATGAACTATTATAAATATGTTCAAAGACTTAAAGGAAAAGATGATCATAATGAGTGAGCAGATGTAAATCAGCAGACAAATGAACTATGTAAAAAGAATCAATTATAAAAAAACTATAAATTAAAATAAACTATGTAAAAAGAATTAATTATAAAAAAATTTAACATGGTATTTATAAGTAAAAGCATTGGTCACAAAGGATGTTATAAACTTCTCAAGGATTATAATTTTTTAAATTCTTTAAAAAGTATTTGGAAATTAATTCAAATCAACTGATTTGATTTTGTAATAAAAGATTATAATATATTAAAACCCATAAACAAGATTTAACCTTTTAAGACTTCATTCTTCTTTATCTGCAAAATGGAATTTATTAAATATGCTCTTATAGCTTATAAATTTTAAATTTGTTACTTTTTTTGAGATGGATTCTCATCATGTTGCCCAGGCTGGTCTTGAACTCCTGCTTCAACCTCCTGACTGCTAGGATTACAGGTGCTCACCATAATGCCTAACTTACTACTTTTTTTTCTTTTTGATGAAGAATTGATTTGTAAATATTAAAATATAACCAAAATCATTTCTTAGGTCAATAGTCTTAAAACCAGTGATCTAAAATAGTAGCCTTTAGTGGTAGAAGTGGTAATATTTATGGAAGGAAAAAGATTAACCTCAAAGACAACCTTTTTTAAAAATTTTTTCTTTGATTATAGAATGCAGGACTCTTTGCCAAATTTCTACTTTGTCTATAAATTTATAATCTGTAAAATGAAAAAACACTGTGAAATATTCAGGACTTTTGATCTTCCTTCTATCATTGGTCAGCTTAAGTACTATTTAAAAGCATCTTTGAATATGTGAAAGAAGATATTTTCTCTATTTCCCTTAAAGTAAAAATAATTTTTAGAACTATCTAGGAATGCAGAATTATTTATTCTCAGTTGATAATGATATCAGAATTTGAATTTTAAAGAATCTCTATTATCCCTTTATTTTGTGAAGTGTGACAAATAGTTTAAGAAAGACTTCCTTTGCTACTATGCATCTGTCTTGGTTTGCTTGGGTTGATAGCAACCCAAGCATATCTTAGACTGGATGATTTATGAAGAAAGCAAGTTTATTATGGTACATATAGTCCTAGAGCCTGGGAAGTCCAAGCTCAGGCATCAGCATATGCTTGACTTCTGGTGAGGTCATTTTGGCAGAAGGGCAAATAAGTACATGTGGAAGGGATTAGGAGACGAAAAAAAGCCACTTTATAACACCTTGTTTGTAGTAACTAATGTAGTTCTGCTGAGAGCAAGACAGAGCTCACTCCAGAGAGATGGCATTGTTCTATTCATGAAGGTTTCACTCCATGCTCCAAATACCTCCCACTAGGCCCCACTTCCCAACCTTGCTGCATTTATGAATTAAGCCTCAACATGAATTTTGGTGGGGACAAACCATATTAAAACAATGGCAGCATCATAAGAAAGATTATTTTAATACTGTGTTAAAAAACTTTGGCTGAAACTTAATGTCATGTTTTCCTTGAAATGTAAAAGATGAAGATTTCCAGACTATGGAAACTATCTATTTCTGTTACTGAATGAAAGAATTTCTCTTGTGTATATTTTATTTATTATGAAGGTGATGCATTTTCATTGAAAAATTTTGGCAAATACTCAAACTTATAATAATATCTTACAATTTTTAGGATTATTATAAGTGATTTTCTTTACTAAACTAACCAGTCTCTCAGTGCTAAAATAGGAAAAATAACTCAGTAGGTCACAAAAATGAAAGATAATAAAGCCTTTACCTAGATTCTCTGAAAAAAAAAGTTTCAGTAGTAATATTACTTTATATTTATTAGATTTAAAAAATCACCTCTCTCTAGAAGAGTTTTAGGAATCATCTCAGCATTTAAAAATAAGGCGAATCAAACTATACATTAAAAAGATACCCAGACATGGTAGCACACACCTGTAATCACAGTTACTCAGCAGGCTGAGGTAGGAGGATTGAAAGCTTGAGGCCAGCCTGGCTAACTTAGTGAGAACCTGTTTCAAAATAAAAACAAATTTAAAAAAGGACTGCGGGTGTAGTTCAGTGGTAGAGCACTTGCCCAGCATGTGCAAGATCCTGGGTTCCAACCCCTAGTACTGCCAAAAAAAAGTAAATAACCCAGGACTATCTCAATTTGAAATAATTTCATAGAATCTGATGACAGGTAACTGAAGATATGTGGTATACTATGTATTACTGAAAATCTGTTTTATCTAGGGCCCCAAAGGAGATCCTGGATTTTCCCCAGATCAAGCTGTTTCTGGAGAAAAGGTAATTATTTGTCCATGAAATAAATTCATAGTAAAATGTTTTGGTTATTTAGAAATCATATTTATCTTTTTTAAGATATATGTAGATTTTATTGTATCAGAGAAGACAGCATAAAACTATTGGATTTTAAGGAAGAAAGAAATATTTGAAGAATTCAGTAAATTATGTCCCATCAGTTTAACTTATGGATATAAATCTTACCATTAATTTTACTGAGTGCCCTCTGAGGCTGCCATTGTGCTACCTACCAATTAGGGGTGGGTGGGATAAAAAAAAATTAGAGCAGGATGTTGTCTTAACTTCAAAGATTTTGCTGTTATCACACATAAACACTATGATACATAAATTCCAATGCCATTTTATACCTTTTAAGGATAGTTCTACATACCTTATTCTGTTTAAGTACTATAGTAACTCCCTGTGTAAGAAACAGTCATTGTTATCTTATTTTCTAGTTGAGAAAACAGAATTAATAGATTTTAAGTGGCTCAACACATGGATAGCAAGAAACAGAGTTAATGATGTGTCCAAATTTTCTGATTTCTAATCCAGGCTGCTTTTCATATTACCATAATACTCATGAAATACAAACAGTAATGTTTTAAAGTAAACAGCAACAAAGTCTTTATTGGAAAAAAGATGTTGTTTTGCAGTGAGAATAAATACAAGTGGAATCTTTAGTAGAACATTTGGGAAGCTTTGTTTAGACAAGCACTTGGTACATGTAATATAACTGTAGGATGTTTTTGTTTATGTGGCACATATTCACAAACTTTAAAAATCCCTGAATAATTCTGGGTTGAAATTTGATCTGGCCTTTGCTGTAAACTTCAAAAATAAATCACATCTTAATAATGGGCTCTAAAGATAAATATTCAAAAATCCTCTACAAGTATATCCTCAAAAACTTTTAAATCTAAAATTTTCGGCATTTTATTACTATAATGGAACTGAGTTTATTGAGCCTATGTAACACAAAGGGACTAAAAGTTTATTACTAGAATTGGTATTTTCATTGATCATTACTACAAGGAAAAATATCTTGCAATCTGAAAAAGAAATATAAATGTTTACTTTTTAAATATCTAAATATAGTGCATTTAATTTCTTACTTAAAATTTAGAAATTAAAAACCCAGTCTGTTTTGGTGACTGCTTTAAATAAAACCTCCAGATTAAAGGTAAACATTTGTATGGAGCACTTGATTTTATTTTTCCTTGTGGTCTCTCTGTATAAAATAGAGTGGTTCAGTATGAAAATTAAGACTTGGAACTATGTTAATCTTTTGTTACCTTTTGAGTTATACACAAGTTGTAGTTAATTCTACATAAAAGAAGTGTAATTAGATGTAAAATTTAATAGCAGGTTGCCATTAAGCTTTAAGTAGAATCCAACCTTTGAAACTGAGGAATATATTTCTAAAATGGTAAAATTTTAATGCAATCTCTTATGAATTGTATTTATATTAAGTTGAGTTCATATATAGAGAGGAAACAGGAGATTAGTCACACTCATACAACCTGAGTACAAATAAGATCAAACATTAAATTGGTGTAAGTAAAGGGAGATTGGACAATTATATTTTAATTATTTGCCCAGTTTTACAATAAATGTATTGTAAACAATAAAACAATAGAAGGCTGGGGCTCCTCCTTTTTACCATGTAACTCCACTAAGTAACACCTATAATAAACTATACACAAATTTTTAAATTATTTTCAGACTTGCTCAAGGGCATGCATACATAGTTTTTAGATGGTGTAGTTTTTCCTTTTCCATAAGAGAAGTGAAAGACCATCATCATCTTTATCACCTCTTGAGAAGCAGCATTAAAATGGGAAAACAAATGGAAAATCACCTTGTTGTTAATAAGAAGAAACATTATTTTCTCTTTTGATTGTTTAATTTGATGATACAGTAAACAGACTAAACAGAACACACAGTTGTTATGGGGTTTCCTTAGGCTTATTGTCTAAGTACTCATTTATTTGGTGGTGGGTTTGAACTCAGGGCCTCATACATGCTAAGCACCTGGAGCTCCACCACTGTGGTACACCCTCAGCACCCTTCCACCTTATTTTTCCCACTTCAAATACATTTTCATTCCACCCACAATGTATCTGTCGCAGTCTGAAAAGAGAAAAGGAGGTGGGTTTTCTGTTTATTTGTTTTTATAAACTGTACCTTAAATAAACTAGCTCAGGATTATCCATGTTTTTATAACTCGATATTCTCCCAAACTTTTTTTTGGTACTGGGGATTGAATTCAGAAGCCCTCAACCACTGAGCCACATGCCCAGTCCTTTTCTGTATTTTATTCAGACACAGGGTCTCACTGAGTTGCTTAGTGCTTCGCTATGTTGCTGAGGCTGGCTTTGCACTAGCCATCCTCCTGCCTCAGCCTCCCGAGCCGCTGGGACTACAGGTGTGCACCACCTGGTCCCCACCTCTCCCAAACTCTTTTCAGCCGGTGTTTTTGGACCACTTGCACAGCTTCCTGTCTCCCAGGCACCGCCCCTCACCACAGGCACTCTTGTCTCCTTTCTCCCTCAAGACAGGCCAACAGGTCCTTCTCAAGGTGCCAGGAAGGCGTGCCTCCTCAGTGAAGTTTATTCTGGTCAAGTTTTGTCAGTTACGGCCGAACAGAGTGACCGCCCGATAAACTTTCTCTGTAGTGATTCCCCAGCGGCAGATCTGAACAGCCCACACTACAGCCGCCCAGAAGCGGAAGTGACCCTTCTTAAGCGCTTACTGTGAACCCAGTCGGCCTTCCACACGCCTCTAGGTGTGTTTGAGGGATGATGAGGCCTCAGGTCTTCATCAAAAGAAAGAAAAGAAATTGATATGCAAAGTCTTGTAGAAGTTTTAAGGAAATGCCTTCAGGTTTTTTTGTTTGTTTTTGCTTTAAGTAACTGATGAGAAAGTTGGGAGTTAGGGCATTCCTAGAGAAAGGAAGGACCGAGAAAAAGGAGCGAAGGCATGTGGGTGGGAAAGTACAGTCCCGTTGTTCAATGCTGAAGAGGTAAGGAAACCTGGGAAAAGGATTGAGAAATGAGGTGAAACTTGAGTACAACTGTGAAGATCAAAAATGAATGTAGTAAGGCCTTGATGTATAAGATTAAAGAAAGCTTTAATTCCTTATTTTTTTTCATGACACTAAACCCCCATGTTTTGTTTATAGGGTGATCAAGGCCTTTCTGGATTAATAGGACCCCCTGGTTTGCAAGGTAAAAAGGTAAGACATAGTTTTACTTTTATGTCATTGGACGTCAGATGGATCCAGAAACTCTTCAAATCCTGTTGTCTCGTTTTGAAGTTGAGCTTCAAACCAGTGTTAGCAAAAGAATCATCAATTGCTGTCCTTAGTGAGGAAAATAATGCCTATAAAGAAACAAGAACTTAGGATATAAAAGACCCTTCAGCTAATGATGGATATAAAATTTGCATGCAAGGGGAAGTCAAAAATTTCTGATAGAACATTAAAGCCCTCTCCCTTAAGTACATCAGGACAATGACGCATTTTTGAAACTTTGAAGTCGCTTAACAACTTTTATGTAACCAAAGTGAGGTTTACTTGCTTTCCTGTATTACATATGGATTATAAGAGTTCTCATTTTATTGAGAAATAATAATCTCTGCCATGATATATATGCAAATGTGAACTTTGAAGGTAGAAAGGAAGTGAATGCTAGAAATATCTAGTCACATGAATATGACTTGGCTTTTTCTGAGGCAGAAAGGAATATTAACACAACTGCTATAATTATTTTATCAAAGGTGTTGTGGAATTTACTGGAGTAACACGAGTGTAAATTTTCTTCTATCTGTGCCACGTTATTTACCCAAACACTGAATTGTTAGTTTTCAGCAGGGAATGAAGACATGAGATTTCTTCCTAAGATATTAAAGCCCCAAAATATTGTAGAGCAGTATTTGACTTAATATGGATATCTAAATAGGTAAAATAGTAAGCTGGGTTGGTGTATTAATGTATTATATTTTCCACTTGGGAGATTTAGGTTGCAGATAGTATTCAGGTTATAATTGCTCTATGCAAATCCCATTTGCCATTTTCTAGGTACTTGAGCCATGGGCAGATTGCTTATCTTCCCTACACATTATTTACCTCATCTGTAAAATGTGGATACAATATAACCCAATTTATTGTGAGTTTTGAGGAAGAGGGAATGAGATAATAACCTAAATGATAAAAGGTCGAAGCATCAGCCCTTAATAAATATAAATGTTAACCATCAGCAATTTATCTAGTTTTATAAAGAATCCTGACCTCTCACTTTTCTTCATAATATCTGTTCAAGGACTAAATTGTAAAATGACGGAAAGGTTTTGATCTCATAAGAATATTTTCTCTCCAGTGACCACACTGTTATTTTTATGGCCATTATCCTAGTTTTCATCTCAGACACTAGTTAGAATATGCTACCTCCCTTGAGGTTATTAGTTGCCCCTAAGGAGACATGAAACTGCAGTGATCATTTTAAACATAATTTGTCTTAATATTCCATCGTAAATCTGTTTATTTAATGCCCCTCAGTGTACCTCTGACTACTAAAATATCTATTAGAAACTGTACTGACATACTGCATCAAAGAAGATCTCATAATATACAATGATCTCAATTATTTTACTTAATATTAAATATGTAGTTATTGCCTCCTGCATAGTGATATTACATATGAAATAAGAATATACTAATCTTTAAATTCTGCAATTTTTTTTTTTTGTATCAAGGATTGAACTCAGGGGTACTGGACCACTGAGCCCCAGGCCTATTTTTTGGTGTTTTTTTTTTTTATATATAGAGACAGGGTCTCACTGAGTTGCTTAGCACCTCACCATTGCTGAGGCTGGCTTTGAACTCGTGATTCTCCTGTCTCAGCCTCCCAAAGTGCTGAGATTACAGGTGTGTGTCTCTGTACCCGGCTTCTGCAATTTAATGATGTCTGTGGCACGTGAGATTAGCAATCCAGAAAGGAAAATACTAAATAAATGTTGAGCAGTTTTTGTGTAGAGAAGTAAACAACATGCTACCACGAGGAAGAAATATTATTTGTAGGCACAAGAAAAAAAAAGATTTTGATTTTAACCATTAGAACAGGTAATTATTTTAACTTTGATGATATACTTACTTAAAGCGGAAGGTTACCTTTCAAAGACCTATATGCATGTTAACATGGCCCATCTGTATTTTAAAATGTTAAAAAGAATATATTCTTTTTGTTTTTCTCAAGTGTAATAGAGCAAATTAACAGCATTATTTTAAACAAAAGGCCATGAATTTAATATCCTTCACAAATTTCCTTTTCTCTTGTATGATTTTTTTTAAAACTTCAAATTTAACTTTTTTGGTTGTTAGCTAATAGAAAAAGGCCCCATAGAAGCCAGAGATCATGATAAATTATCAGTTAGCAGCTGTCATTGAATGTTCTTTAGAGAAGACTTTGTACAAGGTATTAGAAAGTAAACTACTTACTGATAAGTGAAATATCCATGGTTTACTATGATTTAAAAGTTATTCAGAATGGTGTTGAAATATTTGAAATGATTTTACAATGTTTCTGAGAATGTTTTCCTCTTTTTTGAATTGTATCTGTTAATGGAAATTATACATATATTTTGTTTTGGAAAACAAATATTGCTAGGAAGAGTACATAAGGACTCAGTCTAAACCTAAACTAATTCTTCACCTAGCAGACTTGTATGTGTTTCTTTGAATATACAGTAGAAATATATTCAAAAGTATCTTTTATATTGTTCTTCTGGTTTCTGTGAAAGGAGAAAGGGCCAGACTTTATTGGGTAGGATGTTTAGGTAAGTTATAAGCTGTTTTTTTTAATTTAATAAACTAATTTAGTTCATTTTTATAACAATTTACAGAGTTATTTCCTCTGCAAAAGGGATTCATGCTAGGAAAGTGTAGAATAATGGCTCATTCTACCTTTAATATAGATACTCCTATTACTTAATCCTTGCAGTTCTCCCCCAAATGTCTAGATGTTCTTGAGATCAAGATAAAAACTTAAGTTCTTTATTTTGTAGCTGAAAAAACTAAGATAAACCCAGATAGGTTAAGAGAATTGCTCAGGGTCATTTAGAGAGTTACACCAGGATCATGAGAGAAAACATACTGAATTTGCTGTGCTTTTAGCTATGTATTTGGGGTATAATATGAGAAATAAATAGGAATTTGGGTTTTGAGTAATATGAAGTGATTATATATTTTTATCTGTTAAACTGTTTTATGGAATTATGGTAAGTATTACTACTAAAAGTGACTGTTTAATTATATCCAATATTCTGGTTTGCTGAGTACTCTTTTAACCTTTAAAACAACTCATTTAAACAGATACTGTTTTCAATATGTCATAAATCAGTGACTTGAGATGTACATGGGTGAAATTGCTCCCCTGAGGCCACACAACTATTCATTGGCAGTCCTAGAATGCAAATCGAAGCCTGATGGGCTCATATGACTGTGCTTTTAATAGTTTTGGATACTGTGTCCTATTAATTCATTTAAGTCAATGTTTGTAATATATTGGTTTTTCAGTATTTCCATTTCTAGCATGTATGCAAGAGGAAGCAAAATATTGGTTTTCTTGAAAGCCAAGGGAATAAATATAGTTTTGGATCACAGATAGTCATGACTTCACTATTTATTCCTGCTGGAAATATCTGGAAATATTAAAATTATTCTAATATAGTAATCTTTAAAGCTAAAATGTGAGAATGTTGTGTGTAACACACCAAGTCATGAAACCTGTTGAGATAAACAGAAGATTAATGTAAAAAAGTTTTGAAAAATACAACTAATGTTGAGATTTCAACAGCAATATTCTCTTCATTCTTCAGTAGATGTTTTTGACTTGGTTTTTTCTTTTCCTTCTTTTAACCGCACCCTCTCAATCCTGTTTTTTAAAACCAGTATTAACATCTTTAACAACCATTATGTTTGCCTCTGGTTACATTGCCTCAACTTAGCCATATTCGTGTAACACTTATTTTCCTAGGAACTAACGTATATTTTCCCTTACCACTAAGTATCTAAGTTTTTGCCAAAAGGCAGATAAATTGGATCCAGAGTACATGCTGGGTTGGATAGAAGACAAGAATTATAATTTTGAACTTGGATTCAAGATGATTTTTAAATTCTCTTTTAATATATCCAATCAATTGCTAAAATTGGAAGCCTGCTATTTCAAACTTTAAGAACATTAGCTGTGTAATCAACTGAAACAACTTTTCTAGATTCAAGAAGATGAGCCAAGTATAAGCAGTTAAGCACATCTTAGCCTTAAGGCCTAACTCAGAGCAATTGCGAAATATGAGGAATATAAATTTCTATGATGTATATAACATTTTTCTGAATATCAAAAGCACTATCATTTAATGATAATTATAAATCAATATGAATTCTTATTTCATTTTGATAGAATTAATTCAGTTATTTAAAAAGCCTTTCCATGATATAGAAAGTACACAGAAAATATTCACGTTCAAAAAGAAAAACCCTGAATGCACATGTGAAGTAGAATGCATTGTGATTTATCAGTTACTCAAAAAGTATTCAGCTTTTTATAAATTATTTGAAGCAAGAGCATTACTAACAAGCTGTAACAATACTGAATGTCAATGAGAACAATACCAGAAGAAAAAAAAAAAGCAGAGTTGGCATAAAATCAGTGCATGAAGAGAAAAGCATGGAAATTTCTGCTGTTCCATAGCTAACTCTATAGATCATTGCTCACTGGCCCATTATTCTTGTAAAAATCTTCAGTATGTTTTATTTTGGCTTGGTTCCCAGTCTAAGTGTAGTACTGAACAAGTAATACAAAAGCTGCTGCTTAGGGGCTTTGTTTCTACTATTCCCATCTCTTCTGCAATCTGCCGTTCCCACTAATGGTAGGGGAAGCTGAGAACAAGACAGCACAGTACTGACATCCCCACCAGGCAAGCCAGTGATTGCCAAAGTGGTGTAATTTGTGGGACTTTGAAAATGTCCCTGTGCCCAAAGATGTTTCCCTCAGTTTGGCTCATGTGACTGAAATTCCAACATTAGCGATAAATTCATTTGTCTAACATTAGTTTGGTTTTCGGAAGTCTTTTAAAAACTTCAGAATAAGCTGTCATCTGTCATTTAGCATCATTTTGATAATGTATCTAGCATACTATTTTTCTACACAATAGCTAGTTAGAAGGACAAAATTAGGGTTAATGGGACCAAAGCAAAATTTGAACCCTTCTTAAAAGAAGTTAGTAGGTCAATGTTGTGAGGATTTGGGACAAAGGTTGGAACAAGACTGTTGTGTGCATGAAGGTAGTATTTGCTAAGAAAGAGAGGTTGGCAGAAAGACGTTTGTTTTGTATTCATCCTGTAATTTGAGTCTCTTCAGGCTTTCCACCTATCTAGGATCATTCTTTTATTTAATGTTTTAAAAATAATTAAAATCCTTATCCTTAAGACTTTAGGAAATATACTTAAGCCAAGAAGTGCTTACATTCTCATGGTTATTGATTTTGATCTCATTCTGATTCTTGCTTAGGAATTCTTTTTTGATCAACTATGATCATCCTATCTTATTACTGTTACTCAATTTTGCCATAGGTTTGTCTGATTGGTTTGGTCAAAAGTCATAGACTTTTGTTTTATTCCTTGAGGCATGCTGATATGAGTCCACTAATATTTAACAAACTTTGCTAAAGACTTGTAATTACCTAATCTGTAAACTAAGTTATTAAATTACAGAGAAAGAAAACATAATGTTGACTTTTAGACAACACTGCAGTAGCAATGGCTAAAGAGAAATCTATCCAATTTAGATATACACTTGAAGTTGTTAAGTTCAAAGATCGTAGTGCATTTGCTGTGGTATCTCCGTCCAGTGTCCGGTACATGGTAAGCACATATTATTAGTGCATGGACTTTTATGTTCTTAAATTTAGTTTGACTGTTGCCCTTCCCTCAGTTCTATTGCATATCTTCACCTTGTGGTCTGCTTCTCAAAGGAATATTTCCTCTCTCTGTTTCATTTTCCCAGAGTCCTCTGTCTACAGTCAGTCACCTATTATTTCATTTCAGGTCAGCTGAATAGAACTGGTTAACCTGTTCTTAATCACTCAGTGATATTGCCTTTCATGTGATTATGCATAATGATTAGCCTACCCTTGTCTTCCCTTCATAAAGGGAAGCAAAAGATCTAGGGAAGTTACCTCCAAAAAAAAAAAATAGAGCAGTCTTCCTCAATTAAATTTTGTAACTAACCCCAGAATGCTGCAGGTGTCTTATGATATCCTTTTGTCTTGTAGATTACACAGCAAACCCGTATTATATTAATAAGATATACTACCTGCCTTTAATTAGCTTACTGTCTTAAAAATAAAATAGGCACAAAAGTATATTATGCTATGGAAAATGCAATGATAAAGATATAAAAAGGATATTATAGGATGTAGCTGAGAGTTATGGAAATTTCTTGGGAATGCAGTTGGGTAAGTGGAGGGAGCAGGGAAGGAGGAGATATTTAAAATGACTCCAGGATGTGTGGAAGTCATCCTGATGATACCATGTGCAGGAGATGTCTACACATAGATGGCTCATAAGTAAAGGGCTGGACGCAAAAAGTAGTTCCTTGATCCCAAATGACACATTATGAGGCAGAAGGTATCACAAAGTAAGGCTTGAGGAATATTCAAGGACCAAATTATAAAGGAACTTTTATGCTATATTAAAACATTTATCTTGTAGTAGAGAGATACTAAGCTTTTAGAAGGGAGTGCTAGGGGCAAATTACCTACTCCCCAGAATTTCTTGGGTATTTTCCTCTAAGGAGGAATGCTATTACCTTTCTCTTCCTGTTTTTTTCCTCCCACTTTGGCGATGCTTTTACCTTTCTAAAACTTTGAAACTTGAAAGTTAGAGGAAGGAAGCCTATGACAGAAAGACAAGGTGATAATGCCGAGGTTATCTTGTGCTTTTGAGAATGCTTTCATATATGTAGGAAATGCCTTTATGAATATAAATAATTACCATTTAGTAGGGGAAAAGCAATTGTTAGAAAGTGCAAACCATTTTAGTATAAAATTCACAACATGGAAATGATAAGGGCTTTGAGACTCTTTCCTAATATGTATGTATATACAAATAATTCTCACTTTGCATGATTCCAGTATGTTCAGATTTCAGTCACCACAGTTTAATTAAATAGTACCTGCTCCCTGGACCATTATCATTTTCATAATATTTTATTTTTCTCTCATGTTTTTATTTGTTCTTATTAGTAATACATGACAGTGGAATGCATTTCAACCCATTGTACACAAATGGAGCCCAGCTTCTCCTTCCTGTGGCTGTACATGGTATAGAGTCACACCAGTAGTGTAATCATACATGTATTTAGAGTAAAAATGTCTGTCTCATTCCACTGTCCTTTTCATCCTCACATTCCCTCCCCTCCTCTCAGTCCCCTCTGCACAATCCAAAGTTCCTTCATTCTTCCCTACCCACCTCCATTATGGATCAGCATCTGCTTATCAGAGAAAACATTCAGCCTTCGGTTTTTTGGGTTTGGCTTATTTCACTTAGCATGATATTCTCCAACTCCATCCATTTGCCTGCAAATACCATAATTTCATTTTTCTTTGAAGGATGAGTAATATTCCATTGTGTATGTGTACCACATTTTTTTTATCCATTCATCTGTTGAAGGGCATCTAGATTGGTTCCATAGTTTAGCTACTGTGAATGGAGCTTCTATAAACATTGATGTGGCTGCATCACTGTAGTATGTGGACTTTAAGTCCTTTAGGTATAAACTGAGGAGTTGGGTAACTGGGTCAAGTGGTGGTTCCATTCCAAGTTTTCTGAGGAATCTCATACTGAGATGAGGAATCTGATCTGCACCAATTTGCAGTCCCACCAGCAATGTATGTGTATTCCTTTTCCCCCACATCCTCACCAAAACTAATTGTTGCTTGTATTTTTGATAATTGCCATTCTGACTAGAGTGAAATGAAATCTTAGAGTAGTTTTGATTTGCATTTCTCTAATTACTAGAGAAGATGAACATATTTTCATGTTTGTTGATCAGTTGTATTTCTTCTGTCAAGTTCAGTTCCTTAGTCCATTTAAACCATAATATTTTAAATGTGATTAATTTCACAAAATACAAACTTTGCTACTGGCTGGTCAGTACAAAAATTACTACATAAATAACAGTTGTACATAATGACCAGTGGAAAGTCAGATCATTTTGTTAAGTATGTTGGTGACTGCTCACCGGACAGCAGTTATTCAGTTCACGCACAGACAGCAAAGTATGCAGTTATGCAGCTTCCTATTCTCTCAGTAATACACCTAGGTGACATTTTACCCAACAGATCATAAGAAGAAACCATTTGCCAACAAAGGTGAAAGTACAGTGAAGTAAAGGAAGAGTTATACTACAGGAATTAAAATTAGAATCAAATGCAAGTGCAGTTGCACAAGAAATAGCTGGCTATGGCTGACATTCAAGAAACCTAATATATGTAGCCAGACTAGTGAAGGTGAACTTTTTGACATAAATGAGGAAAGTAGTTTTGATGAATAGGATAAAGATGTTCCAGAGGATATGACACTGGCAAAAAAAAAAAAAAACTTGGAGTTCTTTCATGACATTGAAAGTACAAAGGATAAAATGTGGGAGATGATCCAGAATTAGAAAAGAATATGACATTTTGCCAATGCACAGAAAATATACTTGCTCAGCATTATAATTTAGACAAGAACAAAAAGATAAGCAGTGAGTAAACAACTCTTCAAAGAAATAACACTCTAATTTTCAATGTTTCTAATATTTTAATTATGCTATACTAAATATTAGTTTAATATTTTTACATTTCCTTATATAATTATAACGGTTAGAAAGTTTTTGACATTTTAACAAAAATTTTTAAATTCTAGTTTTTTCATTGATTATTAAGACTGCTTTGTATGGTTTTAGCTTGCATGGTCATTTTTATGATCTTATACTATTCTGCAAAGCAAGGAAGGCCTGTATATGAATAATGTCCAGTTTTCCTTATGGGTAAACATTTTAGCTACTTGGGAGGTTAGAAATTTGTTTCTTTTGTATCTCCTAATAGTTCTGATTTTGATTCAATAGTATCTTACCCTCTCATTACTCTATTGATGGTATTTGATAGGGATCAAATTATTGTTCAAAAATATTAAAATTAAAGTCCCCATATTAAAATCTTTACAGATTATTATATATTGTTAATGACATTTTTAGTATTCTTCCTATATCAGTACAGAAAACAATGATTCAATAATTTTTATTTATTTATTTTTGGTACTGGAGATTGAACTCAGGGGCACTTGACCACTGAGCCACATCCCCAGCCCTATTTTGTGTTTTATGTAGAGACAGGGTCTTACTGAGTTGCTTAGTGCCTCGCCATTGCTGAGGCTGGCTTTGAACTCACAATTCTCCTGTTTCAGCCTCCTAAGTGCTGGGATTACAGGCTTGCACCACCATGCCCAGCTTGATTCAATAATATTTTTAAAAGTCTACAATACACACTAATTTTTGAAAATAAATTCCAATGCTTGAATGTAGGCAATTTTCCCAGGAACTTACTCTCTTTAAAACTTCATGGGCTAGTATTTAAATAGAAAATAAAGGAGGCCCATAGTCACAAATTTAGAGAATAAATGAAAGTCTTTATATAATAGTACTGATAATTCCAGTATGTTATAGATAAAAGAATATCACATTAAAAGCAAAACAAAAGGAAGTCTTTATTCTATTTGTTATCTTTCATTTCAACATTGAGAATTGAGATACCTATTAAATATTTACAATAAGAATCTCTTTTCTACCCAATTAATTCTCCATCTGTCTTTTCATCAATTCATTCATTTATATAGTTTCTGTACTTAATGAGCACCTATTATATTTTTTTCTATAAAAGTTTTGCTAATTTTATTGTCTAACATTTGCACACATGTTGCTGTCATTTTTTATATCTAGAATTTCATTTTATGAGGAAAAAATAATATAAGAATTATAAGTGTTTTCAGGTATAAGGCCTCCACAAATGGAATACAATGCCTGCATCATGTCTTCTAACCCATGTACACCTCCAGTTAAACCAAGTTAATGAATATATGCCGTCTCCAGGGAATACCGCAACTATAGTTCTTATCTTTATGCTTTTGCTAGTTTATTATAGTTACACATAATAGTTGGGTTCATTTTGTCTGAATAAAACTCATTTTGACATAATCATACGTGCATGGAATTTAATTTACTCCATTTTAGTCCTTGGTACCTCCTCTTTTTATTCTCTCTTCCCTCCTCCTATACCTCTTTCTCTCCTGTACTGGTTATTTATTTGTTTATTTATTTATTTACAATTGGTGCTTAATAGATATACATGAAGATGGAATTCATTGTGATATATTTATATATTCATATAGCATAGTTTTTGTCAAATTTACTCCACATTGCCTTCCCTTTCCCTTTCCTCTTCCCTCTCAATCTTCTTTTACTGTATTGATCTTCCTACTGTCCTTATGATATCTGAACCCTCTTCCCTTTATTCCCCTGACTTTGCTCTAGCTTCCACATATGAGAGAAAACATTTGACCCTTGATTTTCTGAGTCTCACTTATTTCACTTAGCATGATGTCCTCCTCCAGTTCCATTGATGTATAGGCAAATACCATGATTTGTTCTTTATGTTTGAGTAAAACTCCATGTGTATTTATATTACATTTTCTTAATCCAGTCATCTATTAATGAGCACTGGGGCTAGTTCCATACCTTGGCTATTGTGAGTTATACTGCTATAAATACTGATGTTACTATATCACTATAGTATGCTGATTTTAGTTCTTTTGGATAAATACCAAAAAGTGAAATACCTGGGTAATTCCAGTCCTCGTTTTTTGAGGAGTCTCCATACTGCATTCCAGAATGATTGTACTAACTGCAGTTCTACCAACAATATGTAAGTGTACTTTGTTCCCCCCATATCCTCACCATCATTTATTTTTTTTGACATTTTATGGATTTTATTTATTTATTTTTGTTATAATTTATTTAAATGCATTTCAAGTCATAGTACATATATAGAGCTCAATTTTTCCATTTCTCTGGCTGCAAACCAGATAGAGTCACACCATTTGTGTCTTCATACATGCACCAAGGATAGCAATGACGACCTCAATCAACCATCTTTACTATACCCATTCCCCTTTCCCTCTCCCCACCTCTCCTCTGCCGCATCCAGAGTTGCTCCATTTATCCTATGTTCCCCATTCCCACCACCCTTATGTCTCATCATCCACTAATCAGAGAGAACATTAGGCATTTGGTTTTTTGGGATTGGCTTAATTCACTTAGCATAATGTTCTCCAATTCCATCCATTTGCCTGCAAATGCCATAATTTTATTCTCTTTTATTGCTGAATAATATTCCATTGTGTATATGTACCACAGTTTCTTTATCCATTCATCTATTAAAGGGCATCTGGGTTGCTTCCACAGTTTTGCAATTGTGAGTTGTGCTGCTATAAACATTGAAGTGGCTGCTTTACTGTAGTGTGCTGTTTTTAAGTCTTTAGGGTATAGGCCAAGGAGTGGGATAGCTGGATCAAATGGTGGTTCTATTCCAAGTTTTTAAAGGAATCTCCATACTGTTTTCCAGATTGGTTGCACCAGTTTGCAATCCCACCAGCAATGTTTGAGTGTACCTTTTTCACCACATCCTTGCCAGCACCTATTGTTGCTGGTATTTTGGATAGGTGCCATTCTGACTGGGGTGAGATGAAATCTGAGAGTTGTTTTGACTTGCATTTCTCTAATGGCCTGAGACGTTGAACATTTCTTCATATATATGTTTATTGATTGTATATCTTCTTCTGAGAGGTTTCTATTCAGCTCCTTACCCCATTTATTGATTGGGTTGTTTGTTTTCTTGGTGTTAAGTTTTTTGAGTTTTTTATATATCCTGGAGATCAGTGCTCTATCTGATGTGCATGTGGCAAAAATTTGCTCCCAGAATGTAGGCTCTCTGTTTACTTCATTAATAGTTTCTTTTGTGGAGAAGAAGCTTTTTAGTTTAAGTCCATACCATTTGTTGATTCTTGCTTTTATTTCTTGTGCTATAGGAGTCTTGTTAAGGAATTCAGAGCCTAATCCAACGTGATGAAGATTTGGACCTACTTTGTCCTCAATTAGCCGCAGGGTCTCTGGTCTAATTCCTAGGTCTTTGATCCACTTTGAGTGGATGAAACAGTACTCAGATGAACATTTATAACTTAAAATACTTGTATTAGAAGCTAGAATAACAATCAAATGATTTTCAAATTATGTAGTAAGAAGGAAAAAAATAAGAGTAGGAGCAGAAACATGAAATAGAAAAAAAATACAGCTAAAATTTTATAAAAAATAAACAAGTCTAATCAATAAAAAAGCAAGAACACAAAAATTAATATCAATGGAAAGGGAGCTAACAAAATAACTCTAAAGATGCTAAAAATATGTTAAGGTAATACTACAATTGTATGCCACCATATGTGATAGCTTACATCACATGGTCTATATTAGAGGAAGATCATTGTACTGCTGAGAAGAAGGTGTATTCAGTCATTGATGGATGAAATATTCTATACATTCTGTTAAGTTTAAATTATCAATTGTGGATTTTACTTCTATATCTTTAAGTTTTTCTTTGGATAATCTATCCAGTGGTGATGGAGACATGTTAAAGTTAACCAGTATTATTGTGTTGGGGTGTATTTGATTCTCAAAATTAAGAAGGATTTGTTTGATGTATGTAGATGCTTCATTGTTTAGGGCATATTTATGCTTGTTATGTCTTGTTGATGTATAATTCCCTCAAGCAGTATGAAATGGCCTTCTTTGTCTCTTCGGATTAATTTTGGTTTAAAGTCCACATTTTACAACATGAGGATAGAAAACCCTGCTTGTTTATGTGATCCATATGTTTTTTTCCCATCCTTCCACATTAGTCTGTAGATGTATTTGCCTATGAGGTGAGTCTCTTGGAGACAGTATATTGTTGAGTCTTGTTTTTTTAATCTAGTTTGCCAGTCTGTGTCTTTTGATTGATGAGTTTAGGCCATTAATGTTCAAGATTATTATTGAGATATGATTTTTATTCCCAGCCATTTGGGTTTATTTCTAGTTTTTAATTTAAACTAGTTTCTCCTTTGATCGACTATTCCTTTAGTGTAGTTCCTCCCTTTGCTGTTTTTATTTATTTATTTTTTATTTCCTCTTCATGAAATATTTTGTTGAGAATGTTCTGTAGTGCAGACTTTCTAGTTGTGAATTCTTTTAGCTTTTGTTTATCATGGAAGGTGTTTATTTCATCTTCAAATCTGAAGCTTAATTTTACTGAATATAGGATTCTCGGTTGACATCCATTTTCTTTCAGAGCTTAGTATATGTTATTCCAAGACCTCCTAGCTTTGAGGGTTTGGGTTGAGAAGTCAGTTGAGATCTGACTTGGTTTCCAACTATACAGAATCTGATATTTTTCTCTTGCAGCCTTTAAAATTCTATCCTTATTCCGTATGTTAAGCATTCTTATTATAATGTGCTTTGGTGTAGATGTATTGTAATTTTGTACATTTGGGGTCCTTTAAGCTGCTTGTATTTGATTTTCCATTTAATTCTTCAGATTTGGTAAATTTTCTGATTGAATCATTGAAAAGATGGTGCATTTCCTTGGTTTGTACCTCTGCACTTTCATCTATCCCAGTAAATCTTAAATTTGGTCTTTTCATGTTTTCCCATAATTCATGGAAGTTCTGTTCATCGTTTATTAACATCTTCTCTCTGTGGTCAACTCTATTTTCAAGATTATATATTTTGTCTTCATTGCCTGAGGTTCTGTCTTCCAAGTGGTCTAGTCTGTTGGTGATGCTTTTGGTTTATTGTTTCCCTTATTTCAAAGATTTGTTTGGTTTTTTTCAGATTCTCTATCTCTTTATTGAAGTAATCTTTTGCTCCCTGTATTTGCTTTCTTACATCATTCTTTACTTTGCAGATAAGTTTAACTAGGCACATTCTAAACTCCTTCTCTGACGTTTCTCCCACTGTGGTATCAATGGTTTCTGCTATTGGAGTATCTAGTTGCTTGGAGTGATTTATTCCCTTGATTTTTCATGTTGTTTGTGTGTCTACCTATCTACTGGTATGGATCTGAGGCAGTAGAGTTTCTACCCTGTGGACTTACAGTGTCTCTGAAGGTTTCCAGTACCTCAATGTTTAGGAGGAGACAAATAATAACAACCAATGAAAACAATATACAGCATTGAACCACATAGTTACTACTATGATGTCTACAATATTAATTATTACAATAAACAAAAATGATATGTTTATCTATTGCTTACAATAGACACTCCAAGTTTACAAAAGCATTTATAATTTCAAATGATGAACAGGGAGAGAACAGAAGTGATGAAGGATGTGATGATTATGAGGGAGGAGGAGAGAAGAAGTAAAAAAGGAAGAGTGAAAGAGAACAATAGAGATTGGCTGTCAGCAGAAGAAAAGAGAGAATCAAAGGATACAGGAGAAAATATATAAATATATACACACACATAAAACCTAAAAATTTAAATAATTTAAAAAAATAAAAGAATATAAAAACTAAAATATACTAATCATACATTTTAGTTCACAAAAAAATAATTCATGAAAGATAACTGGCTTCAAAAATGTTAGAAATGAGGGCTGAGATTGTAGCTCAGTGGTAGAGCACTTGCCTCGCATGCATGAGGCACTGTGTTCAATCGTCAGCACCACATAAAAATAAATAAAAATATTGTGTCCATCTACAACTAAAAAATATTTTTAAAAAATGTTAGAAATGAGAAAAAACAAATATGAATATGTATAAATGTCCATGTGCCGTTAAGGTCACAATTAAAAAGAGAAAAATAATTTTAAAAAATCTTGGTGAAAAGTTAATGAATTCTTTCTATTGGAGTTCAAAAGATTCTCAGTTTCTCTTCTTAGCAGTTTTGGTTGGGTTGTCTGGAACATGCTCCACCCTCTGGATTGCTGGAGTGAGAGGTAATACTGAAGGCAGAGTTTCTGGAGGTAGGGTTTAGGCTTAGGTAGGCTCCAGGCTCTTCAATGAATGCCGATTGGTCTGGAGATTTTAAATCAGTATACCTCCAGTGCTCAGTACTTTCTGGTCCATGCTAGAAGACTATACTGCAGGGATCTCCCCTGGGTTCCACTCAGGTGGTGGGGGACCCAATTCTTAGTTCTCTCTGTAACCTGCGGATCCCACGCTTCCTGGTCTTGGGTTCTCCCTCCTCTGCTCTTCCGAGTTCCTGGCCAGATGTGTCTCTGCCAGGGGCTCCTGCAAGCAGTCAGATTGGAGAGAGAGGGGTAGAGCTGGGTAGGTTTCCATGACCAGTTGTCCCTATGTGTAATCCTCTTTCCATGTTTGATTTTCTCCTGGTCACTTAAGCACACTCTATGTTGGTGCAGTGTGTGTTTTCTGGGCCTGTATTTAAGGCCAAACTTGGATTTGCCAAGAATCAGCCTCCTCAGCTGCTGGTTCCCAAGCCACAGCTGAGAAATGGCTCCTTCCTTAATCCTCTGCATGCCACCTGGTGAGATGACAGCTTATTTCCCCACACTCGGATATTGTGCAGTGTGTTATTCAGGTTTGCTGGGCAATGTCCTTGATCTCTTAACTCTCCATACCCAGACATACCTCGGGTCTCCCAAAAATGCAGGTCCCTTTAATTCCCTTATCCCTCCACTATGCTGATGGAGGGATAATTCTGTCTGGTGCTTCCAGCCTGGCCACAAGAGTGGCTGTGCTTCTGGGGATTTCTTCCTTATTTTGTTATATCCAACCTCCTGAGTCCCTGGTCTGCTTAGAATGTCCAGTTTTAAATTCCAGTAAAAGTCCCCCTACTTTTTTTTATTCACCCACCTTGCTGAGAAGCTGCCTAGCTGCTTTCTTGTTTTTACTCTAGGGAGCATCCAGGAAAGCAACATCCTCTGTTCTGCCATCTTGAAAACATCTTTGATTGTTAAACTTTATTTTAAAAAAGAGAAAATTTGGTTGGCCTATCTTTATTTATCTTTATTTATGCAAAAGCTTCATTCAAAGTGGTCTCAAAAGCTACTTGCTAGACTTGGTATTGTTATCCCTTAGACATGCCAGCTCCTGTGACCAGGGCAGATAGGAATGAGTTGAACAACAGATCACTACTGCATTGTGCTGCCACTTTATCAGATGCTCTAAATTAAGAAAAATCCTATTAAAGGGAATTATACCTGCAAAAAATACAATGATTAGCTATATCTTTCATTGTTATAAAGCATTTATAGGAAAGTAAAAAAGTTGTACCATAAATACATCTGTTTACTGTAAGCTAGGGAGGAAAGAAACACTGATCAGAATGATAGGAAGTAGCCAAAGAAAATTACTTCGGGTTCACAGAAACAAAAATAAGTAAATAAGTAAACACATACTTACAAAAAAAAAAAAAGGAGATAGGCTCATGGCTTTCTAAAATATGCACCTCCTGTTCAGAATCCTTATTGCCCATCTTCCTGATACTTCTGTAGGAAGTGATTAGTTCCCACACTCAAAGAACTGCTGTCTGAATTTAGGGAGCCACCACCACTGTCATATTACTAAGAATGTTACCTATCTCCTATTAATAAAAAAGGAAAACTTCTTAGCTTTGTGAATATTTTTATTTGTGGAATCTTGTATAAACATTTGGACAACTGAGTACAGTATGTTTCAATATTTTATAATTAGACCAATCTTCAGGTATCTTAAAAAATATAAAAGCTCAGAGTACAATATAGTGAAAATGCTGAATATATGTGA
Organism: Xerus rutilus; assembly: GCA_028644305.1. Classification (NCBI taxonomy): domain Eukaryota; kingdom Metazoa; phylum Chordata; class Mammalia; order Rodentia; family Sciuridae; genus Xerus; species Xerus rutilus. The sequence continues at coordinate 65,677,644 of CM053400.1, read as the reverse complement.
TGCTATTTAACAGAATAAGCATGTAAGCTTCATAATAGCATGATTTATAAAAAGTATAATTCTTTTTAAATATATATACTTATATATGTATTTTTATTCTTTTTGGTTATACATGACAATAGAATTTCTTGTGATATATTTATTCAAGCATGGAATATATCTTAGTCTAACTTATTCCCAGTCTTGTGGATGTACATGTTGTTGAGATTCACTGTAGTGTGTTCATATAAGTCCATGGGAAAGTTACATTAGATTCATTCTACTGTTTTACCTCTTTTCATCTCCCTTTACTTTCTTCCTTCCCCTTTGTCTAATCTACTGAACTTCTATTTTTTTCCCTAACACTCCCCCACATGGTGGGTTACCATTCATATAACAGAGAGAACATTTGACTTTTGGTTTTTTGGGACTGGCTTATTTTACTTAATATGAGAGTCTACAGGTCCATTCATTTAATGGTAAATGTCATAAAGTCATTTTTCTTTATGACTGAATAATATTCCATTGTGTATATGTACCACAATTTCTTTATCCATTCATCTGTTGATAGGCATCTAAGTTGGTTTCATAGCTTAGATATTATGACTTGTACTGCTATAAACATTGATATGGCTGCATCATTATAGTATGCTGATTTCAAATTCTTTGAATATATATGAAGGAGTAGGGTAATTGGGTCAAATGGTGATTCCATTCCTAGATTTTTGAGGAATCTCCATACTGCTTTCCAGATTGGTTGTACTAGTTTGCAGTCCCACCATCGGTGTACAAGTGTACCCTTTTACCTACATCCTCACCAACATTTTTGTTACTTTTTTTTTTTGTGGTACCAGGGATTGAACTCAGGGTACTCAACCACTGAGCCACATCCTCAGTCCTATTTTGTGTTTTATGTAGAGGCAGGGTCTCACTGAGTTGCTTAGCACCTCGCCGTTGCTGAGTCTGGCTTTGTACTCACGATCCTCCTGTCCCAGCCTCCCTAAGTGCTGGGATTAGAGGCTTTTGCCACCGTGCCCGGCTGTTACTTGTATTCTTGATAATTTCCATTCTTACTAGAGTGAGATGAAATATCAGTGTAGTTTCAAATTACATTTCTCTAATTGCTAGAGATGTTAAACATTTTTTCATATATTTGTTAACCATTCATATTTCTTTTGAGAAGTGTCTGTTTACGTCATTTGCCCATTTATTGTTGGGTTAATATGATTATTATTATTACTGTAAAGATTTTTGACTTCTTTTTATATCCTTGAAATTAATGTCTTATCTGAGGTGTAGGTGGCATAGATTTTCTCCCATTCTATAGGCTCTCACTTCACATACTTGATTGTGTCCTTTGATGTGAGGAAACTTTCAGTTTGATGCCATCTCATTGTTGATTATTGATTTTACTTTTTGTACTTGAAGAGTCTTGTTTAAAAAGTCAGTTTATAAGCCTACATGTTGGATTGTTAAGTCTATATTTTTGTCTACCAGGTGCAAGGTTTCTGGTCTAATTTCTAGGACTTTGATCCACTGTGAGTTGATTTTTGTGCAAGATGAAAGATAGGGGCTAAATTTCATTCTACTACATGTGGACTTTCAGTTTTTTCAGCACCAATTGTTGAAGAGGATGTATTATCTCCAATGTATGCTTTTGGCAATGTTGTCTAGTATGAGATAATTGTATTTGTGTGGATTTGTCTCTGTGTCTTATATTCTGTATCACTGGTCTTCTTGCCTGTTTTGGTGCCAATACTATGCTGTTTTTATTACTATTGCTCTGTAGTAATAATTTAAGGTCTGGTATTGTGATGCTTCCTACTTCACTTTTCTCACTGAGGACTGCTTTGGCTATTCTGGGCCCATTATTTTTCCAAAGGAATTTAAGGACTGCCTTTTCAATTTCTACGAATAGCATCATTGGAATTTTGATGGGAATTGCATTAAATATGCATACTGCTTTTGGTATATGGCCATTTTGACAATATTAATTTTGACTACATTGGAACATGGAAGGTCTTTTCATTTTTTACAGTAATCTTCAAGTTCTTCCTTTAGTGCTCTATAGTTTTCATTGTAGAGATCCTTCACCTCTTTTGTTAGATTGATTAACAGGTATTTTATTTTTTTGAGGCTATTATGAATGGGATAGTTTTCCTAATTTCTGTTTTAGGTGATTCATCATTGGTATATAGGAATGTAATTGATTTATGAGTGTTAAATTTTGTATCCTGCTGTTCTGGTGAATTCATTTATGAGTTCTTGAAGTTTTCTGGTAGAGTTTTTGGGGTCTTTTAAATATAGGATCATGTCATTGGAAAACAGATAGACAACTCTTCTGTTTCCATTTGTATGCCTTTAATTTCTCTTTTGCCTAATTGCTCTGGCTAGAGTTTCAAGGACTATGTTGAATAGAAGCAGTCAAAGAGGACATCCCTGTCTTGTTCCTATTTTCAGAGGGAATGCTTTCATTTTTCCTCCATTTAGATGATGTTTGGCTTGGGTTTGTCATATATAGCTTTTTTTCTTCTCATGTCCCCTCCTGTATTATGGATACAGCATCCACTTATCAGAGAGAACATTCGGCCTTCAGTTTTTTGGGTTTGGCTTATATCACTTAGCATGATGTTCTCTAACTCTGTCCATTTACCTGCAAATACCATGATTTTATTCTCTTTTAATGCTGAATAATATTCCATTGTATATATATACCACAGGTTTTTTTTTATCCATTCATCTATTGAAGGGCATCTAGGTTGGTTCTACAATTTAGCTATTGTGAATTGAGCTGCTATAAACATTGAATTGGCTCTGTCACTGTAGTGTGCTGTTTTTAAGTCCTTTGGGTTTAGACCGAAGAGTGGGATAGCTGGGTCAAATGGTGGTTCCATTCTAGGTTTTCTGCTCAATCTCCATACTGCTCTCCAGATTGGTTGCACCAATTTGCAGTCCCACCAGCAATGTATGAGTGTGCCTTTCCCCCCATATCCTCACCAACACTTACTGTTGTTTGTATTCTTGATAACTGCCATTCTGACTGGTGTGAGATGAAATCTACCAACAGGTGGCTTTCCTGGCCTACTTCCATCTATAGACAACAGCCAAGATCAGAAAGACCATCCCCACGTACCTGTAGGCCTGGTTACACCAGAGGTGAGGTATTGGTAACCTGCAGGGACACTACAAGATTATAGGGTAGGAATCATAATACTTCAGATCAGCACTGCTAGAGAGGAAGACACATGAACATCATGAAAAAACAAGGTAAGAAAATGTTCCAGACAAACCAAGATGCTGCAATAATAGAATCCATTGACAACACAGTAGATGAAATGTCAGAGAAGGAGTTCAGAACATACATAATTAAAATGATCTGTGAAGCATAGAATAATATAAGAGAGCAATTGCAGACAACAATTGATCAGTCCAACAAAGAGATTAGAGAGCAATTATAGGCAACCATTGATCCCTCCAACAAAGAAATAAGAGAGCAAATACAGGGAGAAAATACTTCAAGAAAGAGAGACTCTGAAAAAAAAAATCAAGCAGAAATCCTTGAAATGAAGGAAACAATACACCAAATAAAAAATTCAATAGAAAGCATCACCAACAGACTAGACCACTTGGAAGACAGAACTTAAGACACTGAGGAAAAAATATACAATCTTTAAAACAAAGTTGATCACACAATAAAAATGGTAAGAAACCATGAACAGAATATCCAGGAATTATGGGATAACATCAAAAGACCAAATCTAAGAATTATCAGGATAGAGAAAGGCACAAAGATACAAACCAAAAGAATATACAATCTCTTCAATGAAATAATAGAAAAATTCCCAAACATGAAGAATGAATTGGAAAATCTAATACAAGAGGCTTACAGGACACCAAATGTACAAAACTACAACAGATTCACACCAAGGCACATTATAATCAAAATGCCTACCATACACAATAAGGTCAGAATTGTAAAAGCTACAAGAGAGAAGGTTCAGATTACATACAGGGGGAAACCAATTCAGATTTCAGTTGATTTCTCAACCCAGATCCTCGAAGCCAGGAGATACTGGAACAACGTATACCAGGCTCTGAAAGAAAATGCGTGCCAACCAAGAATCTTATATCCAGAAAAATTAAGCTTTAGATTTGAAGATGAAATAAAAACCTTCAATGATAAAAAAAAGTTAAAAGAATTTACAGTGAGAAAGCCTGCACTAGAGAACATTCTTGGCAAAATATTCCATAAGGAGAAAATGAAAAACAACAAGAAAATTGACAAAGGGAGGAACTACACTAAAGGAAAAGCCAATCAAAGGAAAAACCAAGTCAAGTTAAAAAACAAAAATAAATCAAAATGAAAGGGAATACAAACCATATTTCAATAATAACCGTGAATGTTAATGGCCTAAACTCATCAATTAAAAGAGATAGACTGGCAGATTGGATTTTTAAATAGGCCCAACAATATGCTGTCTTCAAGACACTGATCTGATAGAAAAATATCCACAGACTGAAGGTGAAAGGATGGGAAAAAACATATCACTCAAATGAACCATGCAAACAAGCAGGGGTTTTCATCCTGATAACAGATAAAATGGACTTCAAACAAAAAATAGAAGTCATAAAGAAGGTCATTTCCTACTGCTTAAGGGAACCATATATCAATAAGAAATACCAATCATAAATATCTATGCCCTGAACAATGGAGCATCCATGTATATCCAACAAACCCTTCTCAGTTTCAAGAATCAAATAGACCAGAAGACAATAATATTAGGTGACTTTAACACACCTCTCTTGCCACTGGACAGATCTTCCAAACAAAAACTAAACAAAGAAACCATAGAACTCAATAATACAATCAATAATTTAAAACTAACAGACATATACAGAATATTTCATCCATCAACAGGTGAATACACTTTTTTCTCAGCAGCATACAGATCCTTCTCTCAAATAGATCATATATTATGCCACAAAGCAAGTCTTAGCAAATACAAAAAAAAAAAAAAAAAAAAAGAAAGAAAGAAATACTACCCTGCATCCTATCAGACCATAATGGAATGAAATTAGAAATCAATGATAAAATAAAAAATAGAAGCTACTCCATCACCTGGAGACTAAATAATACACAATTGGATGGTGTATGGATAACAGATGACATCATGGAAGAGAGAAAAAATTCTTAAAGGTAAATAAGAACTCTGATACAACATATCAAAATCTCTGGGACACTATGAAAGCTGTGTTAAAGGAAAGTTCATTGCACTGAGCTCATTCATTAAAAGAAGAAAAAGTCCACAAATAAATTACCTTACATTACATCTGAAAGCACTAGAAAAAAAAGAACAAATAACACCAAAAGAAGTAGAATACAGAAAATAATTAAAATCAGGGCTGAAATCAATGAAATTGAAACAAAAGAAACAATTCAAAAAATTTACAAAACAAAAAGTTGGTTCTTTGCAAAATAAGTAAAATTGATAAGCCCTTAGCCACCCTAACGAAAAGGAGAGAGAAAACTCATATTACTAAAATTTGAGATGACACTATTGAAATCCACAGACACTATTGAAATACAGAAGATAATTAGAAACTATTTTGAAAATCTATACTCCAGTAAAAGAGGAAGTCCCAAAGACACTGACAAATTTCTAGAGGCATATGATCTGTCCAAACTGAATCAGGAGGACATATGCAACTTAAACAGATCAGTTTCAAGCAAGGAAATAGAAGATGTCATATGTAGCGTTTTACAATTTGGAGTATGTTCCTTTAATCTCTATTTTTTCTAGTGTTAAAAGCATGAATGGCTGCTGTATTTTGTGAAATTCTCTTTCTGCATCTATTGAGATAATCATGTGAATCTTGTCTTTAAGTCTGTTTATATGATGGATTACATTTATTGATTTTCATATGTTGAGCCAAACTTGCCTCCCTGGGATGCAGCTCACTTGATCATGATGCACTCTCTTTTGAATGTGTTTTTGTATGCAATTTAATAGTATTTGATCAATAATATTTGCATCTGTGTTCATCAAGGATATTGGTCTGAAGTTTTCTTTCTTTGATGTGTTTTTGCCTCATTTTTTGTTTTTTGTTTTTTGTTTTTTGGTACAAGGGATTGAACTGAGGGGTATTCCACCAGTGAGACACATCCTCAGCCCTGTTTTATGTATGGTCAGGATCTCACTGAGTTGCTTAGTACCTCGCCATTGCTGAAGCTGGCTTTGAACTTGGGATTCTCCTGTCTCAGCTTCCCAAAGTGCTGGGATTACAGGTGTGCACCACCACGCCTGGCTTTGCCTTGTTTTTGTATCAGAGTGATACTAGCTTCATAGATTGTGTTTGGAAGGGCACCTTTTCTACTTCATGGAATAATTTGAGGAGGATTGGTATTAGCTCTTCCTTAAATTTCTGGTAGAACTCTGCTGAGAATCCATCCAGTGCTGGACATTCTTTGTAGGCTTTCACTGGCATCTTTAATTTTCTTACTTGAATTTTGTGTCTTTAAATTTTCTATATCCTCTTGGTTCAATTTGGGTAGGTCATATGACTCTACAAATGTGTCATTGTCTTTAGGATTTTCTACCTTATTGAAATATAAATTTTCAAAAGTTTCTGATTATCCTTTATATTTCAGTGATGTCTAGTGATATTTCCTTTTTCATCTTGAATTTTGATGATTTGATTTTTTTCTCTCTTCCTTTTGGTTAGCTTGGCTAAGGGTTTATCAGTTTAGTTAATTCTTTAGAAAAAAAATTTTAGTTTTGTTCATTTTTAAAAAATGTTTAAATGACAGTTTCATTGATTTTGGCTCTGATTTTAATTATTTCCTGTCTTCTACTGATTTTCATGTTAATTTGTTCTTTTACTAGGGCTTTGAGATGTAATTTTAGATGATTTATGATGTCTTCCTATTCTTTTAATGAATGAAGACAATGCTATGAACTATTCTCTTAGAAAGCCTTCATAGTGTTTCAGAAATTTTGATATGTTGTGTCACTATTCTCATTTACCTCTAAGCATGTTTTTATTTCACTGCTGATTTCTTCTGTTGTCCAGTCATCATTCAGTAGCATCTTATTTCTTTTCCAAGTATTAGAGAAGCTTCTATTATTTATCTTATCTCTGATTTCTAATTGCATTTCATTATGATATGATAGGATACAAGGAATTATCTCTATTTCTTTTTTGGATTTGCTAAGAGTTGCTTTGTGGTATAAGATATGGTCTATTTTAGAAAATGATTCATGTGCTGCTAGAAGAAAGTGTATTCAGTCATTGATGGATAGAATATTCTATATATGTCTGTTAAGTCTAAATTATTAATTCTATTTGTTAGTTCTATAGCTTCTATATTAAGTTTTTGTTTGGAATCTAGTGATGAGAGAGGCATGTTAAAGTCACTCAGTATTATTGTGTTGTGGTCTGTTTGATTTTTGATATTGAAAAGTGTAGGGCGTTCCTAGGGGCGATTTACACTCCAGCTCTGGAGAAAAGGAAACCTATCTCATTGGTTACCTCCTGCTTCCATGCTCATGGACAAGGCATTACTGCTTATATTTGGTATAGGGTGCTCGCTTGCATGAACAGGCCATGGCAGATTGACCTTTAAGCTGATTGGTCGAAAGGGACTATATATTTCTCCCCATTTTTGCAGTAAACGAGTTCCTGCGCTGACTGGTCGCACTGACTGGTCTCCCTGACGCGTCTGATTGTCCTCCAGTGAGAGAGCTGGGTGCGGGTGGTCAGTCGGCTCCTGCCTTTCCTGGTTCAATCTTGCTGGGGTAAGGCCCTCTCCTTCCCCTGCAGGCTCAGGGGAATACAGGGCTAAAATCCCTGGCAGAAAAGGATTTGTTTGGTATATGTAGATGCTCCATTGTTTGGAGCATAAATATTTACTGTTACTTTTTCTTGTTGTATGAGTCCCTTAAACAGTATGAAATGACCTTCTTTGTCTCCTCTGGTTAATTTCAGCTTAAAGTCCACTTTATCTTATAGACAACCTCTGCTTCTTTGTGAGATCCAAATAAGTGATATGTTTTTTTTTTCTATCCTCTTACCTTCAGTCTAGGGATGTCTTTGCCTATGAGGTGAAGCTCTTGGGACAGCATATTGTTGGGTCTTGTTTTTTTAGTCTAATCTGCCAGCCTCTGATTTTTGATTGATGATCTCAGACCATTTGCACTCAGCATTATTATTGAGAGATTTATTTTATTCCCTGTCATTTTATTTTTAGTTTTTAATTTGTATTAATTTCTTCTTTGATTGACTATTATTCTAGTGTCGTTCCTCCTTTAGCTAGTTTTCATGTTTATTTTTCATATCTTCTCCATGAGATATTTTATTGAGTATGTTCTCTAAAATAGGCTTTCTAGTTGTAAATTCTTTAACTGCTGTTTATTATGGAAAGTTTTTATTTCATCAATTCTGAATCTTAATTTTGCTGCATATTCTTGGTTGGCATCCATTTTCTTTCAGAATTTTTTGTGTTTTCAAGACCTCCTAGCTTTTAGGGTCTAGAATAAAAATGTTTCTGAAATCTGAATTGGTGTAACTGTAAATGTGACCTGTCATTTTTCTTTAGAAGATTTTAAAGTTCTATCATTCTCTGTATTAGGCATTTTCATAATAATATGTGTTGGTGTGGGTCTGTTGTAATTTTGTATATTTGGAGCCCTGTATGTCTCCTGTTTGATTTTCCTTTTCATTATTAAGGTTTGAGGAATTTTCTGATATAATTCATTGAATGTGCATTTATTTTTTATTTCAGAGCCTTCATTTATCCTTATGAATCTTACATTTGGTCTTTTCATGTTATCCTATATTTCTTGAAAATTCTTTTCTTGGTCTCTTAACATCTTTTTTTCATGATCAACTTTGTATTCAAGATTATATATTTTGTCTTAATTGCCTTAAATTCTATCTTCCAAGTGGTCTAGTTTATTGGTGATGCTTTCCATTGAATTTTTAGTTTGGATTATTGATTCATTCATTTTGAGGATTTTGGATTGCTTCTTTTTCAGAATTTCTATTTCCTTATTAAAGTGATCTTTCACTTGTATTTTTTCTCTGAATTTACTCCTTACAACATCTTTTACCTCATAGATCAGTTGAACTATGAACTTTCTAAATTTCTTCTCTGACATTTCTTCCACTGTGGTGTAAATACATTTTCTTATTGAGGTGTTTTGGTTGGTTTGTTCCCTTGCTTTTACATGTTGCTTGTGTGGCTTGCCCTGGGTATTCCTCTGAGTTGCCAAAAGCAAAGTGGAGGAGAGAATCTGGATCTCTTGGGTCTCTGTGACCCATACTCCCTTAGGTAAAACACTCTCTATGCATGATTTTCTCCTGGTCTCCTAAGCACACTCTGGGTCTTGTGACAGGCATCTACCATGTCTATTTTTTGGACCTAGCTTGGATTTCCAGATTTAGGCTCCTGTACATATTCCCACAGTCATTGGCCACTGTTCCTCAGCAGCAGTATAGTTCCTGCCTGGGCTCTCCATGACAACTGTGAGATGAATGGTATCTGTCCCACAGGATATAATGTAGCATACACTTTGCATAAATCCTGCAATGTCCTTGATCTCTGATATCTCCATACCAAGGCATGCCATGGCGCCACCTGAAGTGCAGGTTCCTTAGTCCACTCCCTGCTTGTCCCATGGATGGATCCGCTCTAGCAGCTGCTGGCATTGGTGGTGGGCTTTCTTTTTTATTTTATTGTATCCAACTTTCTGATTTCCCAAGCTATTTTGAGAATACTGTATTAAATACCAATAAAATCCCTCTTTTACCCTCACCGAGAAGGTATTTATCTGCTTTCTTGGTCTCATGCTATGGAGCAGCTTGGAAAGCAACCTCCTGTATTCTACCATCTTACTGTGTTGTCTCTATTTTTTTATTAATACATCATAATTGTACATAATAATTGGGGTTATTTTGACAAAATCATACATGCAAGGAATTTGATTTCAATCCCCACTTCTTCTACTTTTCTTCCCCTTCTCCCCCCTCTATCCTACTGTTCTTCCTTTCTTCTACATATACATGAAGGTGAAATTCCCTTTGGTACCTTTATATATAAATATAACATTATTTTGTTAAATTCAATCTATTTATCTTCTTCTTTCCCTCCCTTTCTCCCTCCCTTTCATTCTCCTTCTTCTACTCAGTCAATCTTTCCTGCATCTTTATGTTATCCAATTCCCTCCCCAACTGCCTGCCTTCCTTTATTTTGCTTTACCTTCCACATAGGAGAAAAAACATTTGATTCTTGAATTTCTGAATCTGGCTTATTTCACTTAGCATTATTTTCTCCATTTTCTTCCATTTACTGGCAAATGTCATTTTTTCATTTTTCTTATGGCCAAGTAAAACTTCATTTTGTTTATATACCACATTTTATTCACCCATTCATCTACTGACAAGCATCTGGGTTGATTCCATAATTTGTCTATTGTGAATTGTGCTGCTATAAAGATTGAGGTGACTGTATTGCTGATTTTAGATCTTTTGGCTTAATACCAAGGAGTAGAAAAACTAGGTCATATGGTAGTTCCATTCCTAGTTTTTTAGGAATGTCCACATAGAGTGGTTGTACTAATTTGTACTCCCACTAACAATGTAAGAGTATATCTTTCCCCCCATATCTTCACCAGCATTTATTATTTGTGTTTTTAATAACTGTCATTCTAACTGGAGAGAAAATTAGTGTAGTTTTCATTTGCATTTTTCTAATTCCCAGAGATGCTGAATATGTTTTCATATATTTATTGTCTATTTAAAGCATCTTTTCCTTCTCTAACCCACTAATTCAAACTCATCTTTTCTGACAAAACATCATTGATTAGTCCTTAATAATTCTTTCATGTCATTTAACTATATATTCTACAACTCTAAAAACTTGTCTTGTTTGCAGCATGCTAATGTAAAATTTTTTGACATTTGTAAACCATGATTTATTTCAGGCTTTTGAGTTACATCTTTCTAAAAATTTTATGAAGTTCTTTAAAAAATTTTTTTATTGGTGCATATATGAGGCTTTTAAGAAAAGGAACTTCATTCTCTTTTATGTGAGCCAAAATCTGGAAGAAAGTAGGTAAATTCTCCGAGGGTTGATTAAAACCATATAAATAAACTCTAAAGTTGTCTTTTATTTTCTTCTTCCTGTCTTTTCCATTTTTCTTCCTCTCTCTGGAGGAAGATGGATATTATCTGTTTGATTATGCTTCTATTAATTGGAAAATATTTTTGTTGCTAATTATTTAGTTGGCTCTATAGGTTTTTGATAAACCTGTGATCAGCCTCTTTCATTTGAGTTAGCTCATTCATGAAGTGTTATGACAGTGATTTAATGGATTAGAGAAACTGCCTGGATACAATCCAGTTTTTCAATAATTACCAACAAATTATGTCTGAGGGCCTTTTGTCTTAGCATTATTGAACAAACAACCTCAGCAAACTTAGCAATTCTATTGCTAGGTATAAATCTTTCCTGAAAGATACTGTGCTTTATTTTCTATTAAATACTAAACTACCATTTTAGTTGATAAAATCATTCAAGCAACATTCAAAATTAATCAATTGTAATAAGAATTAATTTACTACTTAATAAGTTCTTATTAAATAAGAAGTTAAATTTAATAAGAAATAAATTAGTAAGAATTAAATTTATATTGAGAAGTAAATTGAAAAGTTGCAGTAAAGAAAAACATAGAACATATGTTTAGTCATTTAGCTTATATAAGTTTACTTTTCATACCATGTCTTCACCTTTTTCCTTGTAGGGTCTTAAAGGATATCCAGGGCTCCCAGGACTCCGTGGTGAACAAGTAAGTATTTCCTTTATAAGACTTATATCTTCTCCAGTAAAATATACATTTTAAGGGACTCTGTTGACAGATAATTTCTCTCTACCTTTTTCATTTGTATTCCCAGTGATTTTGGCTCTATTTAGTACAAGACACCCTTTTAATTGATTAGTTGTAGATTTTTTCCAAAACCATTTAAAACATGATATTTTATTGTTATTCACTTTCACTATTTACCTAGTATGTTTCAGAAAAGTAGTTCTAAAACTTATGTGGCTCACAGGCCCCTTTGAAAATCTTACAAGTGCTCCAAACCCTTTCCAGGAAATACACATATCCCTGATTTTTTGTACCAATTTCAGGGGCTTACCTGTTCATTGAAGCCTAATTCATAACTGTTAATTCTGTCATCCTTACGTAGGAAAATGCAAGTAAATTTTAATAGCTATTCATATTAGAATGGTACCTGTATTATTGTCCATAATATATATGCACATTATTTAAAAGCCAAAATAATTTTGGAACTGGTTAGTTGTTGATCATGTTGTTGCTTCTCTCACCAGAAAATAATATATCATCACGTCATAGAATAAAAGAGTCATGTCTCTCATTTTCAATATAGAGTGTACTAAGCCATATGAATAAAATAGTGAAAAAGGTAGGATTTATAAATTAATTAAGGTGATGGATAGAATTATAAGGATTCAGCAAAGTGCCTCAGGAAGCCCTAAATGGAAGTCCAGGAAGAAAAGTGATGGTTGGTCCCTGAGGGAAAGATCCAAATGAAGAAACAAAGCCAAGTTTCTAATTCATTCATTTAAATCAGACAGTATACTGTCCAGTCTTTGAAACACAATTTTCCAAGATTACTAGATGTGGCAATTACTAGACTTGGCAAACAAACCAATATATTATAACAGGTATAATCTCAGTTTCCTAAAGATCAAAGAAGTGCTGAAAAGCATTGGAACCTTAATGTGGAAAAAAATATGAGAAGTTGTAGGAATTAGTCCTTGGGGAGGAAAAGAAAATCCCTAGAATACTGTTTTGGCAGAAATATGTGGGTTCCCATGAAGAAAACCTGATATTTCACAAGTTGGTGAAAAATTGGCCATTTGTCAATATTGACCTGTTCTCTCAAAATTGCTCTAATACCTAGTTCTGATCATATACATGTTATTACTCTTATGGTAGAATGCTTTTTATGAGTCTGAAATCAGTTTTAAAGGTTGTGAAATATATTTTGGAATCAGTTCTTGCTTTCTATTCTGTTTGTTTCTGGGGAAAAAAAAGAGCCAAAATTTGAGTTAACTTTGAGAAACAACTGGAATAATTTTGCATTTTAACTGTGAAACTACCATGGACTATAAGACAAGCATAACTGATATGCTAGAAGACATTCATTTCTGGAAAATTTGTAAATAAAATTAGTCATCAAACATTTGGTAAACATTTGTGTGAGTTCTAGTAATAGGAGCCGTTTGAGGCCCTATTATTTGCCAGATGGTACTTCCACTAATGACAACTTATAGTAGTATAATTATTTATTCAATATTTTACATGTTAATTAATTTATTACTCAGCAACTGTTATTGTAATTACCTCCACTTCTAAAGATATTCCTACACATTGTTCCATTTTTTCTACATAATAATTTCATGTTGTTATTCTATTTTATTAATGAGAAAATTGAGATACAGACAGAAAAGTTGGAATTCTGAATGAAACTGACCAACTTAACAGGCATTTCAATGCTTAGAGTAAGAACTGTTTTTAGGATAGGTTTCTAATTTCCTTATCCTAATTTATCAAAGGACTAGTAATACTACTGTATTTCTGTTTTTCCATCCAATCTACAGATATGAGTAAGGCAACTTTTTAAAAAAATCTCTTTTTAAGTGTAGAGTGAACTGAATCATGGTAATCCTTTGAGTCTCTATAGTTGTTTCAGTGATTTTAGGGTGTGGTTAGCTTGGAATATGTTTGTGCCCTGTTAAGACTGCTAAAAGCTTCCTTGTTTTCGGTTTAATGCTATTCTAGTATAGCAGAACATAGACATGAAGTGGAATTCTTTTGTGTTTTTTCTCTGTGTAGCTGGAATGTATTAGAGCCTACATGTGAAAATCCATTTCAAATCAGATTTCACTTATGTCTCATTACCAATTTGCCTTTTATTGGTGTCAGTTAACATAATTTGGCTAGGAAAGGAAAGGAATGGAAAAGGGATAATGATTGGCCTTAGCCAGATCAGTAGTGATCTACAGAATAACAGCAGCCTTTCAAATTTGTTTCACTCCTTTCTATTAGCATACTCAAATATAAGGTTTTGTGAATATCTAGATATAGGCCTGTATATTTTATAATTTGATGGAGAATAAAGGAAGACAGTTATGAAGATAGCGTAGTAAATCTCTCATAATTAGAGGGTTTTCCTTGGAGTGTTATTAGAAATTATTTGCATTTCACATTCAAACTAGGGAGGCAACCTTGCATGGTGGTCTCTGGATTCAGAATTGTTGATTTAGATTCTCAATTCCCACTAACTAGCTGAGTTCCACTGGTGACTTTAATATAGTATGTCTCACTTTTTCTCATCTTTATTGCAGGCATTATAATATCAACCTTATAGGGCTTTTGAACAAATGATAATACATTATAAAATACAAATAACTTTATTCTGTAATCCCCAGAAAGTGTTTATTCATAGTCCACAAAATTGGTCATTGTTATAAGTTCTCAGTATCTTAGTTTTGTTAGATGTGGAATGGAGAAAATAGTATCTATCTCATAGATGTGAAGCAGGTGTAAAGTGCTTGGCACATAAAAAGGACTTAGTAAATTGTAATTGTTTGGTCAAGGGAAGGGAAGGAGACTTGAGGGAGAAAAATGAGAAAAAAATTGAAAGATATATTCCGAGAAAAATAGAGAAAAAATACTTGAAACTATGGCCTATCACTTATCTTTTCCTTGGTTTGTTCTTTCTCTAGATTTTCTAAATTTTTAGGAGTTTTAGTGTTTCAGTACCTAAACTGAAGGTAGCCCTTCTATCTCAGAGCAGGGAGACAAAGCGCTAGTGAAAGTGCTGGCATGAAAGACACTTTTTTCATAAATAATGAATTTTACATCATAAATAAGGAATCTAGAAAACTTACCATTATCATCTTTTGAAGTTAAATAAAGGCAACTCAACACACATTCTCCTGGCATTTCCTTAGTTCAACAATTATTTGATAGATCTAAACTCTGAATAGACTGATGAATGAATGAATGATCTATCATAAAAGAAAATGTAAAGAAAAAAAGAGGAATTTTGTCTCACTGTTCCACCCACTTCTACACCAGGTTTCCTTTCTTATGCCTTGAAGTCTCTATCAGCTTTCCCTGAGCAAATCTTGTTTTAAATTAAGAATACAAAGTTGTGAATTCTAAGTGAATGCGCTATGTATCTAAGTAATCTTGTGTTAAAATAGAATGCCTGGGTATGTGGCTTATAAACAACAGAAATTTGTTCACAGTTCTGGAGGCTGAATGTCTGAGACCAGCATGCTTGCATAGTCAGATTTAGAAGAGGGCCTTCTTCTAGGTTACAGACTATTAACTTTCTGTACCCTTACATGGTAGAAAGGATAATTAACTGGTCTTTTATAAGGGCATTAATCCTAATCGTGAATGCTCCACCCACATGACCTCCCCAAAGTCTCACCTTCTAATATACTATGTATCATTAGGATACATGTATTAGTCATGATCATTAGGATTAGAATTTTCATATGTGAATTTGGGGGGCACACATTCAGTCCATAGCATCATTCAAGTTCACTCTGTGAATTTCAGATAGACCCATGTCACAATAAAGATATTAATTACTTAACATGTGTTTACTTAGTCAGACTTGCTGTAAGATTATGTTTATCTTAGGAGAGAAGAAGAGATTAGTTTTGAAGTTCACTACCCCTCTTAGTCTTCTGGGGCTCATGTTCAGACTGTTAAGGAGTGTTGCAGTATGATGGAAACATGAAGGAATTCAATCCAAAAAAATACTGATTATTGAGAAACATACCAGCTCCTTCTTTGAAATAAATGTTGTCTTTAGTTATGTAGCACTGGATTTTTCCATTCTAGATTTGTCATTATTAATGATCAGTGTCTCATTCAGGACCCTAAACTAATAGTTGCTTATTTTTATTTAGCAATTTTGGTTTCTTTTCTTTTCTCTTTTTTTTGTTTTTTGGTACCAAGGATTGAACTCAGGGGTACTTGACCATTGAGCTACATTCCCATCCCTATTTTGTGTTTTATGTAGAGACAGGGTCTCACTTAGCACCTTGCCGTTGGCTGAGGCTGGCTTTGAACTCACGATTCTCCCGTCTCAGCCTCCCAAAGTGCTGGGATTACAGTCGTACACCACTGCGCCCAGCTCATTTTCTTTCAAACAGTGATTTCAGTCAGATTTATGTTAGGTTTTAGTCAAGACTCAGTAATTTAATGTGGAAAAATTCTTTTCAAACTTAGCACCAAATTTGTTGCCTTTGGATTCCATTGGCTTGGTTATATTGTTTTATTTATTTTATTTCTCATTTCAGGGAATTCCAGGAGTCACTGGTAATATTGGTTCACCTGGTTACCCTGGCAGGCAGGTGCAGTAACTGTATTTACATTTCTCCTTTCATGTTCCTCTTCATGAATACATTGTATGTTCTGATTTTGAGAGTTAATGTTCAAAGGACAGTTGGTTTACTTTTATTAAATAGTGAATTAGTCATAGAGAAATAATTTCAAAAATTTTACATAGAAAGTTTTGTTTGAAATGAGAATGGGGCTTTTAAACATGTTTGATATGATTGTGCAGTAGAACCTTCAAAATTAAAATGCCCAAGAGTCTTATTGATCTTAAAACAGCCCCATGCTGGTTTTATAATACTTCCATTGACCAAGATGAAGTAAAATCAAGAGTTAATACTCTCTATTATAAGTATTATTTTTTAATAAAAAAATAATTTAAAAAAACCTGGGAAATAATTGGCAGCGCTCCATATGCCACTATCGAGTACTTTTGTCTGATTTGAATTCGGTTCTTTGTATACTGTTCTGAAAACTCATTTAATCGTTTCATATGTATTTCCTTCTAATTTCATAACTTTCTCTAACTTCTTAATATAGACTAATATAGAGTCTATTATAGACTAATAATAGAGCAAGTTTTCCTTCCTAGGTTTTCAAGAACAGATTATTTCTAAAATTAATTAATTAAAGTAGAAAACTACATTTTATCTTTTTTTTAATTCTCAGGAATAAAGGAAATAAACCTAAAAAACAATCTATTTTAACAAAATCTGTTTTTATGCCTTTAAAAATAACTGGAGGTATTATGTATTTTACTATTATGATCAAGTGATGGTATATGTTGTTTGAAAAATATAAAATAGGAATACTTCAGCATATGGATGTTGATTTAAAGTTTAAAATGTATTTATCTTTTAAAAATGTATGAGGATATCTTTTAGAATAAGTTACCTAGAAATGTTTTAAAACAATATAGAAATGAGAAATACTTCAGTGAAAAAATTTTATCTAACAATATGTATTTTGTATTATATTTAGATAACCAAAATATATTTGTTTATAGATTATATTCAAAGACTATTTTGGTACTGATATTATAAAATTCCTTGCACAATTGTGATCTTCATTAGAGTTTTCTGAATAGAGAGCCTGAATTTTATAGTTTTTAAGTGATAGCTCTTTATATTTTTATTAATCTTTTTGTTAACAACTCTTTAAAAGTATTGTAGTATAATGACAATGTCTTTTGTTCACACTAGGGTTTAGCTGGACCAGAAGGTAATCCAGGTCCTAAAGGTGTACGAGTAAGTAAGCATTTTTATCATTTTGTTAAGTGTGTATCAGTAAAAGTAGAATGAAATACAGCAAGTATTTACCATTTTTACACTTTTTTAGGAGCTTTGAATTTAATGCAAGCTTAGTCTGAAAAGAATATGCTACTGTTTTCACTTTTATGCCACAGAAAAGAGTTTCATAGTAGTAAGTTTTGCATTGTTATTTTCTATTAATTTCCAGTTCTAAGGCTAATATCTGACATGTTAGAATGTGCTTTATAAACATCTGTACTATTGTTTATATATGAACATACACAAAACTAAAAAGTCATCATGAACCAAATTGAAAAGGTGAAGAGATTCTTAGTAGTTCAAGGCTAAAGTAAGTTTACAAAGCAAAAATTGTAAGGAGTAAGGAAACATCTATAAAGAAGGAAATAAGCTTATTATATCTTGAACATCCCATTCTACTTCCAAACCATTAAATGAAATGTTAGCCACTTTTAATCATTAAGGGAGTAAAAAAATATGTTGTTATGATATGTGTAGTGTGCTATAACTTGAAATCAAAGGTGGTTCTATAAAAATTAAAAAATAAGTTAAATTTTTGTTTTTAAAAATTTTTAGTAGCCAAGTATTTTCCTGAACCTACTTATATTGCTTTTATTAACAATACTGCCTCTTAGAAATAAGCATAAAGCCTTTAAATGATGCTTTGCATCTTTAAAAAAATCTTATACTTTTTCAAATACTCTTTTTTTTTTTGGTACTAGAGATTGAACTCAGGGGAACTCGACCACTGAGCCACATCCCCAGCCCTATTTTGTGTTTTATGTAGAGACAGGGTCTCACTGAGTTGCTTAGTGCCTTGCCGTTGCTAAGGCTGGCTTTGAACTCGTGATTTTCTAAGTGCTGGGATTACAGGCTTGCACCACCATGCCAGGCTTCAAATACTTTCATATGTTTTTTCCTCTTTATTTTCACATCAGCCCTGCAAAGTAGGAGAACAGAACAGAAAAATAGCACACTAAGAAGTTTAACTTTGGCAGGTATTGCTCACTAGAACTAGAGCCAAGCTACCTTTAATTCTGCTGTTTCGGCTATACCATTTTCGTTATTCTTGCAATATGTAAAAATGTAATGGGAAAGTCATGTCTTTTTTAGTCAAAATTGCACTAAAATCACATGCCTACTTGCATTTGGGAAACAAGAAGGAAATAGTGGTCAAGAACATGGGCTGTGGAGTTAGGCCAACCTGTTTTTGTTTTGTTTTGGTTTGGTTTTTTGATTATCCTTTTTCTACTAGCTTTGTGTCTTCAGATGTCATTCACCCCTTCTGTGCTTCACTTTTCTTAGGAATTAGTAATAATGAAACTTACCTTTCAAGTAGTTATAAGAATTAAATAAGATTAGCATTCTTAAATAAAGCCCAGTGCTTAGCACATGGCATATACTTCCTATGTAGAGTCTACATATATTGATTATTTTTATTTGAGTTTCTTTTGTGCATGAGCTAATAACTCCAAATGTGTACAAGATATATTTGGCACTATACAGCTTACGCTTACTGCATTTTCTCATCTTGCTTCAGTGACTCATATAACTTTATAAGTTCTTTTTTATACCATTTTTATACTGCATTATACGTTCTTTCATTATTGCTCTTTTCCAATTTGTATTGAAAAATCTTATTTTAAAATCTATAATACTTGAAATTGTAATTTGAAGTTTTGACAATCAGCTTCATAGAAATATTTTTTAAATCACATATCTAGTCTTTTTTCTTATTGATTTAAGTGTGTAATTAGTCATTTTAGAAAATTGCAACAAAATAATGGCTAAATATCATTTATCTAGAAATTTACACATTATGAAGACATTTCCACAAATTAAAAATTTGTTCTTTGAGAATGTTGATGAAATCTGAAGGGCATTTCACATTTACAAAGGGTCTCAAGTGTAGACTTTTGACATAAACTTCAAATCTGATTAAAAAGACAAAAATCATAGTAACATATTCATGGTATTATAACATTTTTGTTTCTTTTGTTTCCTGTTGCTGGACAATACTACATGTTATTTATTGTGAATGAACATTTTTGAGAATCATGTAATATACTATCTTTTGACTGTATTTTTGTTTTTAAGAGAATTATTATATTAAATGTAAACATTTAAAACAGGCTATAACATTTTAAACCCTCCTTTGGCATTTCTTGGGGTAATAATATGCAAAGTACCTCAAAAAGTAGATGTAAGACTTCAACTGACCCTCTTAGTGGTCCTGCTGGTGACACAAAATTGTCACTCTCTGGATCTACAGCCTTTAACCCAAAAGCAAAAAATGTGTATTATTATTGTTTTAGTCAGTTTTCTGTTATTATAATAAAATACCTGAGATAATCAACTTATGAAGAGGAAAACAGTTTATTTTGGCTCATAGTTGTAGATGTTTTAGTCTATGATCAGTTGGCCCCATCACTTTGGGCCTGTCAACATTTTTTTTCTATTAGAATAAGATCAGCATAATAATTATCATGAGCATGTGGTGAGTGTATATCATGCAGTATATGATGGAATAAAACTACTTCATGAGCCAAGAAGCAAAAAAGAGAGGAAGGGACCAGGTCCTACAATCTCCATGCCCCCAATGACTTGACTTCCTCTCACTAGGCTCTACCTCTAAAATGTTCTGCCACCTCCTAATAATACCACCCAAGGGACCAAGCTTTAACACATGGACTTTCAGGGACATTTAAGATCCAAACTGTAGCAGGGTTTTAAAATAAATATTATTTGTTGCATTACACACGTCTAGTTTAATGGTGGTATTTTGAGAATGACCACAACTCTGTGTGATTTCTTTGGTGGGTACTGCCAATATTTTATTTCTGTTATATCAGCATAATAATTATCAAGAAATCTTTATGAAACACTTAAGAAATTACTAATAGCATTGTTCATCACGTTTAAAATGTTTATCAAGTTTTATATTTATACCCTGCATAGGCTATATTGAACAGAAGTATGACTTCAACGTTGTGTTCTCAGTTATTTAAAAGTTCACTGATAAGTATACATCCATTAGGGTGTCTGTTTCTTTTATTTATAACCAAAACACAAGTACATTAAAATAAAAGTTATCTGTTTACATTCAAATTCAACTATAACTGATAATGCTGAAAGTGTACAGATTTCATCATGATAATCCCAAGTGCTTTTGTGTTCTTCATTTTAAAAAAACATTCCCCATTCTCCAGCTGCTTGGCTGTCAAGGAAGCAAATTATAGATATTTCATATTGTTAAATAGAAAGAAACTAATTTTCTCTATTTTTTGCTTCTTTATATAATCTGTAGTACATAAGAGAATTTTATATGTGTTTTGCCTTATTTTTAAAATATATATATATTCCTCCTGCTTTGAGAACACTCAGCTAGCTCTCTCCCTCAGGAACAAAATCCCTGGTACAATTTTTATTGCAGGCTACTTATAAATGATTCCTAAGACATTTTCCTCTTTTTAGTTTTTTAAATTATGGCAAAATAAACACAACATCAAATTTGCCATTTTAACCATTTTTAAGTGGACGGACAATGGCATGAAATACATTCACATTGTTGTGGCCATCACCAACATCCATCTCAGAACTGTTATACTTCCCAAATTGAAATTCTGAACCCATTAAAAACAACTACCCTCACCCCCACCTCAACCCCTGACATTCTATTTGACTATTTTAGGTACCTGATATAAGCAGATTCATATAATATTTATCCTTTTGAATGGCTTGGTTCACTTAGCATAAAGGTCATCAAGGTTCATCTGTGTTGTGGCATGTCTCAGAATTGCTTCCTTTTTAAGGCTGAAGCACAGTATTCCATTGTAGGTGTATATCACATTTTGTTTATCTGTTCATCTGATAAACAAACATGAACATTTGGGTAGCTTCCACTTTTTGACTATTGTGAATAATGCTGACTGTGTTAATAGTGCTGTGAATATTGTAACTATTGTGAATAATGCTGTGAATAATGTATGAGTGTACAAATGACATTTACTTATTTTAATGCTTGAATTCTTTAGTGTTTAGCATTGTGGAGCATTTACTCTGAAAAGTCACCCATTCTCTAGTTCAGAATAAGTAGGCTTTATTTGGAACCTAGCCAAAATGGCTTCCTGTATCTCTACTTCAAGTTCTTTTGTACCTTGTCTTTCCTCTGTATTCTAAAACCATTCTTCTTGCATCTGCATTTCATTCTCTCTCTAATCAGTGATAATTATTCTCTTTGTTTTCTCCTCAGAGTTCTAATCTACCTTCTAGGCTTCAGACATATTTGTCCTTCAAATCTTTTATATCTCTATGGACTCCTCCTATGAGTCCCATGTCTCTAATTTTCTAATTAAGATAATTACACTTGAATGTTCCAGCAAGACCACAAACTCAAAATGACTAACAAAACTCATCTTTTAAACCAAACCAGCTTTCTTGTTTGCTTTTTGTATCTCTTCAGTGCTTACCATTTTTTGTGGGTTAATCCAGCCATAAACCTTAAGGTCATCTTTGCCTTGATCCTTAAACATAGATAAGACCCGTTGACCACTGAAATCCAAGTGACTTTTAAAAACTGCATTTTGGTTATATAAAAACTATACCGATTTTTAATTACTCACATTATAAATTCCAAATTCTCTGTCATGTATAAAAGTCCTTTCCTGATGGACCACTGTTACCTTTTCCAATCCAACTTCTTGTCCACCAACCACATAGAACCAACTAGTTGCAAGTCATTATACATGCTGTGTCATTTCATTCCAGTGTATTGATTATTTTCATATTATGTTAGCCATACGTTTCCATTTCTTCAAGACTCAGCTCAAATGTTGCCTCCTCAGTAAAACAACCTTAATTTTCTCTTTAGGCAAAGTTGGTCATTATGCTTCCATAGTCCTCATTGTGTCTTGTACTTACCATATCACCTGTTACATAATTATGTTATGATTATCATGACATTATAATTATTTGTTTGTATGATCCTCTTTTCTAATAAGCTGCACTTTTTGAGAGCAGTGATTTTCACATTCTTCTTTATAATCCCAGCACCTGGCACACAATGAATGCTAAAATAATGCTTGTTGAATCAGTAATCTAGACAATCCTTTAAACATGGACCATTGAAAGAGCAAGAGCATTCTAACAGTTTTTCTTACATTAAGTATTTCCTAACCTGGATGCGTTCTGGGTTAATGAACAGATTAGTATTTTAGAAATACTTTTTGACATTCAAGCACTACTCTCACAAAATCTCTAGCTTCCATTTGTCTAAAATATAAAGTCTGAAATTTTGAGTTTGAAATTTAAGGCTCTAATCTAGCCACAAACTACCTATAGTTTACATTATAAAATTGATAGAATAGATTATCTGCTACAGGTATAATATAACTAAGGTATGTTAGGATATAGTACCTTGTGTTGTTAATTATGTGTATCCCTTGTTCCTCAAACCACATTAAAAACATGAGGTCAGGATGGGTCTTTGGTCTTCTTCAAAGTATTACACACGAAAAATGCAATCAGTTACCATTTATAAACATTCTGTGTTTGCTACCATTAACAAAGACCCTCTGCTATATCTCTGCTTACTCTAATTGCTCTTTCTTGGAGCAGTCCTCTGCTGTCACCATCCTGTACTTAACAAGATTTTACTTACTTTCTAGACCTATTTAAAGTGCCAGCCTCCTTTGAATCCTTCTTTGATTGCCTTACCTCTTGTCGTACTATAATGGATCTCTTCTGCCTCTTTACTTCCTACAGTCTTTGAGACCTACCTTCTGCTTTACATTTTAGTTAATTTATATATATATATATATTTTTTTTTCTTCTCACCATAAGATTCAGTGTAGGAAAGAATTTGGTCTTTTTATTTTTATTAACTGCCATGTCTTCAGTTTCCTACATTTTTTAATGAAAAGATTGACTTGTAACTTCTGGAAGAAAAGCAACTAAGTGAGGAAATATTATTCATACTTTCACACTTATAAATCTTATATTTTTATACTACTATAAATAAAATTGAAAGTATTTCTGTTTAGAAATATTTATGGGGTAAATATTGAAATGAAATAATGCAAATATTACTTTCATGCTTTAAGGGTTTCATTGGCTCTCCTGGAGAAGCAGGACAAGTGGGACCTGAAGGAGAAAGGGTAAGTTTCCTTCAGATTTTATTTCTAATATTACCTACTAATGATGATGTACAACAAATTATAGGGAGGTAATCTTACCGAGAGAGCATTCAGATTTAAGAAAAATCACCATCACTTGAAAGAAATATAATTACATTTTCTTAAATCTTACTAATTTTTAGAAGAAAGTAACATGATATGAGCATATATAGATATTTTACATCTAATTTTTAAAAATACATATTAAAATATCTAATTATGAAATTTTTATAATTTGTTAGTCTTTAATTTGAATATAAGTTCTTTTAACAGGTATATATTAGTATAATATGAGGTAAAGAATTAAGACTTAGGAGAGATGTTTAATTTAACCATTGAACATAGAATGTTTGTAAACTGCTTTGTTATACATAACGCAATCAAGATACTGAGTTCTGGCACTGCAACTTCATTGCATCTAGTTTTCAGAGTTATATTCAGTCCAATTATTTCTATTTACATTCCTTCATTTTTACTCAGTATGGATTGAAAAAATTAAATGAAATGATATTAGTATATTGTTACAAAATTTTAAATTACAGAATCATATTCAATATTTAGCCTTCAACTCCATCATGATAAGAATGCAGTTCAGGCCAAACTTTTTATTTCTAGAAAGTGGTTTTTGCAACTGAAAGTGATACAAATTATTCTTAGCTAAATATATTTTCAAATACATTGTTGTTGAGTGAGTGAATTACCTCACATTTTCTGGTAATTACATGTGTATGCCCCTGCAGAGAAGTAATAGTTTTAAGAGTTTAAATGAACTATAAAGGTAATTTGTCCAGTCTTTGTTAAGATGAAAAGAAAATTTTCCCTTGATGAACATAACACATTATTTCTTTCAATAGCAAAACATATCTTCAGCTCAGTACTGCAACTAAGACAAACTTCATGTGATACAACACACTAATAGAAGACATGTCCCATTCATTATGCAAAGAATTGAATTACTGCTTCTCCACTCTAAGGAGTATATTCAGTTTACATTTTTAGTAATTCTGTTGTTCATGATACAATCCTTTTCTGACCTTTTGGAATGAATATATTTCTACTAAATGATTTGATAAACCAAAAACGTATGTTCTTGCAAAATGTTGTCATCTCGTATCGAAGGAACTTAAGCCCAGTGTTGACACTGGCGATCAATAGGGACAATACTATCATCACACTCCTTAGTTATGGCTCTCTATACGAAAGTATGAAGACATGTCTCAACACATAAATATAAAGACATTTCATCATATTCTGTCTATTATATACCATGTTCTAATATTATTTGGCTACATCAGAACTCATTAAGACATGAAAGATAGAGCAAACTGGATGTTTTATTAAATAAAATACTGAAGTACAGAAAAGCAGAAAAAAATAGTCATCCCTGAAAACAGAAGATTGGTATTATACACACAACATGTGCACACACATGTGCACACACACGTGCACACACACACACTCATACATTTGGTATGTGAAATTCATATGCACAGATGTATGAAAAAATACTTGCTTGATTTTGTCTGCATTATTATTAGCCTTCCTGCTGTAATTTAGGAAAATCAACCTTTGAGAACATTAAACAAAAAGTTCACTGTGTTATGTAAAGATACATAAAGTTCCAACAAAATGAGTCTTCTTGTTCACCTATAAACTCTTTTTTGGTAATCAAAGAGACATGAGTATGCATTAAACACTTGACTTGAAAGTGAATGAATTTATTTAAGCCAATGATATTTTCTAACATATCTGTACATACAATCATTCCCAAGGACATGGTTCTGATATTTTTTTCTTTTCTTATCCTTTCTATTCTTCCCCTCTCCTTTCCTTTCCTGTCACTATGTCACCCAGGGGAGCCTGGAACTCCTAGGCTCAAGCAATCTTCCTGTCTTAGCCTTGAGAATAGCTGGAACTACAGGCAGGTACTAATTGCCTGGCTCTAATAGATTTCTTAGTATAAGGCTTGTAGGTGACTACATGTCTCAGTGATTATGTCAGATAGGATGCTTTAGACAGTGTGTAGTAGATAACCCCAACTCAAACTGGCTTCAAAATAAGGAAATTCTAATAAATGACAACAATAGCACATAATTTATCAAATGGTTATATATGTAAATGTTAAGGTGTTATTCCCAAATTTCCAAATAATTCCCTGGATTCTTTGAAGGTAAAGACAAAAGCTTTATTCCCAACTGGGCTGAAAGTACAGAGAACCAAGCAGTTCTGCAACCCTTGACCCTGAGTTGGGGTAGGAATACACTCATAGGCCTAAAACCACAAAGAAGGTGGGGGGAGGAATCATAATCACAAGGTACATTTCATACAAATGGAAAGTTACCAAAAAGGGTCCTATAGACATGTTCTCAGAAATTACATTCTCAGAAAAACAATTTCACATTAGTCCCACAGAGCAAGGATATTGTGGTCAGGGTACAGGTAGGTGGGGGTGGAGGTGTTAGTTTCTATGCAAGTGGGCTCATGTGGAAGAGGAGCCAACTTCACCTAGGGTGAGTTATCTGAACAAAATGGAGTAAGTCTGGGCTAATTTTCAAATCAGCCCATAACAAAAGATACAATGCAAATACTTTGTATGAAGTAATTCCTTTAATGCCCACAAAACCTAAGGTAAGTACTGTTACTACTCCCATTGTAGATGAAGAAAATGAGGCATACAGAGAAAGTAACCTGTCTTAAAATATATGCAGGTAGTAAGAGCAGAGTCAAGATTTGGATCATATATTCTGGTTCCAAAACCTGACAGCTTAAGGAGTATACTCTACTGCCTCTCACATGACAAGAAATCCATAGGTTAGGTGGGATGTAGATGCAAGATGATCTCAAACATAGTGATACTTTCTCTGTCCTGCCTTTCCCAGTGTTGACATTACCCTAAGACAAGTTTCCTATATAATTGCAAGATTGCCAATGTCAGGGTTAAATTACCTTTGTTTATATCTAGATGAAGAGAGGGAGATAGAGGAGGACATCTTTTTTAGGTAGGAAAATAAGATCTTCCTGTTTGTCTGGTTGTACCATTATTGGTAGTGTGCCTACTTCTGAATAAATAACTATCATCTAGGTATGTCAAGATCTCATTTGGAAGTATAGATGAGGTGAATTCCTAAATGTAATCACATATCTATTTTGAAGGAGAGGAGATGCATCAGTTAAGTGAATATATTGAAGCTTTTCACACTAGTTTATTTGACAGTTAATTTCTATCTTTGGATAGATAGTTTATTTGACAGTTAATTTCTATCTCTATATTACCTTAATTGATATTTGACAAAAATTTGTAGTATTTAACTTATTCAGCAAATATAAAGTTTGACTTTTCTATATTCTAGGGCATTCCTGGGATCCGCGGAAAGAGGGGTATTAAAGGAAGACAGGTACTTTGATTCTTCTTTCTTGAGGTTCAGTACAGAGCAATATAAGCTAATTTTGTGTTTTGTTCTCATTAAAATATGAATATATTTTTACTTTTGTTGTTATGCATAATCGATCTCATTCAACAAAGTTTAATTTTTTGCTACTTTATCACAGGATACTTAAGAAAGTGAAAGAAAATTTAGATTTAAAAATAACTGTAAACTTAATACTTATACACATTTACTATCTCAGTGGAGTACCGAACCCTTTGTCTCCCTTGTTTTTGGGTACTAGAGGTTGAACTCAGGGTCACTTGGCCACTGAGCCACATCTCCAGCCCTATTGTGTATTTTATTTAGAGACAGGGTCTCACTGAGCTGCTTAGGGCCTCACTTTTGCTTGCCATCCTCCTGCCTCAACCTCCCAAGCCCCTGGAATTACAGACATGCCACCACACCCAGCCCCCTTGTCTCCTTTGAGGGAGCTAAAATGTCATAGAAAATACATGAACAGTTTAGAACACCTGTGGTAATACTATTCAATTTATTCCTACACAGAGATGTCTTAGAAGCTTAAACTCATGTTCTAGAGGTTTCTAAAATGTCTGCTTCAGCTGTTAATTTAGAGACCAGTTTGTTATACCTTATATTTTAAGATTTTTTTTTTAATTAAAGGAAAATAAATTCACTGGGTAATATAATACTTTCAGAGATGGGAGGGAATTTTGACATCATTGAATACCCTATTATTTAACAGATGAGAAAACTGGTTCGGACAAATAAATATCCTTCTGTTGTCCTGACTAAGTTAGTATAGATAATTATCCACCTGCTTTCCACTTGTGCTATTTTTATTGCCACCTGAATGCATTTTCTAGGGTGAGTTTTCAAAGGCAGCACTGTGTTCTATAGTTTATAAGGATAAAAATCAAGTTTTTATAACCATGTTTCTAGAATTTTGGTATATATCTGAATAAAATCTTAATGATTATAAAAAATGGATGTAAGTGTTTTTCAAGCATCATTTTTAAGGATGCACATTTATTACAAATTCATATTTTAAAGCAATGAGACATTGAAAATTTTAAAGTGTAAAGAAAAGTACAAATTAAAAGCCCAGTAATAATTTTATTTACTATTTTTCCACAGTTTTCTTGAATTCTGTTTTTTAATACTATTAGGTAATTTTATAATTCTGTTATAATTTGGATCTGGAATGTCTCCCAAAGGCTCATGTGTTGAAGACTTTGTCCCCTAATGTAGACATGTTCAGAAGTGGGCCTTTTGGAAGTGATTGGATCATATGGCTTTGATCTCATCAATGGGTTAATTCATTTGTGGTTTTATAATTGAATAGATTATTGAATGGTAGTGGAAATTGTAGGAGGTGGAGCCTAGTTAGAGGAAGTAGGTTAGAGGGCATGCCCTTGAAGGGTATATCTTGTTTCTGGCCTCTTCCTCTCTGTCATTCTCTTTCCACTCTCTAGCTGCCATGATAGAGCAGCTCTGCTTCACCATATCCTCTCTACCAGAATGCTCTGCCTCACTACAGGCCCACAGCAATGGAGAAAGATGATCATGGATTGAAACCATGAGTCAAAATAAAATCTTTCTTCCCTTTAGAAGTTTTTCTCAGTTATTATGTCATAATAAAGAACAGGTATAAGAAAATGGCAACTATATATAACTTATAATTTCTATAACATTCAAATCATTTTACAACATATTATCCTTTGAGCTTTATAATATTCCTTGAAGATAGATTAGAGTATGTGGGAAAATGAGGTTCAGTGATGTTAAAAGACTTTCTCAGAATCACATAGTTTAAAATGATAAAATCAAGAATTGATCTTATCTCCTGAATGTTAATCCAGAATCCTTTCCCTAACTGCTTAGCTGTTTCTGCTCTCTGTCCTCTATTCATACTAGTCAGAAGAGGCATAAATTATTTTTTTCATGGTATTTGGACAAAATATGATTAAGCTATTTTAAAATTTCACTTTGAGGATTTTAATGTGTTAAACTTACCAAACTGTCAAGAATACAAAATAAGTCATTTTGTTTTCCTGCTTTTACAATTAACTTAAAGGTTAGTCTTATAACAATTATGACAACAGAAACTATTGTCACCATTACCATCATCACCATTTTTATTCACAAGCACTATACTAAATATTTTATATGCTATCTTATGTAATTATATTCATATTTGTTGGTATGTTCTTTACAATTTAGCACATATATGATATGTAAATTTATATCATATATAAAATCTTCCCCAACAGAAATACTTTTCCTTTTATATTACATATCAAATTCTTAATCTAAGTAAGACCTGGGCCTTTTCAAATTGACATAGATCAATCTTACTTTTTAAATTCTTTTTCTACCCATTCTGTGTCTTCTAATTTTTTCCATCCTCTTCCTGTCAAATATGCCATTAGTAAAAAAACTAAGAAAATCATTTATAATAATATATAAATGATTACTTCTGGTACTTAAATGCTACCTTGCTCATTAGTTAATAAAGTGTATACAATCTTAAGATGAACTAATCTGCAATAAGGGAATTGTAGACAGTTGAGGAAATTGAATATTTTCTCAAAGCCTCAGTTATATATCACTTAGGTAGTCACCCATTTCATTTACTAATATGATTGGTCTTATGTAGTTATTAACTTGATCTTGGCATCAGCAATGTATAGGTGATTTCTAGTTTCCTATTACATAATGTATTATAAAATCATCCAAGAAAATTTATAGATAACTTCAGGTTTCTTACTTCATAGGGAATTATAAAATTATCCAGTAGACTATTGAATTCAAAAAGAGAGTTCCAGAAAGCTATGGGAAAATAGTGAATAGAATAATTGCTGTTCTCTTTCTTAATTAGTATCTTATATGCCGGGCATGGTGGCAGACTCCTGTAATCCCAGTGGCTCGGGAGACTGAGGCAGGAGGATCATGAGTTCAAAGCCAGCCTCAGCAAAAGTGAGGCACTAGGCAATTCAGTGAGACCCTGTCTCTAAATAAAATACAAAATAGGGCTGGGGATGTTTTGTTGATTTAACGTACATGTATTTGTAATCAATTTAGAGTCTTAGAAAGATTACATTTGAAAAACACATATCAGGCTGGGGATATAGCTTAGTTGGTAGAGTGCCTGCCTCACATGCACAAGGCCCTGGGTTCATTCCCCAGCACCACAAAAAAGATAGAGAGAAAGAGAGAAACATATATGTGTCCCATTTTTCCTAACTAATGTTTATAATAGAGAATCTGTCTGGTGCTATAATATATCATGTATGCTATATATACTTTTTCTTATTTTACCACAAAATGATTTGGCCATATTTATAAAGAAAATTTGAGTACTTAAGAGTAAGATACAGTTACAGCCACAAGGCCACAAATTAATTATGGCAGAATTGACCTCAGAGACTGTTGCAGAACACTATGCTATGTCTAAATATTCCCCCTTATAATTTTTTTGATACTGAGAATGAATCCAGGGATGCTTTACCACTGAGCTACATTCCCAGACCTTTTAATTTTATTTATTTTTTATTTTATTGATTCTTTTTAGTTATACATGACAGTAGAATTCATTTTGATATAATTATACAATCATGGAATATATCTTATTCTAATTAGGACTTCATTCTTATAGATGTTCACAATGGTGGGATTCACTATGGTGCATTCATAAAGTACATAGGAAAATTATTTTAAATTCATTACACTGTCTTTCCTTTTCCTATTTCCCCTCCCTTCCCTTCATTTCCCATTGTCTAATCTACACAATATCTATTCTTCCCCTCTTCCCCCTTAAGGTAAGCATCCACATATCAGTGAAAACATTCTACCTTTGGCTTTGGGGTCTGGTTTATTTCACTTAGCATAATAGTTTCCAGATCCATCCATTCACTTGCAAATGTCATGAAGTCATTCTTTTTTATACTGAATAATGCTCAATTGTGTATATATGTATAACATTGTCATTATCCATTCATCTGTTGAACATAGGTGGGTCCCATAGCTTAGCTATTGTGAATTATGCTGGTATAAACATCAGTGTAGCTGTGTCACTATAATATGCTGATTTTTTTTTTTAATATATACCAAGCAGTGGGATAGCTGGGTAAATGGTGGTTTTATTCCTAGTTTTTTGAGGAATCTCTATACTGCTTTCCATGGCAGTCGCACCAAGTTCCAGTCCCAACAAAACTGTATGTGTATACCTTTTTTCCGGCATCCTTGCCAACATTTATTGTTACTTGTATTCTTGATAATTGCCATTGTTACTGGAGTGAGATGAAATTTCAGTGTAGTTTTAGTTTGCATTTATCTAATTGCTAGAGACATTGAACATTTTTTTCTTATATTTGTTGATCATTTGTGTTTCTTCTGTGAAGTGCCTATTCAGTTCCTTTGCTCATTTATTATTTATTTATTGGCGTTAAGATTTTTTTGCGTTCTTTATACATCTTGGAGATTAATGCTGTATCTGAGGTACAAATGACAAAGATTTTCTCCCATTTTGTAGGCTCTCTGTTCATGCTCTTGATTGTTCCTGAGTAAACACTAAGCATGGAATTAAGTCATTGTGAACTTGGTGATGTCTGCTTTTTTTCTTAGAAATAAGAAACGTTCTCTCTTAAATAATATAAATACATGAGTTCTATTGAAATGGACACATTATAAAATAATAATAAAAAATTGTTTTGATCATTTAAGAGATAATTATTTTTTTAAAAGAGGTAATTATTTAGAATCATGTTGTCCTTTCAGACATTTTTCTTAAAATTCATTTCTATTTAAACCTGACTTCCAAGAAAACTCTTTTTTTCCCAAAAATAAAGTATTTATTCACTGTTTACAGATATAGTTTCTATTTGTAACACAGTGTTTGTGTTTTTTTTTTTCAACCAGGGCTATTAGTTTGGAGTAAAATAACTGTTTTTGTTAGAAATATGGTATATTTTAGGATCAAAGCATATTAAAATATTTATATTAACCAAATTATTTCTTCCTTGGCCTTAAGTTGTTGGCTGAGATGCTTTTTTCTTCCTTGTATATACTGTTCCTGATTCAGGATCTTAGTATAATATACTTATTAATCACTACAATTATTCTTAAAGACCTCATGTGATCACAGTTACATTTTAGTCCATTCATACATGTATGCATGCTTTTGGATATTGAAGTGACATATCTCTTACCTCTCTCCTTTTTATATATTTATATGGATCAAAACCCTTATTGTCAATTACTATTATAGGACAACTGTAGGACTTTAGGTAACTTCAACAAAATCAGCCTTTGAAAATGGAGAACCCACTATTAACTACTGTTAACTCATATTCTTCTGTGGATATTTGAGTTCAACCAAAGTTTATTCTCCCAGAGATCTCAGATAAAATGAAGCAGCATACAATTTTCATTGGTCACAGCTCTTTAAACATGATAATGCTACTGTTCTATTTTATATTTTTACTGTCATTATTTATAAAGCCTCTTGGAACATATCTGATATGAACCAGCATCTTTAAAAGCATCAAGCTATCATTAATTCATAATAGGAAAGAAGAATGGTGTTTAAGATAAATATAGAGATTGGGAGAGAGTATTTGCGTGTATTTGATAACTTCAAATTTCATATAGTATTTGTAATTGCAAATATCTTCCTTTTTAGCACAAAGATTCTGAACTTCATTCTGTAGTGTCACTGACAGGAAATTCTGTAGTTGGTTTTAAAAAAAATCATTTATAGAACTCTGATTTAATCAGTTGTCTCTTTCATGTACTTCATTGGCCATGCAAATTTTTGTGGCTCCAAAGATCTAAAAAATGTATGTCAGAACTGGCTTGACAGGATCGAAGATACACATGAAATTGGAAAGGGAATTTACTTTCAACACTACCTAGAAAACTGTTGTGAAAATGTAGATTTTTTCAAGATTTTTCAGACCTGACAAGAGTAAATTACAAGTAATCAAATCTTACTACATTTTAAGTTTGACAGAGAGCAAAACTATGCTGAGTTTTTTTTCTATGAAGACAAAAATATCACAGCCTTAGAATGATGGACAAAATAATACCCTAAGGCACCCAGACTTCAGTAGTATTTACTTTTCTAACTATAGAAAGAAGCCTCTTTTCATATATCTTTCTGTTGGAAGAGTCTATTTGAAGTAAACTATATTTTGGCTTCTTACTCCAGTGTTAGAATTTCAGAATATAAGATCCTTCTGTTTGACATCTGTTATTAGTGTCTATGCTTAGCCCCAGACTGTCTTAAATACCTATTGCTCAGAAGTGTTTCAAATATATATGTTTTATAGAGAATTTAGAGACAGCGCTTTCTTTGTTTCAGGAAAAAGTTGCCGTTAATTAGATCATAAAGAGAGTACTACTGTCTACTAGAGTATTATGGAAAATTGTCACTAGTTTTTAAGTGATTCTGCCTCTTTCAGGAAAAAATATACTTTCTGGATTCTATCTTACTAGATGTAGTCTATAGTAAGTATATCTCACTAACTATAGTATGATAAGATATATGGAAGATCCTGGAACATTGAGTTAACCCCACCATTAGGTTGGGATAGACACTGAGAAATGTGACACCCAATAAACTACAGTTGATAATTTGGAAGAGGTCTAATCAGAGCTTGATTCCATAGAAATATTGACACAACCAGTTGGAAATTTAACCAGGTAATTATTTTCAGTGTACATAACATAAGAGAAAACTCAGAGAGCGTGGTAGATTATCAAAATCAGAAGTGTGAATGATTTTATGGCAGTTAGGCCTACTTTGGGTTTAGAATGTATTCTCTTCGAGGGAAAATAGCAACTCATTTGTGGAGATGAGAAAAAGGCAGGTTTCAGTTCTTAGATTTGGAGTACCAGGTGATAACCAGTCTTTAAGAACAGGACAGGAACTTTAGTCTGAGAGTGGAGGCTCAGATTAGCTAAAACTGGGCTACAATCAGTCAAATTTCTACTGAAGTTTAGTTTTAGTCTCAGCCATTACGACAGGTTTAACTTTTGAAATGAGATCAAATTATCCAAGCTGTGTAGAAAAGAATGCAGACTGGATCGTCACAGAGCCTTTCATTTTTCACTCTTTTTTGCAGTGATCTTGTCTTATTTTTTAAGGATTTTAAAATACCAGTATTTATTTATTTTTTTCCTTCCTTCCTTCTTTCCTTCTTTCCTTCTTTTCTTCCTTCTTTTTTTCCCCCAGGGATTGAACCCATATGTGCTTAACCACTAAGCCACATCTCATCTCCAGACCAGCCTTTTTGTTTATTGTTTTTGGCTTTTTGAGACAAACTCTTGCTAAATTGCTCAGGGTCTTGCTAAATTGCTGAAGCTGGCTTTGAAGTTGTGCTCCTCCTGCCACAGCCTCCAGAGCCACTGAGATTAAAGGTGTGCACCACTATACCTGGCGAAATACCAGTATTTCTTGGTAGTATGTGTTTGTGTGTAGAATGTATAGAAATAATGTCTAATAGTAGACAAATTATCTGATCTCTTTTCATTGCTTAGTTTTGGGAAAAGGTGTATTTCTGTTAATATTAGTAATATCTAGTACATTTTTATTTATAAAATTTTGTTTTGAATATATTTATATTATCACTGTTTAGTGATAATTTTCTTTTATCTCTACTTTAGATTGAATATATTATTTTTAAAACTTACCCAGAAAGAAAAATTGTTATCTAGAAGAAATTACACTGCTTTTATTTTTTTTAATTCTGTAAATATATTCATTATAACAATTTGATGGTAATTTTGGTCCTCAGATTTTTCTAATTATTTTGTATTTTTTCTTATAGTTTCCATGGGCCAAGAATTATTAGATCATTTGGGTGACTCTACCTCTTAATTGTATAGTCAAGATTTTGGCTGAGGCTACAGTCATCTGAAGGCTTTACTGGGCCTAGAAAATCTGCTTTTAAGGTAGCTTACTTACCGACTGGTAAAATTGGTACTAGTTGTTGGTGGAAGGCCTGACTTCTTCCATATACTTCTTGAATATCTTCAGAATGTGGCATTGTCTTCCCTCAGAGTTAATGGTTCATAATCACAAGGTAGAAACTGTAGTGTTTTTTTTTTTTTTTTATGGCTATGCCTCAAAAGTGATACACTATTGCATCTATAGTATGTTGTTCACATAGGTTAGCCATGATTCAAGATGGGAGGAACTACACAAAGGCATGAATACCAGGAAGAAGAGATCACTGGGGTCTGTTGTTGAGACTGGCTACTATGGTTTAATAATGCTTATTAAAGAAATTTTGCACATCTCTTGCCTGTATCAAGTCTGAATGCCATGAAGATTTGTAGGTGGAATTTTTGCTGACATTGAAAAGAAAAATGCTTGAGATAGTGATGAGGATTTGATCAGGTAGTATAAACACTAAGGTAAAAGGAAAGATAAATCAGTTATCTAATGTTTCTCTCAGTATGAATATAGTAGAATTTTGCATGATAAAATATTATTTCTTAGTAATTCAAAGCTTCTATTTTCCTGTTTCTCTCTTTATTTAGATTTATGATTCCAGAGGCAATATGTTGGTGTGATATTTGTAGTAGTTATACTTGGAGACTGAGAAATATTTTGCATTAAACAATTCATATTCTTAAAATTTTCATTTATATAAGTATAGACAAAATTTATGAAACATGATAAAATTTTTTACATTGGCAACGAGATAGATATAGAATGCTAGAATAATGAGGTTTTAAAAATGTAAGTATTTAATAAGTAAAAAATGTGAAAGGTAAATATAAACGTTTTAATATTTTTAATTTTGATATTCACTAATTAGAAATAGAAAATAGCAGTAGAAATTCTTCAAAGAGGTAACCTACTTAAATTTTTAGAAGGTAGAAACTGTGAGTACACATACTGATCATTACTTACAATAAAATTTACAAATAAGACTTTATATATTCACTATTTAAAGAAGACTTAACTATCAATTTTTATCATTTTTCTATTTCTGGTGCTATTTAACAAATACTATAAACTCAGGAGCTTAAAACTGCTCACAGTTTTCATGGGCCACAAGTCCAGGTACTACCTACCTAGGTCTTCTGCTTAGATAATAAGACAGCAAAGTTTCATCTATGCTGCATTATCATCTAAAGGTTTGACTGCCAAGTGCTTTCACACTGTGAGAAGAAGATATTTCCTTGAGGGTGGAGAAATGAGGGCCTTGGCTCTTTTCTTCCACTTGGTTAACAGGCCACCCTTAGGTCCCATAGACTGTCAATTCCTAGAGGTCTTGCCAGTGGGCTTCCCCAAAGGAGCTGCTTACTTCATCAAGCTGGCAAGGGAACTAAGATAGATAGAGTTGGAAAAACTGGAAATCCATATGCACCAAAATGAAACTAAAGCCCTGTCTCCCACCATGCACAAACTCAACTGAAAGTGGATCAAGGACCTAGGAATCAGACCAAAGACCCTGTGCCTAATAGAGAAAAATGTAAGCCCAAACCTTCATCACATCGGATTAGGCCCCGACTTCCTTAACAAGACTCCTTCCATAAGAAATAAAATCCAGAATCAATAAATAGGATGGATTCAAACTAAAAAGCTTCTTCTCAGCAAAAGAAACAATCAATGAAACAATCAAAGAGAGAGCCTACTTGGGAGGAAATTTTGGCCATACACATGTTAGAGAGAGCACTGATCTCCAGGATATATAAAGAACTCAAAAAACTTAACACCAAAAAAATAAATAACCCAATCAATAAATGGGCTAAAGAGCTGAACAGACACTTCTCAAAAGATGTACAATCAATCGATAAATATATGAAAAAATGTTCAACATCCCTGGCAATTAGAGAAATGCAAATCAAAACTACTCAAAGATTTCATCTCACACCAGTCAGAATGGCAGTTATCAAGAATACAAACAACAATAAGTGTTTGCGAGGTTGTGGGGGAAAAGGCATACTCATACATTGCTGGTGGGACTGCAGATTGGTACAACCAATCTGGAAAGCAGTATGGAGATTCCTTAGAAAACTTCGAATGGAGCCACCATTTGACCCAGCTATCCCACACCTCAGTCTATACCCAGAAGACTTAAAAACAGCATACTACAGTGACGCAGCCACTTCAATGTTTATAGCAGCTCCATTCACAATAGCTAAATTGTGGAACCAACCTAGATGCCCTTCAGTAGATGAATGGATAAAGAAACTGTGGTATATATACACAGTGGAATATTACTCAGCATTAAAAGAGAATAAAATTATGGCATTTGCAGGTAAATGGATGGAGTTGGAGAATATCATGCTAAGTGATATAAGCCAATCCAAAAGACCAAAGGCTGAATGTTTTCTCTGATAAGTGGGTGCTGATCCATAATGGGGGAGGGGACGTGGGAAGAATGAAGAAACTTTGGTCAAAGGGGAGAGAAGGGAGAAGAGGGGACATAGGGACAGGAAAGATGGTGGAATTATATGGACATCAATGCCCTAGGTACATGTATATCTGCACATATGGTGAGTGTCTATATTATGTACGACCAGAGAAATGAAAGTTGTGCTACATTTGTGTACAGTTAATCAAAATGCATTTTGCTGTCATGTATACCTAATTAGAAGAAACAAATTTTTAAAAATAGAGTGTTATATAGAGTAATATAAACAGCAGTGATTTCCTATCACCTTTGCTATATTCTCTTTCTTAGATGAAACAAGTTATAGGTGCTGTCCATACTCAAATGGAGAGGATATCATACAAGAGCATAGGAATCATTAGGGATCACCTTAAATTCTGTCTACTAAACTAATCAGTGGAAATGAACAAGAAAATTATTTATAAGTTGAGATCAGATGAAATCCCTGAAATTTCATATTCTCCATAACATAAAACTTTATAACTGATCAAAACAAAATATAAAAAAGAGAACTAATTATAACACAGAAGCAATGATACAACTCTGTCATGCCCATTGGTAGGTGAAACTGGCAAGTGGGTAAGAGTGAAAATTCTGGAGATTTCCTATCTCTATTTGATGTTAATCCTGGAAAATTACTATAATATCATTTGGCAATGTGAGGATATTTCTAAGAAAGCAAAGTATTTTGTTACTACTATTTCCTATTTCCAACAAATCCTAAAGATTGTTTTTTGGTAATGAAGATATATAGTCACAAACATTTAGATTCATGATTAAAAGAATATGGAACTTCACCTCATTAAAAAAATGTATTTACTATTGAAATAACAACTGAATAAACAATGAAATATTTAACAATATAAACATTGTAATGATATTTTTAAAGAAAATTGTCTAATATATAGACAAATATAATGGTGTTTTGTGTATTAACTGTATAATATTTAATAAAACAGGTATCTAGAATTAGAAATTATTTTTAAATTGATATAATGATCAACAGGTAAATAGAATTAAAAGATGATAAAATTATGTCTATCTAGAATAGAGAATTAAAAAGGAAACAAAATGTTTAATGTATAATAAACTGAGAAGAGACATAATACATAAAAAGTTAAAGTAGATTTTATTTAGTTCAGCTAAATTGTTTCAAGGACAAAGTCAAGATGAATGGCTAATACTTATTATATATGTTCTTAAATTACCAGATGAAAAATGGGAAGTTGAATTTAACAAGTTTTTTTAATGCTGATTATAGAAAGTACAGGTTTTATAATAAGTGAAAAGCTGAGAACAGTTCTCTTCCTTCCCTCTCTAAAGTAGGGAGAAATCACTAATTTTGTGGAAGCTAAACCAAAGAGCAGTTTCTCCAGGTAGATGAGGTGGAAAGGGCATCCTAAATAGCACATCTTTTAGGCAGTCTTAAGAGTTTCCAAAAATGTTTTTGGTTATCCTGCTCCTTTTTTAGACTGATTCTTTGTTTTTTAAGAACAACTTTATTGATATTTAATTCACATACTATAAAATGCATTGTTTAAAAGTACACGATTTAGTAGTTTTTAATATATTCACAGAATTTTGCAGCCATTACACTAATTTTAGAACATTTTCATCACCACAAAAAGAAACTGAAGACTTGTCGACAGTCACTCTCTATTTATCCCCTTGTATCACCGGCCCTAAGTAACCATTGACTGATCTATTTTGTATTGCTATTGATTTGCGTATTCTGGACATTCCACATTAATGGAATCATGTAAGGTATTCCCCATGCTTAATAAGGTTCTGGAAAACCTGCTTATGATCTATCTTAAAAAATTAATCATCTCTAATATTTCAAATTTACTACAGTACTTTTCCTCTTCTTATTCATTACCTGTGCATCATAAATACTTTTAAATACCCAGATTAGCTCATACTGGATAGAATGATGTATTGCAGATCTATAAGCTTGTTGACAACAGAGTTTGACTTCCAAGGACAATGAAAGCAAAATGCCCGCTTGAACTTCAGCTGACTTTGAAAGGGGAATGACTACAATATGTTTAACTACACATATGGGTTTTTCATTATCTTATGAATACAGAATAAGCAAAACTGTGCTTTTAATATGTGATTTATCATCTATTTCATTTCTCTATCTTCAGCTTAACCCATTCATATTTGTATTGAGGATCCAGTGATTTGGGGTGATTGGTTAAACATACAATATTTAATGCTGGTTTGCCTAAAGAAATTATAAGCATTGAATTATATACTTTAATTTTTGTTATTCTTAAGAGTTTTTATATGAATATTATTGAAATATTTACATAATAAGTCATAAATTATTGTATAAGGCAGCTTTCTAAAAAGTGAGCTTTAAAGTTGAAAAATATTTAGGGGGAAAAACACTAGTATGTAAAGCAAGAGGAGCTGAATACTGAGTTATTTTATAATAGAATCTGTAATGAAAAAGTTTGTTACTTTACCATCCTTCCTAGTTTTGCAGTGTAGAATTCCCAGCAGGCATTTGGAAAGCTTTAATTTTCAGTGGCAATATATTTGGTTTTCAGTGTTTGTGTGTACTATGCCTTTTCCCATTAAAATTATACTTAGAGGACTTAAGGTTTTGCATATTGTGTCTCAGAATGATAAGTTAAAGTATTCAGTAAAACAGTGGACAGAGCATAGACCCTGGAATCAGACTACTTCCATTCAAATCTCAGTCCAACCCATTTCTAGTGGTCTAACCTTGTGCAAATGACTTAACTTCCTGTGCTTTAATTTTCTCAACTGCAATGTTAGGATATAAACACCCACTGAAGAGATCTTTTGGGAAAGTGAAATGAAATGCGTATATATAATACTGTGTATAAAGTCCTTAGCACATGGTCAAGTGCTTCATAATAGTTATTTCATCCTTTGTGGGATAGGTATAGGAACACTGTAAAATAGCAGAAGTAACTAATTGGCCATCTACAAATTTTGGTTATTTTTCCTCTCATTCAGTGATTCTTTATATAATAATAAACAATCTCTATCTTCTCCAACTTAACTTGCTGTATATATTAAGTGGTGTTTAGAATAATTTTCATAAAATACAGAAATATTGTATTTAAAATCAACAAAACAACATAAAAATTGTTGTATTACAATGTAGTGATTAGGAAATAAATATTTTCTATTACTGAAGCCTTTTTAGAAAACACAGTAAAAATGAGTTTATATTTTTTGCCTTTAATAGCATTCTTTCTCTTTCCCTGTGCCAGGGTTTTCCAGGTGACTTTGGAGACAGGGGCACTGCGGGTCTTGATGGCAGTCCTGTGAGTACATTGTGATGGTCCAGGCTTGCATTTCAACATTATTCATACTCCATAGCAACTGCACTTGCCATCTTCAGTATAATATTTCTGAATAAGCACTATCAATACATTTTCATACCACTCTGAATACTATAAGTTGTGATTTTCAAAATGAGAATTAAACCGAAAATATTCTTATAAACTTCATCATGAGTCATTAAAATGAATTATTTTGACCATGATAAAGTGTTACTGCTTAAGTAAAATATTAGAAATATATGATCACAACACTGAACTTTATATATGAAGGTACTAACAAGCTCATGTAAAATATGTCCACTCAGACCTGCCACCATGATCCACTTTACTTCTTAGTATTTTGTAGAAATCTACTTTAGAATTGTTCAGATGTCAGTGCTCAGCCTGGGAAAGAATTATCATTCTAAATTAGTTTAATTATAGTATCAGGGAATAATGATGGATTGTTGTTTTTTATACTGGATGAAATAGCTTCACTTTTTGCCTTCAAAGAGCATCTGATAGCTGTCGTCCAATCTATGCCAGATTCTTTTCGTGAAATTTTGGAGTGAAAGAATCACCCACAAAATCCTGATAGCATAAATTAGGAATAGTTTCTATAGTCAGATATAGGTAAAACACTTTCATAAACAGTTTGAAAGTAATTTCTTTTTAAACTCTCTTTCCAAATTATAACTATGTAGCTAATTCAGTGGATTTAGATGAGGTTTCATTTATTACAAATCTGAAAGATAACAGAATAGAACTGATTTACAAATAAATTGTTAAAAACTTGGATATTTGCCATCTTTTTTTAATCCATGATTCTGGGTAGCTTCTCATCTCAAAAATAATAAAGTATTATTTAGGTTTTTAAAAAATATCATTTGTGTGTTTGCATACCTAGTGTGAAGCCATCTTATTTAATTTTTGTCAACTACATATACATAAAATCTATTAGGGTCGGATCCATAATATTTAAAACTTTCTTTTTGAAATCTCTTCATTTTAAACATAACTCTTCTTGAAGAGCATTTTGAATCTTTAGATGTACAAGTAAATTGCATATTTTTAGTTTATTGTTTCTAAAAGATATATAATCCTCTATATATTATACCTTTGTTTTAAAATAATTTGAAATGCAAGGGGATGGTTATTCTTGTACCTTGGGCCACATAAAAATAATATGACACTGATATATTGTGTTCTTTCAAACAATGAAACAAATATCATTTCTGCTTTATAAATAATAAAAATGAAGTTAGAGAATTAAATAAGGTTTTTCAAAAGAGGTGACAGTGTTTTAAACCATCTCCTTGTAACCCTATATGCTGACCATATGCCCTCTCATACAATGTGTAGGCTAGTGATGTCTATAGTATCATTTGCTGGTAGTATTCATTTCTTTTATTAAGTACATAGAAGGCATAGATAATTCTGTATCCTAGACTTGGTGATAGTAGCATCTAAAAGCATACATCCAAGAACACTTCTGGAGAACATGAATTGCCTCCATAGAATTACACTTCTCAGGAAGAAGCATGAATAGAGGAATTTCAGAAATTATTGATAGTATAAAATAAATTTTTATATATTCTTTCTTAGAAATTATTGCCTTCATCATCAGAAATACCCTTAGTTGTTTGGAATCATATTTAATTAATTTTACATATTTCTTTTACAACAGGGACTTGTAGGTGGGATTGGTCCTCCAGGGTTTCCTGGGCTTAGAGTGAGTATCACTAAATGCTGTCATTGTCATGAAATATTTTATTGAATAATTTATAGTTGTTTGATGCTTTTAAAAACTTAGGAAAATAAGTTTTAGTGTCATTGTTGATATCAGCCTTACTCAGATGTATTTTTCAACTAGATATGAATATTATAGCAGTAGTATAAATAAAAACATCCATTGCATTTTATGATATGATAAAGCAATAATTATTTTTCCATAGATGTGTGTGTTCATGTATTTATACCTGTCAGATTAAAGATCTTAGGATTCAGTCTCTTAAAAAATGTAAGACATAGAATAGCCACGTTTTTTCCATTGAGATAATCTTCCATACTATCGAATTTGGAGATTGACTTGAACAAAAAACACATGATAACTATAGGCTTTGGTTTGTGGCATAAAAGTGAACAAATGGTTAGGAAAGTCACCCTGAACAAAGGTAGAAGCTGGACTTCACCAATGCCATTAAACATTTTAGTATTTAATTAAAATTATTATGCTAAAAAGTACAAGAAA
The DNA here is from genome assembly GCA_028644305.1 of Xerus rutilus. Lineage (NCBI taxonomy): Eukaryota > Metazoa > Chordata > Mammalia > Rodentia > Sciuridae > Xerus > Xerus rutilus. The sequence continues at coordinate 65,634,425 of CM053400.1, read as the reverse complement.
CTATTTGTCCACTAAGCCAGTTTTTATACAGTGTTTTGTTTCATATCACAATTTAGCAGAAATCATTCTGTAGAGGCCAAAACAATGTAGTCCAGATATGTAGCTTTCCAATAAATTTTAGATTATTCATTGGAGTGACCAGACTGTTACTTACAGTACAACTTCATAAATATATTTCTCTCAGCAAGATTATTATTCATGATAGGAATGTAAAGTGCAGATATTTTATATAAATTTATAGCCTAAGTTTTAGCATTCAGCTGAGCTAAAGACAGGATGATACATGTTTATGAAATGTAAGTAGCCTAATGAGAAGAGAATATTTTTAAAAATTTTTAAATGTTTTTATTGGTGCATTATACATAATAGTAGAGTTTGTTTTTCTAAATCTTATTGGTTCTTTTTCATTATATGTGAAAGTAGAATCCATTTTGATGTAAGTATAGAAACACGGCACATATCTTGTTCTAATTCATTCCCCAGTACCCCTCCTTCCCATTTCCTTCCCCTACCCCCTGCTCTTTCCCTCCACTGATCTATCTGCTATTTACTCAAAGTTTTTTTTAATTAATGTCTTATGTATGAACACAATGGTAAAATTCACTGTGGAGTACATACATATATATATGCATATATACATATACACACACACACAGGAAAGTTATGTCAGACTCATTCCACTGTCTTATCTTTGCCCATCCTCCCTCCCTTCCCTTTATTCCCCTTTGTCTACTCTACTAAACATCTATCCCCAACCCCCATTATTGTGGTTTAGCTTCCACATATCAGAAAAACATTTGACCTTTGGTTTTTGGGGCAGATTGGCTTATTTCAATTAGCCTAATAGCTTCCAGATCTATCCATTTACCAAAAAATGTCATAAAATCATTCTTCTTTATGGATGAGTCATACTCCATTATGTATATACGCCACATTTTCTTAAAAGCAAACTATCTATATCTATACAAAAGTGGGATGTGATCAGTAGCAGAGGTAAAATTTTCCTTAAAAATGTAGAGCTTGCTTTAACTTATGAAATAGGTAATTAAATCTCTAGAATTTTATATGCATAAATTATAGCCATATTTTTATACCAAATTTGGACCCAGGTCTTTTGACTTGTTTAATATTCTTTCTACAGCCTTGAATTGCCCCAAAGCACAAGGTGACAGCTTGATCAAAGAAATAAGTCAGGACTTCAGTTATTGGTACTGGGGTAAAATTAAAGTCAGCATAACAAGTTTTGACTTGCCATCTTGGGATGACATACATATAGGATTTAGAGTCTAAGACATTTTTACCTTTCTCTTGCATGTTAGTAACATTAATAGTGTTAGTAATTATAAAATTAGCAATAGCATCTCACATACATTGTTGTCATATAATTCTCCAAACAACCCAGGACCAGTTAGTTTATAAGTATTTAGCCCAGATTTGACGCCAGGTGATCAGAGTCCATAGTCGAAAATTCTGTTGTGCTTTACCACTTCCTTAAGATTTATTCTACCTTAAAATGTATATTGTCTAACACATGAAATTTTTAAAGTTTTTTATGAGGAGCTCTAAGTAAAGGTGGAATGGATCAGTTTGCTTGTTTGTTTCCTCAGGATAGAAATAAACCTGTAGGCAGCAGTCAGATCATATCAATGGGTAGAGAAAGAAAGTAGGTAAAGGGAGTTACACTGAAATATGCAGTTTGTAATTCTTAATTAATATATTAATATTAAGTTGATTAGCTAAAAACCTTCTGTAATTACTCTTAGGACTAAGACCAAAATTAATGTGGCCCAGCATTGGTTGGTTCTTATCTACATCTTGAGGACATATTCTTTATGCACAAGAAAAGTTTGTTCACTTTTCAGTAGTGTTTCTATTACAAAGCCTTTGCACATGTTTGTCTACCTGAAATATTCTACCTCTAGCTTTCTTCTTAACTCCTTTTTATAGTTATTTTATTTGTTTTTTTAACAGTAAATTTTATTGTGTATATTTGAGATTTACAACATTATATGTATGGACTGTAAATAGTAACCTTAGCGAAACAGATTGACATATTCATTCATCTCATATAGATACCTTTTTTAAAAAAATGAAATCTCACTCATCTTTTAGCTCCAAGTTTTAGTGCAGTGCCTGGCACATGTGCTCAGAAAAATAACTGGATTTTCTATCCTTTCTTCTTCCCCATTCACCCTTTAGTAGATGGAAAGAGATTCTACAGAAAATGGAATGGCCAAAGATACTAGCAATCATATTTGTAATCCTCATCTCATTTACACTGACAAAGACAGAACTTTTTATACTTTTTAAAGTATGTTCACTTACATAGCTCATTTACTCCTCAAAGAGTTTTAATGTAAATAAGGCAAATAATATTATTTTCATTTCATATTCATTAATTTTTAGATCAAAACAATGTGAGTACCTATTTATGTATCAAATCCTAAACTAGATCCAAAAGTATGAACAAGTTAAGTTTTCTTCTTTTTTCTTTTTTTCTTTGTCATCACTACAGTGTAATAACAGAAAGAAAAAACATCAGTGTCATACATTCTGATTATTGCTATAGTTGACTAAATGCAAAACTACTGAGATGATAGTAATCTGTCTTTGTAGGAGACATTTTTTATTTGTATCTTAAAGATTGTGTATCAGTGGAGTAAATGGAAAAGGGAAAGGGGCTCTTTAGGCAGAAGAATGCTATGTTCAAACAAACAGAAGATGGGGGAAATATGAATGTTTGGGAAATGGAAAGAGCCAACAGTGGGATTGTAGCCTAGAAAGTAGGGGAGTTGGGAGCAGAATGCAAGGTGAAGTTTTGAAAGTGATTGGGAATAATTATGAAGAACCTCTATATTGCATAGAAAATTTGTCCAGTTCTGGAGCCTCCACCTTACCGCTCAGGCATTCCTTTTAGCAGTTAGTTTCTGATAATAGATAATACTGCTTTATCTACATTATTTTTTACATGCAGTTGGTTGTTACTGTCATTTGCTTTATAAATTTACAGTAATGACAGTGATTATTGCCTGTTAGTATGATGGGTACAGTTGAAAAGCCCAGTGTGGAATTCACAGTTCTTTCCTCAGAATATTCATATCAATTCTTATTAATTGCCCAGTGGCTGTTCCAATGTTTGGAAGTATTTCTTCTATTTGATCCATCTTCCCATGGAAGAGGAGTGTGATAGGTAGGGAATTGACTCTATGAGATGAAAACTGCTCTTAGGCTTTAATGGATTGCTTTCTAAAGGCCACAGATTTTTGGAACAAGGATTCTCCATACAATTTGTAATATGCCACAAAATGCTTGATGTTTCTTGGAAACTTCTATACCTTACCATTCAATTTTTATATACTTTCTATTTTACTGTTTTGTAACATATTTTTATATCTCCCAGTATTTACTATTTTATGATTTTTCTTTTAGAGTCACTAAAAAGTAAAATAGAATGTTGTACATACGAAGTACATTCATTTGAAAATGCTAGGTTAAGTGCAGTAATATATTTACTGAAATAAAATTTAAAATATCATATTGTCTTGGAAAAAATAGTACACAGTGAAGACTTTTTCCTTACTTTGTAAGACATTTCTTTCCATACTTACATGGATTATTTCTGTATAATTTCTAAACAGAGATATTTATTAGGTGTTTTGAAACCATCATGGTTTAAAGCTATGAACTTTGAATAACTGTTTACTTTTGACAGAATTTGGAATTACAAGCAATGATGTATTATTATTGCATATTTATTTAGTTGGAAAGAATTATCCTTTGCCTCTAACAGTCCCATACATTTCAGGATTAAACATGTTGGAATTAATTTGTCTTAGTTACATTTCTCAAACTTTAAGACTCATCCAAAGTAAAAATGTCATATTTTCCATTCTGAAATTTGTTATATAAACGCAGAATATTATAAATGTTCTGTTGTATTAGGAGATAGAACTCTAGAAATTAATATTTTAAATTTTATTTTTGGGGGTTGGGGTTGTGGCTCAGTGGTAGAACACTTGCCTAGCATGTGTGAGGTACTGGGTTCGATCCTCAGCACCACATAAAAATAAATAAAATAAAGATATTGTCCATCTACAAGTAAAATATATATATATATTTTAAAAATTTTATTTTTAAGGTTAATTAACTTACTCAGTATTCATTCCACATGTTCTTTCAACACTAGTATGTGCCAGTTATTTTGTTGAATCTGGGAAATAAAAAATGGATGAAACATGTTCTCACAGAATTCACAGATGAGGGGGAGAAAGATAGGGGGAGAAATGTACAGTGCAGTGTTCTAAGTAGGATGCCACCAGGGCCTTCCAGTTCTGAAATCTTCAAAGCTGCAGTGCATAAGATAGGGGAAGCATATTCAGAGAATGGAAGACAGTCCATTATAGCAAGAAAGTAGGATCTAGAAGAGGGAGATGTACAAGGAGGAGGAAGGACAAATGCAAGGAGGGGAGACTGGAAAGGTTGATAGAAGCCTGATAGAGAAGGCCTGGGATGCCAGCCTAAGAAATGTGAATTCTAACTAAAAGGACAACACTATAAGCATTTCAAAAATACAACTGTTTTGTGTTTTTGTTATTGTTTTTGTTTTTTAAGTCAGGAATTCACTATGTTCCCCAGGTGGGCCTTAAACTCCTGCACAAGCAATCCTCTTGTTTCAACCTCCAGAGTAGCTGAGACTGCAGGCACATAACATCATGCCCGGCTACAAACAAAACTTTAAAAGTTTCTTAATATTTGGAAACCATAAAAGAAAGGTTTAAAACTGCTTGATCTTTCAGTGTGAAGAGTGATACAGAAGCCAGGACAGAGAAGTAATGAGAGAAAGAAGGAAAAAGAGGCCTCAGTGACACATACTATATCTAATCTCCAAACCATCAAGGAATACCCATAGTTTTTTCAAATTTTTGTTTCAGATACCCCCATTTTTGCTATTTGTCCTTTGTTTTCTAAGAGGACATGCTGAGGGAGATTTTTAGATTTCCAGCTTGTGAAGACAATAGTAGTGGTTCTATTTTTGAGGAATGAAACTTTAAGTTGAGAATCTTGATGATAGACACTCTACCTTTTTTATCTTTGTTTCTTTAAAACTATAACATTTGGTATACATTATGCCCAATAAGTATTAAATGATGAATTAATGCTATAAACCCAGAAGAACAGAACTTTGTGTCTATTGCTTGATTTATCCTTAAAAGCATGGTAAATTTTCTCATTCTACAAATTTCAAATCACAAATCATCACAATGTCTGGCACTTAGTAATAGCTCAATGAATGCTTGCTGAAATGGGCAAATTAAAAATCTAAGATAAATAAGTGACATATTTATTGACTTCTTCCTGGGAACATGACACTCAAATATTTCTACCTAGATGTTACCTATTTAGAGAAATATTGCAAGATGAACATCATGAATAATAAGTAGGGTGTTCAAAGGAGAAAAGGATCCTTGTGGACTAAACCAGTATGAGAAGAATTCAGAAAATAGGATGGATTGCACAAAAGTATAAAAGATTGATATTATTTATAAATGTAGAGTTTAAGAGGTTGTTGAAGAACAGGGCACTGTGGAAGCTTAGGGAGATGACTGCTCTGGGTTCATTAGTTTATTAATTAATGTTACCACATTCTTTTTAATCCTAGCGAATGCTTACTGATATTTTTTTTTAACTGCTTTTCAGGGCAGTGTTGGCCCTGTGGGACCAACTGGACCTTCTGGAATTCCTGGCCCAATGGTATGGTTCTATTTGCATACTGGATATTTCCCTTTAATCTCTCCATGATGTCAAAAGATATCACCCTTTTCTTTTTCTTTTTTAGGGTCTTTCAGGGAATAAGGGGCTGCCTGGAATCAAAGGTGATAAGGTGATTTAAATATTAACATTACCATAGTGATTTTTCTACCACATTTGTCTTTTTTACCAAGTCAACAGAACTTCTATTTCTAGAAGATATTAAATATTTGGAGAAATATTGTAAGATGAATGTCACCTTGTGAAATATGTCAAAACTTTATATCCATGGCATCTATACTATCAAGTATATTATTTTTTCTTAGAAGTAGGAAAAATAGAGAAATTATTCCTCTATAATTAGTACTTCCTTTCTCATAATATTTCCATATTTATAATTTTATATGACTTTGTATGAAATTGTACTCTCCAGGGTGAACAAGGTATTGCAGGGGAACCAGGAGAACCAGGATATCCTGGAGACAAGGTAATTTTATACCATTAAATTTTTTTATTTGTTCTGTTTTTTGGTACTTGGGATTGAACTCAGGGGTGCTTTATCACTGAGCTACATCTCCAGCCCTTTTTATTTTTTATTTTGAGACAGGGTCTCACTAAGTTGCGGAATCTGACCTCTAACTTGCGATTCTTCTGCCTCAGCCACACAATTCACTGGGATGACAGGCGTGTGCCACTGTTTCTGGTTTAAACCATTAATTTTATAAATATGAAAGAAACATGAATTCAAAATAAAGGAATACTCATTATTTTAATCATCTATTTTGTTAGCATATGGTATCAATATGGTTTTAAATCCTTCTTTGTAATTGTTTTTCTCAATTTTGTTTAGAATACTCCCATGAATGTTTTTATAGTTTATGAATAGATATATTTGCCTTTTTTGATATAATAGCTTGCTTTTCCGTCTACTGTTCTCTTTTTTTAGGGTACTGTTGGTCTGCCAGGACCACCAGGGATAAGAGGAAAGCCAGGACCTTCAGTAAGTTTTAATTTTTATACTTTGTTCTGATTAGCAGAGTGCATGCCATGGCATGAATGTTGATACTTATGATGTTGGTAGAATATAAGAAGTAGAATATAAGCTCAACAGTCTTGCATCCTCTTTGTTCAGTTTTAGATTACAGATAATTCAAGTTTTCAGATCATAGTCCATAGACCCTCTGACCTTCCCCTACCCTACACCAAAGCTAAGTTTCTTTTGATCTCTAAAGATCTTGGTTATATTATTCCTCCCAAAGATATATTATAGACCACTTAAACACAACAATCATATATTATGGTTCTCTAGAGGAATAGAATCAACAGGAATTTTTTATAATTTATAATTATAAAAAGGGGATTTATTAGGTTGTCTTATGTGACCAGAAGCTGGATAGTCCACAGTGGCCATCTGCAGGCTAGAGAGTTGGAAAAACCAGTAGCTGCACAGACCAAGAGGCTGAAGCCCCAGAACAAGACTGATCAACAGTGCTACCCTAGTCTGAGACAAAAGGCTTCTGGAGAATCACTGTCAGAGTCCACTTTAGAAAAGTGAAGAAGCAAGAGGATATCCTCAGATGATTGCAGCAGCAATCGAGGACCCTTTCAGGAATAGAGCTTGCATCTGCTGCTGCTTCCTTGTTCTTCCAAATTTTATTCCATCCTAGCTATCATCCTGTTGGTCAGTGCTGCCACACTTAGGGAGGGTCTCCATTTCAGTTGGCTGTCTCACATTCCAATCATTCCTAGACACACCCCCACTGACACACCCAGAATCCTCAGCATCTCTTAATCCAATCAAGTTGACAATTCACCATTACAAATGGGCTTTTAAACCAGAAATTTTAAAGCACCTTTAATAATTTTTCTAAATCAGTTTCATTAAGGAAACATTTCTGGAAAAAAAAGAACATGTCACATTGTTGTAGGCCCAAATATTCTAATTCCCTGTCATTTTTCTAACCTTCACACATTAACTAGTTGAAAGGAAAAGACACCTTATGTTGTAGTTAACATAAAGCCCCAAAATTTATAAAATCAAAATTATTTAATAATTAAACTCAAATAATTAAAGCATGAGTCAAAAATATCTCTGAATATTAAATATGATAATTGTTGTAGTTAACATTATTATTTACAAAATTTCAGGCAGTATTCTAAGGATTATACATCTCACTTAGTACAACAATCCTGTGAAGTTGGTACTCTTATTATTCCTGTTTTGTAGATTAAGAATATTGAGACAGAGTATTAAGTAACTTTCCCAGGGCCCTATAGTCACTGACCATCTGGAAAGGTCTAGGTTATCAGGAATGTTAGAGCCCATGCTTTTAACCACTGTACCGTTCTGTTTTAGGGCTTAATATTTTAAGATTGTTTTAAGATTTTAATATTGATTACAACTCTATGAAGGTGAGGGTGATATGAATTAGAAAAATTAGATATAGAATTAAAATATACACTTAAAAATATCATTTTCCTGAGCAATTTATTGTGTTGCTTCTAACTCCACACTGTCATCTCAGGATTGTTCATTTTTCATCTCAGGAAGCACTATTCAGAAATTTAGGTGCATCATTCTTTGTGACATCTAATTGTGACAGCATGTGTGTATATATATAGCAAAAAAAGATTTTAGGATCTCTCTTTCTGATGGCATGTTGGTAGGCAGCCTTTGCTTTTACTTGCTTTTCATCTTGGGTTTATGGCACTCAACCCCATTAGTCATGTATCTCAGAATTGTGAACTAGCGTCAAATCTTAGTAATCCCCAAAGTGCATAAATAGGGCATGAGAATAGGTCATGAAGCTAGGTAACAAATAGCTTATGTTTTTCAAGGATGATTCTAAACCATATAATAGAGACTTCTGATATTAATAGTGATTGGCAAAATAAGACCTTAAATTTTATATCTTCATATTTTAATATTATGAGGGCTTTCTAATCCCTTGATGATAATAGGAGAAAATGGTATGACGTTATCTAAGTCTGATGCCAACAAGTGCTATCAATATTATTCTCTTGTGCTTTGCAGTTAATTTCTTGAGATAACTAGATTAAATATCATGTATACATTAGGCAAACCATTTTAATGTACCTTATTTTTTTATTCAATTTATATTGATAACATGTTTATTGGAAGGAAAAAAGTCACTAGGCTGATACATGGAGATTTGGTTTCTAGTTCCAACTCTGACACTTGACCTGCCATGATCTTGGCATTGATTCACCATAGACCCAATTTTTCATGTTAGAATGTATCATGTTTCCGATTCCTATAGCTAAATACTTCTATCTCTTGGTAATAGTGCCTACTACTATTGCTGTAGTCTAAGCTGAATAAAAAAGGCAAAATACCTAATTTTACCTTTGTGTTAATCAGCTTTTTGTCACTCTGACCAAAATACCCAACAAGAACAAGTTAGAGAAGGAAAAATTTGTTTTGGCTCACAGGCCCAGAGATTTGATTGGCCAAGTCCATTGTTCTTAGCCCAAGGTGAGACAGAACATCATGGTGGAAAGACATGATAGAGGAGCACTACTCCATTCATGGCAACCAGGAAGCAGAGATGGAGGAAGAAAGGGCCACAGGGAAGATGAACCCTTCCAAGGCATGTTCCTGGATGAACCCATCCAGGGCATGGCCTACCTCCTTCAGCCATATCCCACCTGCCTGCAGTTACCACCCAGTCAGTCTATTCAAAATGGATGGACTGATTAGTTTATAGCTCTCACTATCTATCTCACCTCTGAATATGCCTGCAATAACACAGGAGCTTTGGGAGACACCACATATCCAAACCATAACAACAAAAAAAGAAATCACAGTAAATGCTAATGAGGTTCTTTTAGAGCAAAGAGAGCAAGAGATGGTGAGATCATGAGGATTTTACTTAATTCTTACTATTTTATGCCTTTCCATCCTATGCTAAGAAAAAAATTAATAGCCTGGATTGTTTTGGTAGGAAGATAATTGACCATTCTGTTAGTTTTATCAAACCTTTGAAAAATATATACTTTGAGCTCAAAATATGATAGAGATTCATGATTAAAATTAGTGAAATGAACTTGTCTTTGGTCTCTCACTTTATCATTTGTATTAATACAAAAGATGTTTAACCTGGAAACCTTCCCTTGTTAAGGAAGGTGACTCCTTCTTGATGAAGTATTGCCTATACGGAATCAGTTATTAATAAAAAACTCCCACATCCAATTATACTAGTTAGTACCTACTAAAAACATTTTTACTACCATGGAAAAAACTGCTAAAGCCATGTGATGTCTTCGTATTTTATGTGTCCTACTTTTGGTTTTCTGTCATCAAGGATTTTGATGCGACTGGTATTATTTTCAAATGGATCTAAGTTATAACATGAAAGAATATTTTCCAGAATGTCCTGATCTGGGAGATTTGTACATTCTGGAGTAGGGAAGCTTTTGTTCTTCAAGTGTTCAAAAAAAAAAAAAACACAGAGAAAACTACCACTCTGAAAGTGTTATAAAATACTCTTTCATTGAGATAGAAAAAAACATAATTATTACTTCCTTTCCATTTTTAAACAAGCAATCTTTGACATTCATAGAGATGTACTTAATGTTACTCCATTCTCTAAGTTACTTGAAAACTCAGTTTTTTTGAAGGAAAATTGACATTCACAAGAAACTTGCAACTGAAGTTTTATAAAACAAAGAACTATTATGAATAATTAATAAAATTATTCCACAATTTATGTTTTTAAATATTTGGTTGTTACTTAACTTTTCTGAAAACAATGGCTAGGCTAGGCCGTTTTTCCTGAATGCTTGTGAAGTTAGGGTCTTAGTTGGATTTTGCCACTAGAGGTCCCCAGTGAGAACCCCATCTTGAGAGGGATACCTGTCATTTTTAGAATGTACTGATTCTAATGGATTACAGTTTTTGTTTATTTGGAAGTGGGAACTTAAATGGGCCTTTGAATAATATTTTATTACCTGCCTCTGGATGTGATTACAGTAGTTGTGTCCTCTTTCATATCCAGGTACCTCAGCACTGAGAATGGATTCAGTACAAATAGGAAATTGTGCTTTGGTTCTTGAAAAATGTGTAATCTTATATTGTAACTTGTAGTTTCATGTGATCTGAGGTATACTTAAATCAAATTTGAAGCTCACATATAAATTTAATATGAGAAAAGTAATGAATTCAATAGTTTTTCTTTCATAATTAAGGGTGTCAGATTACTGACCTCTGTTCTGTACTTTCATCTCTTGAGAGCATTATCAGCTTTCTCTGGTTTCAGGCTTTGTACCCACTTCTTTTTCCTTTTCATCTCTGATTTCACATATGAATGTCTTCTGAAATACTGCAATTGAAATATTCCAACTTTAATTAGAGGATCCCAACCCATCTAGGAGTTTCAAGTATCAGCCAGAAGAGGAGCAAGGGTATTAAAAGGGAGATGAATGACTGTAAATTTGGTTAACATTTAATGAGTACTTGTACTTTTTGAGTGCAAGGCACTGTGCTTATCACTTTACATATATTCTCTCATTTAGTCCTCATAATGACTTCATAAAAATGTCAGTGGTGTTATTATTCCTATTTTATTGATGAGAAGACAAGTTTAGAGAGATTAAGCAATGAGGATTTTAATCCAGGTGAGTCTTAAATATTAAATCAGGACACTGAAAGGGGAGAAAAGAATTTTCAGAAACAGTCAAAGGCTCTGGTTATTTAAAAAAACAGTTCTTCATCTAAAATTTGCTACCTCTTTGAGTTAAACTTTTTTGTCCTAGGTCTGAGAAATACATAAACACACACACACACACACTTTTTTTCCTCTGGATTTAAGCACTTAACTCATTAATTTTTACGTCTAACAGTTAAGAATAAATACATATTATCCATAAACATTTTATTTAAATAAATTTCACAGTGATGATGGTTACAGATTAAGACTCTGAAAAGTCGTTAAAACTTTGTTTGGCATAATATATTGAATGCTGTTTGTACTTTACTTGTTTCCCCTTCTAATTCCATTTATTAACTATATATATATATATATATTCCATTTATTAAGTATATATATACATTCCATTTATTAAGTATATATATATATATTGATTCTCTTCTTCCCTCTTTAGGGCCAACCAGGTGACCCAGGACCCGAGGGACCAATTGGCCCCCCAGGACCAGAGGTAAAATATTGATGGAAAGATAATAAAATTGAAACAATGATGGTGGGAATTAAACAATTGGTAGAACATGTTCTATATTATATAGTTAGCTGAAGAAATTTTTTTCTAAACTTCAACTCTGTAAAAAGTTTAGATGCAATTATGTTCTGTTAATTTAGGAGATATGACACAATGATGAGTGCTCCTAAGAAAATATTTATTAACTATCTCTTATTTTAAGTGCCTGGGATCAGAAGTATTTTACATTTTGTTTTTTTTTTATTTTGGAATATTTACATATTAATAATGAGATATCTTGGGAATGGGAACCAAATATGAACCAAAATTCATTTTTGTTTCTTTATACTTTATACACATAGCCCCAAAATAACATTCTGTACTTTTAGTGCACCTATGTTTTGACTGTGATCCATCGTAGGGGGTCAGGTATGAATTTTCCAATTGTTGTACCATTGTTGGCTCTCAAAAGGTTTCAGATTTTGGAACATTTCATATTTCAGATTTTCAGATTAGGAATGTTCACCTGTATTAGCCACACTTTCATCCTGATCAGATCATAGCTGATGTGTTTATTCCATAAATCCATCTATTAATAACACATACTTATGGCATGAAATCAAATTTTGGGATGTAAACTCAATTGAAATATTAGTACAAAATTCTTCTAATTCTTGTTATATGTGCATGTCATTTGTATCTCATATTCTAGAATAAATATAATTAAGTCTGCATTTATATCAAATGTTTTTAAATTCTTTAAAATTTGGACTTTGGTTTTATGCTTGATATAGAGCAGATTTCTTTTCTGAAAATCTGTGTAGATCGTGAGCTTCTGAGGTAAAACATTTGGATTTTTTTAAAATCGTGAGTCAAAGAGCTATTACATGAGATAAAGCTTCTGAATCTTACCCTAGTTTTGGATTTACATACCAAAATATACACACATGCATATGAATACATAGACATCTAATTCAGAGTAGATGCAGTAGTAAAACTGGTACCAAAATATACACATGTGCACACACATGCATACACATCTAATTCAGAATAGATGTAGTAGTAAAACTGAGGACATGAATTGGCTTCAGAGTAAATAAATCAGAGCTGTAGCGTCCCAATAGTGGCAAAGCAGTAGACAGAGTTTCTAAGATGGTTACAGGCTGATGCTTTCTCCCTCTCTTTGTATAATATGAAATCCACTATTTATTCTATAGCTGTCTTTTGGGGTTTACTTATTTCTTGAACAAATTAATATTCTTATTTCTAATTTAAAAACATTTTCCATACTAATATTTCAAAAATCTAAAAAACTACATTATACCTAGTTTTATTGATAAAGAGGTAATAGGAAGTAAAACAGCAGCATGTCGATGTCATCATTCTGAGATGAAGAAAATTGTTTTGAGTATTCAAGTCTTCAGATTAATAAAAGTTTATTTCTTTATAAGAACCTACATTCTTTTATTTTTAATCACTTTTAATGAAAACTTTTCTGAAGTAAATAACATTTGCCTGTCTTCTCATATTGAAGATACAGAATATAATTTAGCTTTATTTTAAAAGGTTATAATTATGACTGTGAATTGCTGTACTTTAACTGCAGTTATAGGTGGTATATGCCCTAGGAAGGGCTGTGTTGACTCCTGACTCTTAATGGTTTGGGGTCATTTTCTTCTTTCACATAAAGATTGATTAAAGGATGTATGAGCTATGTTTTCATTTGCTATTTGGTCTTACAAAGACGTTTCTTTCTTCTCTGTATCCTTTGAAATGTTATGATCGGCCATCAACATTTAAAACATTGTCTCCTTGACTTTGTTTCTGCACTATTAATAAAAGATCCTGAGCCCTACCTTGTCAGACTATACTATATACTGTTCTTCTGCTTCACCTGTATTAAATTTTTTCATATCCCTAAAGATATAATCTGTTCTCTCTCATGAATTGGTACAAGGTCATTTGGGGGAATGAGGCCCAATCCAAGGAATACGACTTCTAGCTTATAAAAGTAGAACACAGGCAACCATGTATGAGGCAATACATTTATCCCAATTTTCTCAACCTTAGGCCTTTAATAAACTTGCAGGTCTAAGAATTTAAAATAATATGCTTAATAGCAAATCAAAGCTAAAAGTTCCTACTTTTAGGATGAATTTTCTCATATAAAGGATCTTATGTACTGTGCTAAGTTTAGACTATATCTTGTAGGCATTAAACAAAGATTTCTAAGCAAGTGAATGGAAATATGAGCCTTGTGCTTCATAAGACATATGTGTTGTAGCCAGAAGGATAATAGAGGGAGGAATAACCAGGAAACTATTAGTCCTATTAATTATTTAGAAAGATAATGCAGTAGAGCAAAGGATTAATGATAAGTTTCTGTGATGATAGAGAGGAAAGGGAATCCTAAAGAAATAATTAGAAAATGCAATTCATAACACTTGAACTATTCAGTTCTGCTCACTCCTTTTGTGTGAGACTAGAATAAAGATAATTTTAAGATTTGTGGCTTGAATCATTGGATAAATTGTGGATCACCATTGTAAAAATAGAATGAAGGAGGAGAAGGAAGAAAGTCAATGTGACTGGAAATAATGCCTTGTTTTTTATCTGTTAGGGCTAAAATGCTATTTAGATAATCATCTACATAGAGATTATATGAAGTAATTGTAATCGATGAAATTGTTTAGGGAGTATTCATGATACTAGGTATAAAAATACTGTATCTAGACACTCACACACAGAAGGCTACATTCTTTGTCTACATTTCAGTTTTAAGTTGATAATAAAAGGGCAATAAAATAAATTTTGGCAACTGAAAAACATACTCCTAAGTAATTCATGGACAAATGAAAGAAAAAAATCACAATGGAAATTTAAAAACATGTAGAACTGAATGAATACAAATCACTGTAATAACTTGAGTGTTCACCTAAAGCAACATTTGAAGGGAAATTCATAGACAAATTCATTTCTCTGAAAAGCAAAGAAGATTAAAAATGAAAATAAGTTATGCTGACCATAAGTATGGATTTGTTTCAAAGGGAGAATGAGGTTGAAAGATGTTATATAGGATAGGCTCTGTATTTTTCTTTCTTTCTTTTTTTTTGAAGGGGAAATGAAGAATGGTCTTTATTTGAATACAATATGATTGTCTCTGTATAGCCCCCAAATGAATGTATAAAATGACAGGTGAAATACTTAGTTACCTTGGCAACTTTGCATGATACAAGATCAACATAATATCAATTTTATCCTATATACTAGCAAAGAGCAATCACAATAGAAATTTTAAAGTATCCTTTAAAAAGGATTAAACATATAAAATACTTGGGAAGGAATCTGACAAAATATGACAATCATGCTCATGGAAAAGTATAAGACATTGCTGAAAGAAATTCAGAAATACTTACATAGGTGTGTCTGTACATTTATGTATACATATGGATCTTGTCCATGGATTGGAAAACTAACAGCTGTAAAGATGTTAATTCTTTTCAAATCAAAATCAAAATCTTGGTGCTTTTTTTTTGGGTAGCAACTCATCTGTATTTTTCTAAGTAGGACATTAAGTCCCAAGAATATAGTGTAATATGATGGAGGAGGAATCTTGAGGACGTCTGTGAAAAGTAAGTAGAGGAATGACTTACAGCTTATAAAATAATTTCTAAATTGTATTAAGGTTGAAATTTAAAAGACTTTTGCCCAAAATATCGCCAAAAATTCTTGTACATTTTATTAAAAGTGGATTTTAGACTAAAGTTCCAAATTCCTACTGGCAAAAGCAATGAAATACAATCAGTTATATGGTTCTCCTCTCCCTTGGACAAAAGCATATTCATTGTTCAAAAGGAGGACAGCTGGGGCTGGGATTGTGGCTCAGTGGTAGAGCGCTTGCCTCACATGCGTGAGGTGCTGCGTTCGATCCTCAGCACCACATAAAAACAAATAAAATAAAGATACTGTGTCCATATAAAAAAAATGTTAAAAAAAAGGAGGATAGCAATACATGATATTAAAGCTCTGTGATTTCTGTTTGTCAGTGTAGATTGACATCATAGTGCCAAACTATAATTCAATAAAAGTAATTTTTATTAGGAACCAAAATGATGAAATCTTGGTATATACTCCTGTGATAGCTTTTGTTAATTATTTGGCAATAAAATATTTAAGTTAAAATCTAAAAAATAATATAATATTTTAGATTTAATATATTTTGAGTGAAAGTTTAGGAGTTAGCCTGAGTATCATACACTCTTTAGGCCTTTCCTCATCTATAAAATGAAACTATTAATTGTACCAATCTCATAAAGTTGATATGTTATATGCATTAATACATGAAAAACACTTCAGTATCTGATTAAAAGGAAGCACTCAATAAATATCAGCTGCCACCACCACTACCAACAATGTAGGCCAAAGGAACTATCTATACCCAAGGCAAAAGAAAGCCTGGTTGGTTCAAGATGAAAATAATGCCAGTGTAACTGGAGTGAATGAAATGGAAAGTTATATACAGTGAAATTGGAAATATGGATGGGGTATATCTATAGTCCTTTGCAGAAGATAAGGAGAAATTGGATTTTGTTTTAAGTGCAACAGGAAACCATTGGAAGCTTTAATATGGCAGTGGTATGATCTTATCTGATTTTGCTTTTAGAAGGTTATTTTGACTGTTGTGTAGACATGTGAGAAGGAGAAAGAGTGCTGAAGGCAAGGAGATGATTTAAGGATATTATTTTAGTTTTCTAGGCACAACATGATAATATCTTGCACTAATGCTGTAGGAATAGAGAATGAACTTGTTTAGACAAATAGTAATTTCAGTTTTAGACAATAAAACCATGTAGCTTTAGAATTACATTTTTCTATCTTTACTATTCATTATTATCACCCACCTGAGGACTTAAAAAAAAATACGGATGCCCAGGGCCAATCCCAGAAGTGCTGAAGCAGAATTACTTGGAGGTACTCCATGATGGTTAACAGCAACAATAAAGAACCACATTTTATTTGTCTCTTCTTAATAGCAGAAGGACTGGGCTGGGGCTGTGGCTCAGTGGTAGAACGCTTGCCTCGCATGCTTGAGGCACTGGGTTCGATCCTCAGCACCACATAAAAATAAATAAATAAAGATATTGCGTCCATCTACAACCAAAAAAGTTAAAAAAAAAAAAAAAAGAAGGACCCTTCCCCAACAAATGAAAGTGTTTTCACTTAGGCAGCCTTTTCACTGCTGTGACTAAAAGACCTGACAAGAACAATTTTAGAGGAGAAACATTTTATTTGGGGGCTCATGGTTTCAGAGGTTTCAGTCTATAGACAGCAGTCTTCTTTCCTCAGGGCTGGAGGTGAGGCAGAACATCATGTAGAAGAGTATGACAGAGGGAAGTAGTTTACATGATAATCAAAAAGCAGAGGGAGATTCCACTCACCAGATACAAAATATAAACCCCAAAGGCATGCCCCCAATGACCCACCTCCTCCAGCCAAACCCTATCTACCTCCAGTTACCACTCAGTTAATACCATCAGGTGATAATTCACTGATTGGGTTAAGGCTCTCACAACCCAATCATTTCTCCTCTGAACCTTTTGCATTGTCTCACACATGAGCTTTTGGGGGACACCTCACATCCAAACCATAACAAAATATAAGTCTGAAGAAGTCAGACTTAATTTTGTGGTTTAGTAACCTTGGAAAATTATTATTACCACTTACTGCAGTATAGCATGGCACAGACACAGAATTCTGTAAATGTTTCTAATATGAATAACAAAAGAAAGCCACGAATAAGCTTTGTTAGGGAATTTTTACAGTTAACATTTAATTTGCATACCAGCTAGAACAGAGAAGGAAGAGAGTTGCATAACCTTTAGAGCACAGGGTGATTTTGAACCCATATCAGAAGGTTTATAGTACCAATAGCATGGGAGGGAGCCTGAGTTAAGAAGGTAAGAGCAAACAACCAAGAAAAATAGTCTAATAGAAGGGGGGAAAAGTTAATCAGTTACCTCAATGGAATATTTATATATTTTGCTAAGAATTTGTAGTCATAAAATATTTCTCTTCCATTTGAGTGGTTGGTTGTTCATGTACAAGTACCACATTGTTTTAATGGTAACAGCTTTATGGTATGTTTAATGTCTAGAAAGTCTGTAAATCCTTAGTTTTCTTTTTCAATGTTTTCCTAGCCATGCTTCAATTCTCTTTATTTCTATATAAATTTTAGCATCAATCTATTTAGCTTCATTTAAAATATTTCTCAATATTATTAAATAAAATATTACTCATAAATAATATTTTATTGGATTAAACTCACACTTATAAATTAAGAGAACATTAATATTTTTATTATGTTGAGTCATTCTCTCCAAGAACAACAAATGTCATAATTTGTGTTTTTCAGGAATATTTTTTGAATATTTAAATATTAAATATTAAAATTTTTCCTCTTAGATGTTTTGCATATTTCTTGTTAAATATGTTCCTGTTTTATCTCTTCATGATTATTTTAAGTACAGTTTCTCTACCCTTATAATTTTCTAACAAGGTTTTGTTTATGTGTATGAATACTATTTATTTCTCAATGCCAATTTTATATACTACTACCTTGATTTATTCCTTTGAATTAACTTTACCATTAATTTTCTACAGTTTCCTAAGCTTGCTCTCATTTTTCAAATAGAGATAATTTTATATCTTATTTCCCACTTCTTATACTTCTAATTTAGTTCTCCTGACTAATTGCATGGTTGGAAGTAGTCAGCATTTTGAGCCTTTTCCTTATCTTAGTGGAAATATAGAGACTTCTCATGAAGTAAATGCTGGAATTAAGATTAAAATATGCAAATATCTTACTGTGGTAAAGAAAAATCTATCAATTCCTATTTTCTTAATTGTTTTAGAAATCAGGAATGTTTGATACATTTTGTTAAACAAATATCTATTTATAAATATATATAAGTATTTATAAATATTTATCAAAATGTACCAACCAATTCTTATTTTTTTAAAAATTAATATATATTTTATGTAGTTCCAATACCTATAATTATATATTATTTCTTTTTTAGATCTATTATATAATTCCAACATCTATAAGTATGTATTCTTTTCTTTTTGGATCTATTTATATGATATGTTACATTAATAGGTTTTCTTTTGACCCAACCTCCAAAATAAAATAAATTGTATTTGATCTTGGTGGTCCCATGATCTCCCACCAAACTGGCACATTTGTTACCATGGACAAACCCATATTGATAAATCATAATAGCATAAGTTCATAGATTACATTAGGGTTCATTATTTTTTTCCTCAGGTAGATTTATTTTTTTATTTGTTCTTATTAATTATATATGACAGTAGAATGTATTTTGAATATTATAGATACAATAAGTATAACTTCTCATTCTTTTGGTTGTACATGATGTGGAATTATACTGGTCATGTATTCATATATGCACATACGAAAGTAATATCTAATTCCTTCTATTTTTCCTATTCCCTTCACTCCATTCCCTTCACCCCCCCCTTTGTCTAACCCAAAATACTTCTGATATTTGTTGTTCTCCCTCTCTTATTATGATTTAGCATCCAAATTTCAGAGAAAACATTCAGCCTTTGGTTCTTTGGAATTGGCTCATTTCATTTAGCACAAGAGTCTCTAGTTCCATCAAGTTACAGCAAACACCATAGTTGCATTTCTCTTTGTAGCTGTAAATGTACCACATTTTCTTTATCCATTCATCTGTTGAAGAGCACCCAGGCTCATTACATAGTTTAGCTACTGTGAATGGAGCTACTATAAACATTGATGTGGCTGCATCACTATAGTATGCTGATTTTAAGTCCTTTGGGTATAAACTGAGGAGTGGGATAACTGGGTCAAAGGTGGTTCCATTCCAATTTTTCTGACAGATCCCCATACTGCTTTCCAGAGTGGTTACTCCAATTTGTAGTCCCACCAGCAACATATGAATGTACCTTTTCTCTATATCTTTACCAGCATTTATTGTTACTTGTATTCTTGATAATTGCCATTCTGACTGGGGATGGAATCTCAGATTAGTTTTACTTTGCATTTCTCTAACTGCTAGAGCTGTCAAACATTTTTTCATATATTTCTTGATTGATCATATTTTTTCTGTGAAGTTTCGTTCAGTTCATCTGTCCATTTATTGACTGAGATATTTGTTTTTTTGGTTTTAAGTTTTTTGAGTTCTTTATATATCCTGGAGATTAATGCTCTATCTGAGGTGCAGCTGGGAAAGAGTTCCTCCCATTCTGTAGGCTCTCTCTTCATGCTCTTTATTTTTTATTTGTTCTAATTAGTTATACATGACAGTAAAATGCATTTTGACACATTGTACACAAATGGAGCACAACTTCTCATTCCTCTGGCTCTACATAGCACAGAGTCACACCAGTCATGTAATCATACATATATATAGGGTAATAACATCCATTTCAATCCACCATCCTTCCTGTCCCACAGCCCCTCCCTTCTCCTCACTCTCCTCTGCCTACATCAAAGTTCCTCTCTTCTTCCCCACTCACACCCCATTATGGATCAGTATCCACTTATTAGAGAAAACATTCAGCCGTTTTTTAAGTTTAGCTTATTTCACTTAGCATGATATTCTCCAGATCCATCCATTTATCAGCAAATGCCATCATTTCATTCTTCTTTAGGCCTGAGTAATATTCCATTGTGTATGTATACCACATTTTCTTTATCCATTCATCTGTTGAGGGGTACCTAGGGTGGTTCCACAGTTTAGCTATTGTGAATTGAGCTGCTATAAATATTGATGTGGCTGGATCACTGTAGTATGCTGATTTTAAGTCCTTTGGGTATAAACTGAGGAGTGGGATAACTGGGTCAAATGGTGGTTCCATTCCAAATTTTCTAAGGAATCTCCATACTGTTTTCCATAGTGGTTGCACCAATTGGCAGTCCACTAGCAATGTGTGATTGTACCTTTTCCCCCACATCCTTGTCAACATTTATTGTTGTTTGTATTCTTGATAATTGCCGTTCTGACTGGAGTGCAATGGGATCTCAGTGTAGTTTTTGTGTGTGTGGATTTTTTTTTTTTTTTTTGGTACCAGGGAATGAACTAAGGGGCACTTGACCACTGAGCCACAACCCCAGCCCTATTTTGTGTTTTCTGTAGAGACAGGGTCTCACTGAGTTGCCTAGCACCTTGCCATTGCTGAGACTGGCTTTGAACTCACGATTCTCTTGTCTCAGCCTTCCAAAGTGCTGGGATTACAGGTGTGTGCTACTGCGCCCAGCTCTCAGTGTAGTTTTGATTTGCATTTCTCTAATTGTTAGAGATGTTAAACATTTTTTCATATATTTTTTGACTGATTGTATTTTGTCTTCTGTGAAGGGTTCAGTTTCTTAGCCCATTTATTGATTGGGTTATTTGTTTTTTCAGTGTTGAGTTTTTTTACTTCTTTATATATACTGGAGATTAATGCTCTATCTGAATTGCGTGTGGAAAAGAGTTTCTCCTATTCTGTTGACTCTCTCTTCACATTCTTGATTGTTTCCTTTGATAAGAAAAAGCTTGTTCGTTTGAATCCATCCCATTCATTGCTTCCTGATTTTACTTCTTGCATGTTAGGAGTCTTGTTAAGGAAGTTAGGTTCTAAGCCAATATGATGAAGACTTGAGCCTACTCTTTCTTCTAGTAGGTATAGGGTCTTTGTTCTAGTGCCTAAGTCTTTGATCCACTTTTAGTTGAGTTTTGTGCAGGGTGAAAGATAGAGGTTTAATTTCATTTTGCTTCATATGGATTTCCAGTTTTCTCAGCACCATTTGTTGAAGAGGCTGTCTTTTCTCGAATGTATGTTTCTGGCACCTTTGTCTAGTATGAGATAACTGTATTTATGTGGGTTTGTCTCTGTGTCTTCTACTCTGTGCCATTGTTCTACATGTCTATTTTGGTACCAATATCATGCCACTTTTGTTAATATTGCTCTGTTGTATAGTTTAAGGTCTGATATTATGATGCCTCCTGCTTCACTCTTCTAAGGTTTGCTTTGGCTATTCTGGGTCTCTTATTTTTCCAAATGAATCTCATGGCTGCTTTTTACAGTTCTGTGAAGAACACCATTGGGATTTTAATAAAAATTGCATTGAATCTGTATAACACTTGTAGAAATATTTTTTGAATTGTTTCTTTTGTTTCAATTTCATTGATTTCAGCTCTAATTTTAATTATTTCCTGTCTTCTGCTTTTGGTGTTGATTTTTTCATCTTTTTCTAGGGCTCTGAGATGTAAGCTTGGGTTATTTATTTGGTGATTTTCTATTCTTTTAATGAATGCTATGAACTTTCATCTTAGATCTGTCTTCATAGTGTCCCAGAGATTTTGATATGTGATGTCACTATTCTTATTTACCTTTAAGTATTTTTTTATTTCATCCCTGATTTTTTCTGCTATCCATTGTTATAGTAGCTTATTTTTTTATTTTATCATTGATTTCTAATTTCATTTCATTATGATCTGATAGGATGCAAGGTATTATCTTTATTTTTTTTTTGTATTTGCTAAGATTGCTTTGTGGCCTAAGATATGGTCTATTTTAGAGAATGATTCATGTGCTGCTGAGAAGAAATGTATTCAGTCATTGAGGAATGAAATACTCAATATGTATCTGTTAAGTCTAAATTATTGATTGTATTATTTAGTTCTGTAGTTTCTTTGTTTAGTTTTTGTTTGGAGAATCTATCCAGTGATGAGAAAGGTATGTTAAAGTCACCCAGTATTGTTGTGTTGTGATCTATTTGATTTTTGAAATTGAGAAGGATTTTTTGATGTATGTAGATGCTGCATTGTTTGGGGCATAAATATCTAACATTGTTACGTCTTATATAATTCATTAAAGTAGTAGGAAATGTTCTTCTTTGTCCTTCCTGATTAACTTTGGATTGAAGTCCACTTCATCTGATATGAGGATAGAAACCCCTGCTTGTTTACAAGATCCATGTGAGTGATATGATTTTTCCCATCCTTTCACCTTCAGTGTGTGGATGACCTTGCTTATGAGGTGAGTCTCTTGGAGACAGCACATTGTTGGGTTTTGTTTTTTAATCTAATGCCAGTCTGTGTTTCAAAGTTATTATTGAGATATGATTTGTATTCCTAGTCATTTTGGTTTATTTCTGTTTTTTCATTTGAATTAGTTTCTCTTTTGATGACTATTCCTTTAGTGTAATTCTTCTCTTTGTTGGTTTTCATTTTTATTTTTCATTTCTTCTTCATGAAATATTTTGCTGAGAATTTTCTGTAGTGCAGGCTTTCTAGTTTTGAATTCTTTTTTGGAGGGGAAGGTGGGAGTGTGCCAGGAATTGAACTCACAGGCCCTCAACCACTGAGCTACATCCCCAGCCCTATTTTTTTGTATTTTATTTAGAGACAGAGTCTCACTGAGTTGCTTAGCACCTCACAGTTGCTGAGGCTGGCTTTGAACTTGGCAATCCTCCTGCTGCAGCCTCCCAAGCTGCTAGTATTACACACATGTGCTACCATGCCTGGCTCTAGTTGTGAATTCTTTTAAATTTTGTTTATCATGTAAGTTTTTTATTTCATCATCAGATCTGAAGCTTAATTTTACTGGGTATAGTATTCTTGATTGGCATCCCTTTTCTTCAGAGCTCGGTATATATTATTCCAAGACCTTCAAGCTTTGAGCACCTGGGTTGAGAAATCAGCTGAGATATGTATCATTTCTCTCTAAACATAATCTGACCTTTTTCTCTGGTAGTCTTCAAAATTCTATCATTGTTCTGTATGTTAGGCATTTTCACAATAATGTGCCTTGGTGTGGGTCTGTTGTAATTTTGTATATTTGGGGTCCTATAAGCCTCCTGTATTTGATTTTCCATTTCATTCTTTAGGTTTGGGCAATTTTCTGATACTATTTCATTGAAAATATTGTTTATTCCTTTGGTTTATATCTCTGTGCCTTCATCTATCCTAATAAATTTTAACTTTGGTCTTGTCATGTTATCCTATATTTCTTGGAAATTCTGTTCGTGGTATCTTAATATCTTTTCTCCCTGGTCAACTTTATTTTCATGATTATATATTTTGTCTTCATTGCCTGAAACTGTCTTCCACGTGCTCTAGTCTATTGGTCATGCTTTCCATTGAATTTTTAATTTTGTTTATTGACTCCTTCATTTTGAGGATTTCTGCCTGATTTCTTTTTAGAATGTCTGTTTATTGAAGTGATCTTTCACCTCCTGTATGTTCTCTCTGATGTCACTCCTTAAGTTGTGATTTACCTTACAGATCAGTTTATGTACATTCTAAACTCCTCTGACATTTCTTCCACTGTGGTGCCAGTGGATTCTTTTATTGAAGCACCTTGGTTTGTTTGGGGTGATTTCTTCCCTTGTTTTTTCATGTTTGTGTGTCTAGAAATATGGATCTTAAGCAGCACGCAGTAGCACCCTGTAGACTTATAGTGTCCCTGAAGGTTTCTAGTACCTTGCCATAAAGGGCAAGACAAATGATAACAGCAACAAATGCTAACAATATACCAAACAGTTCCTGCTGAGACATGTGTAGTTTTGTCACAAGTAGTATGTGTTGATTATGAGTAAGAAGGAGAGAAGATAGAAGTAAAAAAGGAAGAGTGGAAGAGGGAACAATAGACGTTGGCTGTCAGCAGGAGAAAAGTGAGAAAGAGAATCAAGGGAAATGTATAAGTGAGAAAATATATATATAAAGTAAAAATTTTAAAACATTAAAAATAGAAAAAAGTAAAAATTAAAACATACAAAATAAAACTGAAATATACTAATCAGACATCCTAGTCCTCAATAAACTGATTCATACAAAATAATTGGTTTCAATAATGGTAGAAATGTGAGGGGGGAAAACAAAAGTCTTGATGAAAAGCTGAATTATTTCTGTTAGAGATCAAAAGATTTTCAGCTTCCCCGCTCCTCCAGAGTGGAGTGTGATTTTTGCTCCTCCCTCTGGGTGGGGTTGCTAGGGTGAGAGCATGGAACTCCTTGGAGGTAGATTTAGACTTAAGTAGTCTCCAGTCTCTTCATTGAATGCCAATTGGTCTGGAGATTTTAAGTCAGGGTACCTCCAGGGCCTACCAGTTGTCAGCCTACATTGGAAGGCTGCATCCCAGGGACCTCCTTTGGGTTCCACTTGTGTGGGATACAAGCCAATTCTTAGTTCGATACATTGCCTACAGGATCCACGATTCCTGGTCTCTGGTTCAGTCTCCAAACTCAATCTCTCCCACCCCTGCACTTTCGAATTCCCAGTCAGGTGCTTCTCTCCCAGCTGGTCCTGAAAATAGCCAGATTGGAAGGGGAGGAGGAAGTTGGGTGGATTTCCACAACCAGACATTCCCTGTGTAAACTTCTCTCCATGATTGCTTTTTCCTGGTCACTTAGCCCTACTCTCTGTCATGCAGTGTGGGTTTGGCAGGCTTATTTGGGGGACCAGACTTGTGTCTGCCAGAAATTGGCTCCCTTAGCTGGCATGGGGGCCATGTAAAATGGGTCCTTCCTTTGCCCTCTGCATGCCACCGGGAGAGATGCTGTTTCCTGTAGATGGATATTGTGCAGCTGACCAAGTAGTGTCTTTGATCTCTAAACTTTACGTATCCAGACACATCTCAGTCCTCCCCAAAACTCAGTTCCTTTGATTCCCTTTTCACTTTACTGTATTCAGAGAGGGACCATTCTGGCTTGTGCCTATGGCCACTGTCATGGCTATGGCACTGGGAATTACTTTCCTATTATATTTGATCTCCTGAGTCCCCGATCTGTTTTGAGTGTCCAGTATTAAATTCCAGAAAAGCTGCCACCTCTAATTAATTTTTTCTCCATTCACCCACCTTGCAGAGAAGCTGCTTGTCTGCTTTTCTTGTTTTCACACGATGGAGCATCCAGGAAAGTGATCTCTCTATTCCACCATGTTCTTTCCTCTTGGGTTTATTCTTGATGTTGTTCATTCTTTTTTTTTTTTTTTTGGTACCAGGGATTGAACTCAGGGGTACTCAACCACTGAGCCACATCCCCAGCCCTATTTTGTGTTTTATGCAGAGACAAAGTCTCACTGAGTTGCTTAGCACCTCACCTTTGCTGAGGCTGGCTTTGAACTTGCGATTCTCTTGTCTCAGCCTCCCAAAGTGCTAGAATTACAGGCGTGCACAGCCGCACCCGGCTTGATGTTGTTCATTCTTAATATGACTTTGGATACATTTATAATAACGTGTCTATCATTATAATATGAATATTTTCAGTGCCCTAAAAGTCCTCTGTACTCTTCCTGTTCATCTGCACCCGGCCCAGCAAGCATAGCAACCACTGATCTTTTTGTTGTCTCTAGTTTTGGCAAAATGCCATAGAGTTGAAATTACACAGTATATAGCCTTTTTAGATTTTTTTTTCACTTAATAATATGCATTTAAAAGTTCTTTCATGTCTTCTCATGTCTTGATAACTCACTTATGTTTGAGTTGAATAATATTCTGTTGTCTAGATATACCTTAGTTTAATTATCCATTCACTTGCTAAAGGACATTTTAGTTGCTTCCAAGTTTTGAGAATTATGAATAAAGATACTATAAATATCTATGTGCAGATTTCTGTATGAACATAAGTTTTGGCTCTTTTGGGTAGCTACTAAGAAACATGATTGCTGGTTCATAGATATGTTCAGTTATGTGATAAACAACCAAATTTTCTTCCAAAGTGACCGCACCATTTTTGCATTCTGACCAGCAACGAGTGAATAAAATTTCCTATTGCTCTACATGCTTACCAGCATTTGGTGCTATCTGTGTTCTGAATTTGGAGCATCAAATGGGTGTATGGTATGTCATAATTGTTTAAGTTGGCATTCTTGGTGACATATAATGTGAAACATATTTCCATATGCTTATTTGCCATTTTTGTATCTTTGGTGAGATATTTATTAACATTTTTAGCCCTTTCTTTCTTTTTTTTTTTTTTTTTTGGTACCAAGGATTGAACCCAGGGTGCTTTACTATTGAGCACCATTTCCATCCCCTTCCTTTTATGCCCCCTTGAAATAGGGCCTCACTAAATTGCTGAGGCTGGCTTTGAACTTGCAATCCTCCTGCCTCAGCATCCTGAGTCTCTGTATTTAGGCATGCCCACAGTGCCTGCCTCCTTTCTTTTTTTATTTGACATTAGGGATTGAACCCATGGGCACTTTACCACTGAACTACATCCTCAACCCTTTTAATTTTTTATTTTGAGACAGAGTCTTACAGAGTTGCTTAGGACCTTGCTAAATTGCAATTCTTCTGTCTCAGCCTTCCAAGTGATTGGGATTATAGGTGTTCACCATCATGCACAGATTCACTCATTTTTAAATTGTTTGATCCTCTTATTGTCGAATTTTGAAAGTTCTTTGTATATCTAGTAAAACAGTTTTTTGTCATATTTCTTTTTCAGATCTTTGTCACATTTCTTTTTCAGCTCTTTCTTCCATGTTTGGCTTGCCTTCTCATTCTCTTCATATTGTCTTTTGCAGAGTACAAGATTTTAATTTAAATTTAATTTTAATGAAGTCCAGCTTATCAATTACTTCTTGCATGGATTGTGCCTTTGGTGCATCTAAAAATCATTGCTATTCCCAAGGTCACTTAGGTTTTTTTTCCTATTATCTTTCAGGAATTTTAAAGTTTTACACTTTACATGTTGGTCTATGATCCATTTTAAGTTAATTTTTGTGAAGGATATAAGGTCTGTGTCTGTATTTATTTTTTGTATGTGGGTGTCTTGTTCCAGCACTGTTTATTGAAAAGACTATCTTTGTTCCATTATATTGCTTTTGCTCCTTTTGTCAAGATTGGTTGACTCTATTTATTTGGGTTTATTTCTGTGTGTTCTCTTGTTCAGTTTATCTATTTGTCTATTCTTTTGCCAATACCACATTGTCTTAATGTTCTACCTTTATGGTAACTCTTGAAGTCTGGTAGTGTCAGACCTCCAACTTTGCTCTTCAATATTGTGTGAGCTATTTTTAATCTTGTTTTTCTTTATATGAAGTTTAGAAAAAGTTTGCTGATATCCACAAATAACTTGCTGTGGTTTTGATGAGAATTGCATTGAATTCATTGGTCAAATTGAAAAGAACTAACATCTTGACAGTGTTAAGTTTTCCCATTCATGAATGTGGAGAATCTATTTCTTCTTTGTTTTCCATCACTACATGTTTGTAGTTTTCCTCATATAGATCTCGTGCTTCTTTTCTTAGGCATAGACCTACTCTGTCTGTCTTCTTTCCTTCTTTTCTTACCTTTTTAAACTTCTTTTTTTGTGCTGATGTGAATGGTATTGTGCTTTTTATTTCAAATTCCTTTTGTTCTTGGCTGGTAGATGGGAGTGCAATTTATCTTGTACTCTGCAACCATGCTATAATTTTATATCAGTTCCAGTGGATTTTTGTCATTTTTTTCAGATTTCCTACATAGCCAATTGTGTCATCTCTGAACAAAGAGTTATTTTTTCTTCTAATCCTTATATTTTTTTCTTGCCATATTGCAATAGCTAGGAGTTCCAATATGTTGAAAAGGAATAGTGAGAAGAAACACTCTTGATTTCTTCTTAATCTAATTTGATTATTTTCATTCTTTTATTTTTATTCAGAATACTATTTTATGCTTTTCATTTTTTAAATTTTTTATGGTTCATAATAGTCATACTTAACATTAGGGTTTCTTTTGGCATAATTATAAATGCATGGGGTATAGTTTACTCTCATTCACCAGTACTTGCCTTTACCTCTCCCTCCTTCTTCCCCTTGTTACTTTTCCTCTACTCTACTGGTCTTTCTATTTATTTACATTTTTTTAAAAAATTAATGTCTTATGGATTTACATAATTGTGAGATTCACTGTAGTATGTTCATACATGTACATTGGAAAGTTAGGTCAGATTCATTCCACTGTTTTTTTCTTATCCTGTCTCACCTTTCTCTCACCTATTCCCCCTTTTCTAGTCCTCTTATCTTTCTTTAATTTTGGTGGAACCTCATTTCTTTTCTGTCTCTTTCTCCCCTAATATGAAACTAGCTTCCACATATCAGAGAAAAATTCACCTTTGACTTTCTTACTATGACTTATTTTACTTAGCATTATAGTCTCCAATTCTGTCCTTTTACCAGCAAATGATTTAATTTCATTCTTCTTCATAACTGAGGAATACTCCATTGTATACATATGCCACATTTTCTTTAAACATTCATCTATTGAAGGACACCTACCTTGGTTCCATAGTCTGGCTATTGTGGATTAGGAACATTGATGTAGCTGCATCGCTATAGTATGCTGATTTTAGATCTTTTGTATATATCCCAAGGAGCTGGGTCATATGGTAGTTCCATTCCTTGATATTTGATAAATCTCCATATTGTGTTTCAGAATGGTTGCACTAATTTGCAGTCCCATCAGTAATGTATGAGTGTACCTTTTCTCCCACATCCTCACCAACACATACATTATTATTTGTATTCTTGCTAACTGCCATTCTGACTAGAGAAAGGTGAAATTTCAGTGTGGTTTTGACTTTCATTTCCCCAATTGCTAGAGATATTGAACATTGTTCATATATTTGTTGGCCATTTGTATTTCTTCTTTTAAGAAGTATCTGTTTGGTTGTTTTGTCCATTTTTTATTGGGTTATTTGCTTTTTGGTGTTGTTTTTTTCTTTATATATTCTGAATATTAATGCCTTATCTGAGGAGAAGGTGGCAAAGATCTTCTCTTTAGTCATAAAACTTTAAAAGGCTATGGTCTTTTTCTCTGATCACTGCTTTAAATGTATTTAGGTACTTATGTAGAGTATTTTATTACTATAATTTTCAGATATTTTTAAATTTCAGTTTGCATTTCTCTTTCACCCAGGAATCCTTGAAATAGTTTTAAAATCTCCAAATGGGAAAGCCTTTTGGGGTTTGATTTTGTTCATACTTTCTAGTTTTATTTTATTGTAATCAAAGTTTTTGTTCTGCTTTATGGAACTTACTGATTTTGTTTTTTTTTTGACCCACTATATGGTCACCTTTTCTGAATGTTCAGTGTGTACTTGATAAGAAGTACAACTTGTCCTCATTCTCTCTCTCTCTCTTTCTCTCTCTCTCTCCCCCCCATTATCCATTTTATTTTTTTAATTTATTCTACTTAAGTATACATGATAGCAGAATGCATTTTCATTCATTGTACACAGATGGAGCACAACTTTTCATTTCTCTGGTTGTACATGATGTAGAATCACATCATATATGCAGTCATACATGAAGCTAGGGCTATGATGTCCATCTCATTCCACCATCTTTACATTATCCATTTTAAATTCTCTCACCCTCAGCTCTCACCTTACCAGGTCATGGTGCTTAGCCAGTGGGATAATCTAAATCTGCATAACTAAAGAGCATGACCCAGGAGGTGTCTAATGTATCACCTGAGTTCCATGTATATTCCTCCCTTCTTTAATTATGTAAAATCAGTCTTATCTCCTTGTATTTATCAGAGTCAACTGGACATGCCAGTATGGTGAGTTTTTTGTTTGTTTGCTCAAACCTTGTCATAAATTCAGAGTACCCCAGTGGCAATCATAAGTTTTGGTTTAGGAGACCTTATGTGCTTCCTGCCATGAGATCTCCAACCCTGTAGAATCCAGGGTTGTGGTAACAGGAAACACAAAATTCAGAATATCATTGGGCATGTTGTGTAAATAGGACCATACCTGCTTCTACTCCTAGGTTTCTAGACTCATGTAGTCTTTTATCTGGGACAAAGCATCATATATAGATCTATGATTTAATAAAGATGCTGTTTCCCAAATGGTGATACTCTGTCCTTTCATAATATTTTCTCTAAACTGGTACTTCAGTTATCCTTTTAGAAGGCAGTTTCAGTGTTCAATTAGACTGGCTGCCTATAGATGCTGCAGTATGGGTTAAAGCTAACAGATCACATTACTGGCCTTCTTCAACATAAAAGAAGTCTCTTATTCAGATGTTATGCTCTATGGAGCTAGATGTCTGTGGATCATGTATTCTGTAAGTCCCTATGTAGTGGTGTTAGTGAAGCTCTAAAGGCAGAAAACTAAAACTCTTACTCAAAATAGAGATCTATCTCTGTGAGGATGATCTAATGACACTTTCAGTTTACAAGGGGCCCAGTGTAATGAACTTGCCATGGTCTCCTTGAGGAATGCTGCTACATTGGTGAATATGTTGACCTCTATTGCTGATGATTTGAACTTTCAGAGGCAGAAGTAACTATATCAGCCTTGATAAGTCATAGGTCCATCTATTGGTTTTATGCATAGCTTCTGTCTCTGCTACCAGGTCTATATATTCATGTACCACTCATTCTATTCTGAGGTTGGTAAATGAAGAAGGTTGACTAATGTCTATTGGCCAAGACATTTTGCATACTTGGTTTTTAATACCTCTGACATGGTCATGCTTCCTGGTGGGCATTAATGTGTGATATACAATTCTTACATTGTGCCTCACTCAGCTTATTCATTCTATGACTCTTTCTGATCTCTTTATCTCTTCTCTGTCTTTTCCTCCCAGACCCCTGACCAGATGGCACATACTGCTATCTCCAAATCTATATAGTTTCACTTCAGGTCTTTTTTTTTCCCACACAAATGGATGATATGGTACATTGCTCACAGATATACCTATTAAATGATTTCTTTGTAATTTTTATTATCATTCAGGATGTCCATGATCATGCTTATTGTGCAATTGCTCTCCCTTTCAGCTAGCACCCACTTATCAATCTAACCCACCCATAAACCAGGCTTAGCTTTTTCCTCCTCTCTAGCTGGTTATATAGTACCTGTCTTCCAACTTTGTCCATACTGCCTTAGCAAAAGTCAGGAGAGAAAACTTGGTACAACTCTGAGGGTTGACATGACCATCTGGGCTACCTATTCACAAAATTTGTGCCCTCTGGTTCTGTTTGAGTTCAGTCTTGTTTATAGCCTTTCCACCTTATAATACACTGTATGGGCATTATATGCTCTGATAGGAACTACCACTCCTATATCTTTTAGGTCTTTAGTGGTAACACTAATCTCTCATCACTCCACCCATACATATACAATATGACTGGGACCCTGTCTTACAGGCATCTCTTTAGATAATCCAGTTCTGACTAATTATTTTCAATAGATCTTTTAAGGACACCTATTATATGTCAATCACTAATTAGTAGTAGTAGTAATAATAATAACAATATTACTGAAGTGAATTAGATTAGATCCTGTCTTCAAGGAAGTTATAGTCAAACCATTATTATTCAATTCAAACTATGTCAAAGGCTCCACTGTCTCTATCTGTGTTTTTTCCAGGCATCAGGCTTCATTGGGTGTGATAGAATAAGAAGTCAAAATTGAATCATTCCTTTGAAGTCTAGAATCAATGCAGTCTTTAAAGAAAATTATAAAATAGTCTTCCTTTCTATATTATTTCTCTTAGACATGAGTTCTTGTCCATCTCAGATAACCAGTGTGTTCTTTTTCTTCCTATATTTTTCCCTTCCCATTTAAGTCCCTTTTTAGGCAAAGGCATTATAAATATATTTAATTTTGAGTAGTAAATGATTAAGAGTTAACTGCAATATATTTTCCTACCAAGGATATTTACATTTCAACACTGAAAAGAAACCTGAAACTACTGCAGTGAATCTCTGTGGTGCTTATTTGTGGTGCTATTTATTGAGCAGGGAGAAATTTGTGGATAAGTGGAATATCTAATGCTTTTCCAAATTAATTATACCATACCCAATGGTCATCTACTCAACCAACAAGGCAGGATAGGACTAGCCAACATTTCTGCTTATGTCTTCTAGTCAGGAAGCTCAGATAGTTATATTACTTGGTTAAAGAAAAGTACTTTGAAGTGTTGTCATAAATGTGAAATATTTACCATTGGCATTGAAGAGAACTGTTCATCATTAAAGATCATCTGAATAAATATTCCTTCAAGCCACTTCAAAGTTTTTCCCTGTTCTTAATGTTTTAGTTATTCTAAGCAAATTATTAAATTACTGAAATAATGAAGTAAATACATCTGTGCATCTAGGTCTTTATGGAATTCTAAGTATTAGAGATGTTCAAATATAAACCATCACTTGCTTTAAGATATAAAGCTTAGTTTTTCCTTACTTTTTTGTTTTTAATAAAAGCATATGGAAAATTCTAAATAGGAATCTTTTCCATTTCTTTAAGTATAGTACTATCAGCTTTGAGCACTAATCCCATATGAATTCTCAGTTCTGGCAGCAGACTGCCTTCTAATATGGTAGCAGGAGAGTTAGAATCTTTGTTGATTCAGCTGTTAACTCCCTTGGGCTACTGAGATTGCCAAGTATTTGAATTTTGGATGACATTCCTGGTAAGTGCAGCCAGTTGTTTATCAAAAAAGTGATTCAACACTATTAATCACAGAAATGGCAGAAGTGGCCAAGCAGTGGGTCCTCTTTGTCCATCAGGGAGGTCCTTGTTAGAGACAAAGACTGAAGCTAGTTTGGAGGGTCTGTTCATATCAAATAAAAGCATGCTTCTAAATGTCTGTGTTAGCACTTTAGAGGACTTAATGGGAAAAAGTCAACCTATGGCTAACTGTTAGCTTATTAAAACTTGGTGTTAATGGATTCCATTTGCCTAAAAGCAAATTACTTCTTTGTCATTTTATATGAGTTGGATTTAGTTGAGTAATTTTATATTTTCAGTTGTCACTCAAAAAGTGGTGCTGAAAGAGTACGTTTGATTAAATCAACTGGTAAAAGAATTATTTATTGAATTCCTACTGTGTGCATAGCTGTGCCCAGTAAACAATGTAGAATATATTTAACAATAAAATGTTATCTGTACTTTAAGGAAATGAATAATCTAGTTGGGAAAAACAAGGAATGTATATAGAGTGATAGGTATCTAACAGCATTTGTATATGAATGTGAAGACATCATGTGAGAAGTAAGTAATTATGTACTTCAGTGATAGGAGAGAGATTAACATAAAACAAAAGGATTAAAAAAGAATTCCCAGAAAAAAATGGACCTTGAGTTATATCTTTTGTGAAAGAAGAGGACATTCTAAGCAGGGTAAATCATATGAGTAAAGCATCAAAAAATCACATGATCATCTCAGCAGATGCAGAAAAAGTATTTGACAAAATACAGCATCCATCCAGGTGTAGAACATTGGAAAAACTAGTATAGAAGGAACATACCTCAATATTACAAAGGCTATATATGACAAACCCAAGGCCAGCATCATTCTAAATGGAGAAAACCTGAAAGCATTCCCTCTAAAAACAGGAAAAAACAAGGATATGCACTTTCACAACTTCTATTCAACATAGTCCTTGAAACTCTAGCCAGAGCAATTAGGCAAAAGAAGGAAATTAATGGGCTATGAATAAGAAAAGAAGAGCTTAATCTATCTCTGTTTGCCCAGGACATGATTCTATATTTAGAAGACCCAAAAACACTCCACCAGTAAATTTCTAGAACTCATAAATGAATTCAGCAAAGTAACAGGATACAATATGAATACCACTGAATCAATTGCATTCCTATACTCCAATGATGAATCAGCTGAAAGACAAATTAGGAAAACCATCCCATTCACAAAAGCCTCAAAAAAAAAAAATACTTAGGAATCAATCTAACATAAGAGGTGAAGGTCCTTTACAATGAGAACTACAGCACACTAAAGAAAGAAATTGAGGAAGACCTTAGAAGAAAGATGGAAAAACTTCCCATGTTCTTGGATAGGCAGAATTAATATTGTCAAAATGGCCATATTACCAAAAGTACTATACAGATTCAATGCAGTTCCCTTCAAAAT
Organism: Xerus rutilus; assembly: GCA_028644305.1. Taxonomy (NCBI): domain Eukaryota; kingdom Metazoa; phylum Chordata; class Mammalia; order Rodentia; family Sciuridae; genus Xerus; species Xerus rutilus. The sequence continues at coordinate 65,599,603 of CM053400.1, read as the reverse complement.
CCCAATGATGTTCTTTATAGAAATAGAAAAAGCAGTCATGAAAATCATCGGGAAAACAAGTGGCCCAGAATAGCTAAAGCAATCCTTAGTGAGAAAAGCAAAGCAGGAGACCTCACAATACCAGACCTTAAATTATACTACAGGGGCATAATATGGTATTGGCACTAAAATAAGCAAGAAGACCTGTGTAACAGAATAGAAGACACAGAGACAAATCCACAAAAATACAGTTAACTCATCCTAGGCAAAGGCACCAAAACGCACTGGAGAAAAGGTAACCTGTTAAACAAATGGTGCTGGAAAAACTGGAAATCCACATATATCAAAATTAAATTAAACCCCTATCTCTCACTCTACACAAAAAGCAACTCTAAGTGGATTGAAGACCTAGGAATTAGACCAGAAGCCCTAGTAAAAGAAAAGGTAGGCCCAACACTTCAACAGGAACTGACTTCCTAAACAAGACTCCTAAAGCACAGAAATAAAATAAAAATCAATAAAGGGATGGCATTAAACTAAAAAGCTTCTCCACAGCAAAAGAAACAAGAGCAAGAAGAGAACCAACATCATGGAAGAAAATCTTTGCACCTGCACCTCAGATAGGACATTAATTTCCAGGATATACAAAGAACTTAACACTAAAAAAGCTTAACACCAAAGGAAAAAAAAAAAACCCCAATTGATAAATGGGCAAAAAACTGAATAGACCCTTCTCAAAAGAACAAATACAGATGATCAGCAAATATATGAAAAAATGTTCAACATATCTACCAATTAGAGAAATGCAAATTAAACCTACACTAAGATTCCATCTCACTCCAGTCAGAATGGCAATTTCAAGAATATATGTAAACAACAAATGTTGGTAAGGATTTCAGGAAAACAGAACGCTCATATATTGTTGATGGGACTGCAAATTGATGCAACCCCTCTGGAAAGTAGTATGGAGATCCTTCAAAAACTAAGATTGAAACCACCATTTGACTCAGTTATCCCATTCCTCAGCATATATTCAATGGATTTAAAATCAGCATACTACAGTGACATGGCCACATCAATGTTTATAGCAGCACAGTTCACAATAGCTAACCTATGGAACCAACCTAAGTGCCCTCCTACAGATGAATGAATAAAGAAATTGTGATATATTTACACAAGGGAATATTACTGTCATAAAGAAGAACGACTTTATGACATTTGCCAGTAAATTAATGGATCTGGAGAATATCATGCTAAGTGAAATAAGCTAATCCCCAAAAGATTACATATTTTATCTGATATGTGGAAGCTAAGCCACAATAAAGGCAGGGGATGGGTAAGAAGAGAAGTTCAGTACATAAGAAAAAGCAGGATGAAAGAGAGAGGGGGCATAGAATAGGAAAGACAGTAAAATAAATCTAACCTAATTTTCCTATGCACACATTTGAAAATACCTAAGTGAATCCCACCATTGTGCCCACTTACAAGAATGGGGTCCTAATTTGAGTAAGACATATCCCATGCTTGTATAATTTTATCAAAATGGATTCTACTGTCATTAAGAAAAACCAATAAATTTTTAAAACATAGGCAATGATCACATGCCATCTCCTCATAACAATAAAAATTTGCTCTGTTAATCACCTAACTTCCTACTCTCTGCTACAAACATACACAGAAAAGAATAGAATCTTTGAAATAGTCTTCAGAATATATATTCCATGAAGCTAGGAATTTTGTTGTTGTTGTTCCCTAATGTATATCCAGTACCAAGAATTGTGCCTAACACATAGTAACTCTTTTGAATGAGTGAACTGATTGATATTCTTTAAGACATTCAGAAGGATTTTAAATAAGTCAGTTAAATAGATATTGAGTACTTAAAATTATATTTATCGAAACACATGTCTCAAATCATTATCATCCTATTACCTCCAAACCAATTCTAAATGTGAGCTTTATTGATTTTTACCTGGGAACAAGTTCAGGGAATAAATTCTATTTTTTCTCCTATGATCTTCAAATCATTACAAACTGTTGTCTACTAAAACAGAATGATTATCTAAAATATCAAATACTAATTACCTCTTCTAAAAACTCTATTGAACTATAATTGACATCTAACAAATTGCATATATTGAAATTATTATAATTTTTGACATGTATAAATTTTGAAACTATTGCCAAAATCAACATAGTGAACCCATTCATTAAACCCCAAATTTCCTTGTTCACCATTATAACCCATCATTTCTATCCTTTCTTCTCACTTCCTCCTCAGGCTATCATTACAGGTCTGCTTTTAATAAAAAGGTTATTATTTATAACCTTTTAATAAAAGTAATAACCTTTTAACAAAAAGGTTATTACTATAGGTTATCCAAACCTAAATGTCAGATAATTGTCATAGAAATTAATTTTAAAATTATATGCTTAGTATAGTTTTATGTGTCTTTTAGAAGAATTAATGTGGACTTTCCAGTTGACTTGTAGGTTCCTTTAAGAGTGATTTCAAAAATACTGTGAATACTATTTAAGAGTCTTTATTTGGAACAGAGAATATATGTAGTTATCATAGGAATTTTATTGTCTTTGTTGTTCTGAGGATTTTCTCTGAGGAGTTTTTAAGGATGCTACACATATGGAATTCAGCTGTGCTATATTTTCTGCTCAAGTATATGGAATTACTAAAGGGAAAATACATGAATAGGAATAACTGCAAAATTTATCAACTTTATCATAATAAAAACAATCTGGTTTTTGATGACTTTTTAGATCAGAAACTTAGCAAAAGAGAATGAAAGAGAGCCAGATACATAGATGAATTCTTTTTTTTTTCATTTTTCCAAAAACTCATATTTTCTCTCTGTGGTTTTCTCCTTCATTTGCATGCTTCCCTATGCTAAAGTTTAGTTTCTATAGTTTACTTGGAAAGTGAATTTATTACTTTTGCCCTTTTAAGTATTTTTGTTAGCATTTTTTGGATGGCTTATTCTCACTTAGAAATGTTAATTTTAATCTTTTTTGTTACATTCCTACTTGAACTTACCATATTGCTGATTTGATGTGTATTTCCACAAATGGTAGGGAAAAACTCTTATGACTGTATTCTGGATCCCTATCTCAAAGCCAAATTCTCCCCTTATAGAATCGGATTCATTCTTTCTTGTTTGAATATGTAAAACTTCAATACTATAGAACTTATGCTGATTTTGTGGGGTTTCTCAGACAAAAGATAACTTTTAAAAATGTATAAGCAAAAATATAATTACTCAGAATGCTTTTTTTAATTTGGTCATTAATTCAGGGCATTGGATATTTATTTAATTTACTATATTCTCAATACCAGACTAGGCTTTATTTAACTTTGCCCTTTAGGAATTCATAATTTACATATTGTTTTTTTTTCTTTTTATGGTTGTTTTTTTCCAAGGGCTATATTTATCTTTACTTTGTACAGACTTGCAGACTACTCAAGAAATACATTTAAGCCAAACCATACTGTATTTTGTGTAGTTAAAGCACAAAAGATATAAAAACCAATAAGAATTGGAAATTTTCATAAGTTTTAAATGGTCAAGTGTTATCTATAACAACAGAATATTTTAAAGCTATCTTACAAAATATCAGAAAAGTTTGAATTATCCAAAATATGTACTTTATTTTTAAGCTGTTATTGTCATTTAACACACTGTTACCTCCAAAACAATCCAAACTCTGAGAGTCACTGATTTTACTGGGGACTAGTTCAATGAATAAATCTTTTTTCTCTCTAAAAGTCTTCATATCATTACAGACTATTGCCTACCACAAGATAATGGTTATCTTGATCACCAGTAACAATTACCTTTTGTGTTTTTTATAGTTTTTTTTTAAGGTACAATTAACATGTAATGGGCTGCATGTATTTAAATTGTATAATTGGATAATTTTTCACATATGTATAACCTGTGAACCATTATCAAATCAAGATAATGATCTTTTCTGTCAAACCCAACAATTTCATTATTCACCTTTTATAATCCCTTCCTTCTATTCCTCCTGCTCTTTCCCTTTTCAGGCTACCACTGATATGTTCTTGTCACTGTAGATTTATTCCTTTCCTAAGGAAGTCTTTTTATAAAAGTATTCAGATAGTATGTACTTTTGGGGGTGGGGGTCAGTTTCTAGCTTCTTTCACTTAGCATAAATATTTTTATATTCATGCAGTTTGTTCCATTTTATGCGTACACCCTCGTTGGTTTACTCATTGTATTTACTTATTTGTTGATTGTTTATCCACTTGCCATTTCAACTTCAAGGACTGTATATTTCAATAGAAAACAGAAACCTTATTGCTCCTATAGGAAAAAAACTAAAGTACTCAATATATGCCATAGAGTGTCATATATTAACTCTGTTAGGATGCTAACTTTTGAGCTTCTAGCTACTGCCAAATAAGAAAGGCAATATTTTACTTTTATGATTTCCTAGGAAACTAATGAACTTTGCTAGTGCTTTGGTTCCCAGGTTTTGCTATAAAAAATGCATGTGAATTAGTCTCCAGCCTTTAGTGATTAGAGAATAATAAAACTTTGTTTTTACTGGAGAGAATGCTGAATCACTCTTAGTGCAGTGAACAGATGTGAAGGATTTGAAAATAGAAGACACATTTGTATTTGTTATTTCTAAAGCTACTTCATTTTTCTATTTCTTGGGAAAAATTGGTGCTCAGACTATTTCTATTAAGAAGACACCAGAAGTCAGGCTGCTCTTTTTTTTCCTCACTAAGGTATTCTATTTTCAATCCTGATATGATGACTTCACTAAGATACTGAAGCACAGTGTAAGAGAAAATGTTTTGACTTGTCAACATCAATGTTATTTGGAATTTTTAAAATGAATTGAATCATCTTTATTAGATTTTTGTTTTTACTTCTTGTATATTTTTATGCCAACATAATTTTTAAAATGGAAAGTGTAGACTCTAATTTTTTATCTTTTAATCTGTAAAATCTCTGAAATTTTGTTGCTTGGCAAAGATGCCCATGTCCCATATTTTGGTTTACAGTTTGAGAAGTAAATTTGAACGTTAAAAAAAGTTTCCTTTATATATGTTATCATTAAAGTTTATAAATGTTATCATCAAAGTTGATCCAGTTAACTCTAGTTTTTATACTTTAAAATGTCTTACTTAAAAGGCATGCTCCCTACTTGGAAGTAACTAAGGTATGAATTTTTAAAATAATGAAAAAGTTCTTCAGCCAAGTTTCTAAGCTATCCTGTGTACAAAGTTAATGTGCTTCTGAACATTTCAGTATAGTTTTAATTTTAAAATATTTAACTTTCTTGACTATAATATGTGATCAGATTTATTGACATCTTTTATCCTGTTCTCTTTTTCTTTGGCATTCTATTTCTTTTTAATATTCCTTTACTGGTATTTTAACTCACTAAAGTAGGAACAAAAGGGATGGGGATGTAACTCAGTGGGAAAGTGTTTGCATATCATGAACAAAGCCATGGGTTCAATCCCCAATGCTGCAAAATAAAAGGAGGAGGAAAGATTCACACATATTAAATCTATTAAATCACCTTAGTACTTTTTTCTTACTGTTTTATTGACCTGGGTGTGGCAGTGCATGCCTATAATCCCAGCAACTGTAGAAGCTGAGGCAGGAGGATGGTAAATTCAAAGGATTCAGCAATTTAGCAAGGCTCTAAAGCAATTTAGTGAGACCCTATCTCAAAATAAAAATAAAAAGGGCTAGGAATGTTGCTCAGTGGTTAAGCACCACTGGATTCAATCCCTGGTAACAAAATAAATAAAATAAAACACAGAGAACTATATAAAACACATGTATATCACAAATAATTATAAGACAAATACTCTTATAAGTAGCACAAAGGTAAGAAATACCAGTTATCCCAGAAACCTTTGTGTGTCCCAGCCAACCACAAGTCCATTTCTCTTGCTCAAATTAAGCAGTTCCTCGCCGTTTTTCTTTTCTAGTCTATTACTTAAGTATGCATCCTTAAAAATAATTGTTTAGACATGTTTGTTTTATTTGCTATATCTTTTGTTTTAGTCAGCTATTTCACCATGTCACTAAAAGACCCAACTGGAACAACTGTAAAGGAGGAAAAGTTTATTTGGGGGCTCACAGTTTCAGAGGTCTTACTCCATAGATAGCAGGCTCCATTCCTCAGGCCTCAAGGTGAGGCTGAACATTACGGCAGAAGAGAGTGGCAGATAGAAGCAGCTCACATGATGATCACAAAGTAGAGACTCCAATCACCAGATATACAAATATACAAATATATACCCCAAAGCAATATCCCCAATGTCCCACATCCTCCAGCACACCCCAGCTTTTAGTAAACATTCAATTAATCCCATCAGGTGATTAATTCACTGACTGGGTTAAGGCTCTTGTAACCCCATCATTTCATCTCTGAATCTTCTTGCATTGTCTCACACATGAGCTTTTGGGGGACACCTCACATACAAGCCATAACATTCCACCCCTGGCCCCCAAAAGCTCACACTCATCTGACAATGCAAAAGACATTTAGTCAACTCCCAAGAGTTCCCATAGTCTCAACAGTTCTGAGATTGCTCAAAATTCAAGTCCAAAGTTTTCTCTGAGGCCCAAGGCAATCTCACATTGTGAACTTCTGTAAAATTAAAAGCAATTTAAAACTATCCAATATATAAAGGTGCAGAGTAAACATTTTCATTAAGAAAAACGGGGGCATAGAAAGAAGGGATAGGACCAAATCAAGACTGAAATCCATCTGGGCAAACATGTCCTGTAGCTCCACATTAGGCATCAGGAGTACAGGGCATCATGATATTCTCTTCAAAGGGGTTGTGTAGCTCTGCCCTTGTGGCCTTGTTGATTGCAGTCCAAATGGCCTTTCTGTTGGCTTGACTCTGCTAGATTCCTGCAGCATTTCTAGAAATATGTCCCATGTTTCTTAATATCAGGGGTCTCCAAAGCAGCTTCAGCTTCCTTTTACATCTCCATGCTTTGCCCTCTCAGGGGCTGCCTGCAGAGACTCTGACCCTGATGCACTTTGCCTGGCCTCCCAGGACTTCCTCTGTAATCTTGGTGGGAGCCTCCATGACCCCCTAACTCTAACATCCTGCATTACTGCAGAACCAGCACTGTGGTTCATGCCAAGGTCTGCTGCCCTCTCTAGCAGTAGCCAAGCCTTCAGGTACCCTGGCTGCAGCAGCCCCCGAGCGCCTGGGTAGCTGAACATGTTGAAAAACTTCCTAGGCTCTGCTCTCTTGTACAAGACGAGTGCCCCACTGGTCTCTTCTCAAAAGAATTTTTACTTTTACTTGAGCCTGATGTGGTTGTGGTCTTGCCAGCTCCTGAGATGCCCTCAAACCATCTTTCTTATTGTCTCTGGGCAATCTCTTATGGATTTCTTTCATGGCAGTAATGTTTTTAACAACTACAAATTCCTTAGCCCCAGTTTTACCTTTTCCTTTCAAGTCTAAGGTTTTCAAATCTTTCTGCTCTACTTTCTGCTCCTGAACATCACAGTAAACTTGGCTACAAGCCACCAGCAATACCTGTGCCACTTCCTGAATGCTATGCTGCCTAGACATTTCTTTTGCAGATTAAGAAGTTCATAGCTTTTCAAAACAGCCTCACAGAAAGTCTCAGGAGACGGACATAATGCAGACAACTTTTCAGCCAGAATATAACAGGAATGGTTTCTAGTCCAAATTCCAATAGAGTCCCCCTCTGAACCCTCTTGAGCCCTTTCTTCACTGTCCACAGTACTGTGGGCATTCTGGTCTTTTGAGCTCCCACCAGTACTGGCCATTAAGCTCTGCTTACAATAATTTAAAGCATTTCCAGCTGGCACTGATAAGCATCTCAAAATTCTTCCCAGCAAATCCAAAAAACAAAAAGTTTCTGAACCACATGGTCAGGTTAGTCACAGCAACTACCCCACTTCTCAGTACCAATTTCTGTTTGTCAGCTATTTCACTGCTATAACTAAAAGACACAATCAGAACAACTGTAGAGAATGAAAAGTTTATTTGAGGACTTACGATTTTAGAGATGGTAGGCTCCATTCTTCCCAGTTCCAAGGTGAGGCTGAACATCATGGCAGAAGAATGTGGCAGAGGGAAGCAGCTCACATAATGATCAGAAAGCAAAGAGAGACTCCACTTGCCACATACAAATATATAAACCCACAGCCACGCCCCCAATGTCCCACCTTCTCCAGCCACACTCCGGCTTTCAGTTACCACTAAATTAATCCTTATCAGGTGATTAATTAACTGATTGGGTTAAGGCTTTTATAACCCACTCGTTGCTTCTCTGAATCTTCTTGCACTGTCTTACACGTGAGCTTTGGGGGGACACCACACATCCAAACCATAACATCTTTCAATCTACCAATTCTCCCCCATTCCATATTTTTCCCTTAAAATTTAGTTGTTGAAACTACCCAGCCATTTGACCTATAGAGTTTTGCTTAGTCTTAATTTTGTTACAGACTCGTGGTGTAATTCTGATATTCCTTTGTCCTGTGTATTTCTTGAAAATTGGTGGTCATATTACATAGTCCTGACCATATTCATGTTTGTTTGTTTCTTTGTTTTTTGCAAGAAAATGGATGATAGTGTGTTCTTTCATCAGGAAGCACATAATGTCTAGTATCTCTCTTTTCTGTGTGTGCAACGTTAGTAACAGTTTAAACTCAGTGCCAAATCCATTACATCATTTGCAGGATTGCGAAATGGAGTTTTTTTAATGTTATCATTTTTTAAAATGTATTGGCTGGAATATATTTTCTTATCTACTATTTGGATAATAAAGGTACAGTACACATAGGAAAGGAATAATAAATGCTTGGTGCTTCACCTTTTTTAAAAAATCACTTTTCCAGATAGAGTTGACTCCCTTTCATCCTCTGAACATGGGTAGTTTTTGTTGTTGTATTGTGACAACAGGCTTCCTTACTTCCTTGTATTCTGATGTGACAAGGTGTTCTAGGCTCATCTAGAAGATGGACAAGCTATGAATTTTTCCATGGCGGGGCTGTGAACCAATATCTGAACTAGTTTTAAACTAGTACTAAGGGATCAAAAGTGGCAACCAGACATGTTGCCTTCTATTTCAAAAGAGGTCAGTCAGTCAACAGCAGCAAATTTTTGCCAGATTTTGTACTAGTTGCTGGGAATAGGGTTGTGAATGACACATTGTACTCAAGCAGTTTACAACCTGATGAGGAAAATGAAATAGGCCAAAACACCACATTAAGTAATCATGTCAGACTTGAGAATAGTTTGTGAGTTCTTAGGAGGAAAGGAAGTATTTAAAGATGAGTATAGCTTTTTCTCTTGGAAATTGGTGGATAAGGGTAAACAGTGAATGCAGAATGCAAAAGGAATATACTGGAGAAGATACTCTGTTCAATTGTTGACAACTCACTTATAATAGAAACTAGAGCAGAGGTGTCTTGATACAAGTTGATGGAGATTTCCCGCCTAAATAAAACAACAAAGGGTATGTTCAAGAGAAAGGGTACAAAATTATCAGGAGAAGAGTATAATCTTTAAATATACATACATACAAATATTAACACAGTTGAACCTGATTCCCTTTGAAGCAATCACCAAGTCTATATTAAGCATATCCATAATAACTATTCCAGAACTTCTAGAAATCTAATCTGGTGCTTAGTCTTTGAGGTATCACTGCCTTTTCTTTTGTCAGAAGGGTCCCTAACTTAAGTTTTTCTCCACAGAATCCAAGTTTTAAATCAGGCTTTTAATGTCTCAGAGCATATCTGTTTAATCCAGTCTTGAAGAATAAGCATCACTTTTTAATTTATTTTTCTTTTCAGAATTAGCTTTGCTGCCCCATCTTACTTGGGGTTTTTATCCCCATCACATTTATCCCTCAACTAAGCTACCTATTATGGCTGAAATTAATATTTTATCTTCACTCTTATTTACTTTTAAAGATGCTGATTCTTGTAGTTTCCTTACTTTTCCCCCACTTTGTCCATGTCAAATGAAAACACTGAAACATCTCTGTGATAAAATCGGTACAAGTGAAACCACAATTATTAGCTTATCATTATTGAAATTGATCATAGTGAATCAAATTTTGATTCATTATTTCAGCATAAATTTTAATCTGCCCATTTTAGAGTAACATCTTAGGACTATGTCCAGCACAGATTTTATTTAGCATTATGATTCATTTCTATTTCTGGAAATAATTTTAGACTGCTAGTATTATTTCCAAAAAATAAAAATGTTATTCTTGTGCAATATGAGCATAAGTCAAAGATTTTATTAGACATCAATTAATGATGAAACCAGTAAGATATTGAGTTCAAAGAGCATTTTGGGAGCCAAGTATTTATAGACAATTAAATATGTGATGTTACAATAAGATAGTTAGATACAAAATTAACAGCTTGTATATTAAGACATATCCTTTGTTTTGCGTTTGGTTTTTTTGAACCAGACAGGAGTGGTTTGTATCTCAAACTAACAAAAACTCTACACATTCACATGTAGTTATTATGTAGTGAATCTAACATAAATTCATCTAATCCTCAGTGGCCCTATTTCCTATGGGATGTTGAAAGGATATGCTACACTTCCTTTTTGCCTTATTTCCAAGTTGTTGATAATTTTTTAGTAAGATTTCCATTCTCTTAGACTGAACTAGAGGATTTCCTTTAGGTCTGAGGATTGTTTGTATAACTGCTAAAGTAAGTTCTGTTTTAGTACACTTCGTTCGATATTCCAATGTTTAACAGCTACCTAATGTGATCTTTAATAAAATAGTGATCTTTTCAAGAGTATAAGTTGCTTTAAGTAGGTATGAAAGTGAAAGGATATTTTTATATTCTTAATAGATTTAAAGTAATTTGATATGGAATAAACTCTGTCCATTTTTATATCCCCTAGGGTTTTCCAGGAGATATTGGGATTCCTGGACAAAATGGCCCTGAAGGACCAAAGGTAAAAAAAAAAAAAAAGAAAGAAAGAAAGACTGATATGGATATCTAATCTCAATTCTCAATGAATGGGAAAAAGAAAAAGGAGCTTATGAATATTAGAACACTTGAAACATTTTTTGAGGTCAGGATTCAGGTAACTGAAAATAATTTTCCTGATTTGATGTGGAATCAGATTATTATTAGGATAATATTTGGAGTCATATACTCACTCAAAAAACGATTTTATCGAAGAGATGGAAAAGCACATAACAATTGTGAAAAGCCATAGCGTACAAATAATGAATGAGAATTTTCTAAAAATCTTTAGACAACCACTGATTAAAATAAAAGAAAACCTATTGTGTCCTGCAGCCTTTACATAACACAAAATAGCTAAAGAAACCTAATAATTTATAACTTCCTTTACTGCTATTGTGTACATATACTAGGAATTACCCATAGCAAATTTAAATACTAAGCTTTGCACCACAGGCTGTCATAAAGTCTGGGCATTATAAGCAAATATGCATTGTGAATAAAGATATGAAAAAATTAATCCTGGAGGATTGGCAAGTTATGAACAATGGTTGGAGTGGAAGGTGTCATTGTGAGTAGAGAGAGAGAGGAAAGGATAGGAGAAACTGGAAAAGAAATTAATAGCTATGTGAACTGATATATTAGTGTACTAGACTGTATAGGGCATACTGCAGCAAATGTTTTTTAGAAGTTATTTAACTTTTACAGCAGCATTATGAGACATTACCCTCATTTACAAGTAGGTAAGTTATTCATTCACAATTAAATAACTATCAAGTGGTATACCCAGAATTTTAACACACATGATTGCAAGTCTGAGCTTTAAACAGCTTAGCTTGGGAATTAAATTGTGCATAGCATTCAACATCATGTTCAATAGTTTCTACTTTAGCCTGTGGGTATCAAGAAGTAATCAAATATATTTAAGTAGTAAAGTATCCTAAATGGTTTATTTTTTGAAAATATACCTCTTATGTCAATAGAGAGAGTGTTTGAAAGAAGGGATAAACTGAAGGCAGGGACATAAACTGTAAAATGCTAGGCAAAAACTGATAGAAATCTGAAACAACATTCATTGATTTATTTGTTCAGCAAATTTTGCTGAATATTTGCTATCTCTTATATATAAGACAGCCATTGTGTTATACCCTAATGCTAAAAAATTGGAAAGTCCTGATCTCTACTTTCAATAAATGAAATCTAGATATGCAGAAATACCTTTATAATATAACAATTAATAATGAATACTATATAATATATAATAATTGTGAGTGCACAGGTTAGAATAGGCTTTGCAAAAAAGATAGCACTTGGGTTAACATGATGAATCGGTAAGAATTTCCAAAGCAGATAAATGGGATGTATAGCATTCAGGAATAGGAAACTTGTGAAGCAATGGAGGTATAATGTTTGGAAAATATTTAAACTAAAAGTTATGCACTGTTTATATGAAATTGAAATTTAACTGAGCATCTTGTATTTTGTATGAAAACATTATGTGCCCCCTATAAGCTAATCCCTATAGGCAACAATTTTTCTTCCTTCCTATCTTCATTTAAGTATCCTCTGCCTGTTCGTGTTCAACATATGTTTTGTATCAAATTCTGTCCTGACTCCTGAACAACCTCAGGCCATCAATTACAACTTCTATCCCAAACTGTCCTTTGACTCAATATTTCCCTTCTTTGTAAAATCATCCCCACTGTTGAGGTTTTGGTTTAGGCCCTCTTCAGTTTTCCCCAGAATTAATGTAATAGACCCTCAGTTATTCTCCCTGCCTGCAGACTGGCATTTCTTTAAATCCTTGGCCAAGCACTGATGGCATAATCTTTGTGTAGATCTGATTATGTTGCTCTTGTGCTTAAATCCTTCAGTAATCTACACAGCTTCTAGGTTAAGGCTTGTACTTCTTTATTTTTAATACAAGGCTCCTTATGACCTAACTTTTTCTCTATAACTCTATATTCACATAATCATATTTATCATTGGTGTTTTAAAAACATCACTTCAGCCAAACTATTTAGATGATCAGACCATGCCGTACTTGTTCAAATTTCACAGTTTCTTTTATACTATTCTTTTATCTGAATATCTCTCTACCTTCCTGTGCCCTTCTTCTTCCACCTAACATCTATACATCACATACCATATTTTCCAGGCAGCTTTCCTTGTTCCTCTCAAATCTAATTAAGATCTTTTCTTCTATTACTGAAGAAAGTAATCGAGTGCTTATCTTCATATATTATACCTGTTGTGCTTAACTGTCTATTAGACTGTATTAGAGAAGAGTCTAATGGATTTTATACACATCACAATAATTAGAAAAATATGCATAACACAGAATGGGAACTCAATTACTGTGGGTTGAGTGGATGATTGCTTGAATGTGGATAAAAGCTATTTTGGAAATAGAAACAAGACAACATGATAACTGACTAAATGAAAGTAACAGAAGCAGTCCAGTGTTATACTGAGGCTAATTTAGGCTACTGATGTCATTGAACCTAAGATGGGAAAGACAGTAGAATGATTCTTACATAACTTTACTGTGTACATTTATGAATACACCACAGTGAATCTTTACATCATGTACAACCCCAAGACTGAGATCCTGTTTACAATAAGATGTACTCCATGTTTGTATAAATATGTCAAATTATACTCTACTGTCATGTGTAACTAAAAAACAAATTTTAAAAGGAGCTAAAAAGGGAATGCAGAAGGATTTGTTGGTTTGGAGGATGAGGAAGACAAGAAATTTTATTCTAGGGATCTTAGTCTGAGGTATCTATATGACATCTAGATAGAAATAATTAACAGCTAGTAGTAAACCAAGATGAAAGTACAAACAGCATGAAGAGAAGCTGATGAAGATAGATAGATGATGAAGTTGAGGTTTTTTATGTTTGCCTTAGCCCTTAACCTGCTACAAACTTAGAAACTTGCAACATGCTACATAATACATATACAAATCCATTTATATCCATTTTTTCAATAATTAACTCATTTGACTTGCATTTAGTTTCTCCTGTGTGTTAGGGCAAGTACTAAATGTGAGATTATAAAGATTTCTAAACTGTGATCCCTGGATGAGAAAAAAAAATTCATTTTGTTAGAAGTGCTATAAAAAACAGTTGATGACATGCTGTGAGAGTCTCAATATGAGCAACAGATTCTGTTTCAGGAAATTGGGAAATACTTCAGGAGGAGTAATTGTTCAACTTAATGTGTAAGTATGCATATTATACTAGTTAAAAAACCAGATAGCCTGCAAAATTCTTTAAAGTTTGGAGATTTTGTTTTGAAGTTTTGTCCAAAAAAATGTTAAAAGAACTAAAGAAAGCCAACTAAATTGTTTATTTAATATAATTAAAATAGTGATCTTTATAACTTCCTTCTAACTACTTCTCTTAGTCTTAAGATTGACATGTTTAAAGTGAGTTAAAAGCTAGACATTTTATTGTACACTAGTAGTTGAATTTCCAGTGGGTAGTTTTTCTGTTACATTATCTAAATTTATTCAATAGACATGAACTTACAGCACCAACAATGTATGAGACAGGTTACTCATCACTGAATCTTAAAACATTATTTTAGAAGGTCCAATTTTATCAAAAAAAAAAAATAAAAATTTTTAGGGGAAGAAGAATATAATCTTGTTTTTTATAGGTTGAAAAAAGCTGTTTTGGTCTATCTCCTTGGTCCTTCCAATTGGTCTTGAATTTTTTTCTGGAGACAGGAAAAACAGAAGGAAACATACTGACCCTATTAACATGATGTGTTTCTTTAGCTGCATATATTATGTCATAGAAACATCTCAAAACTTCCTTTATTTTGATATATGTGTCTTGTTTGGAAAGGGGATAATATAAATTACTAAAGGTCTATTGAGGCTATACAACATGGACATCAAGAAAATAATATGCTCTATATTAAAAAAAAATTACCCCTTTTGCAAACAAATTGGATTCTTTCCAGAACCATTTGACACAGCTCAAGAAGCCTTTATTTTTTCTTCATTTTTCTGCCAGTTGACTAAAAACTTCAAACTAGCATTGGGAATTTGTATTAAATATGGTTCTACTGACTGTAGAGTTGTAGGTGTATGTATTTTGTATATAGATACTAAACATACTTCTGTAAGCCTTCTTGAGAGCCACCCAGTTTGTCGGTCTGCTTTCAAGAATCACAAAGCATTAGCAAAACCACATCCTTTGCTGCTTACTGCAGAAAGTAGAGTACCCAATAAATATTCTCTGTTGTCTAGTCAACAAAGGAATAATACATTTGTTGCTTTGATGGTTTGTGTTTTTACTTTGGTTATGGCATTAGGCATGTTAAAATTGACTTGTTGTCTCTTATATAACAACCCCAATAAATTTCCAAAGAAAGACTACTATTTATGTTGCGAAATATATGTAAATAGCTTTTGTGCTGTATCCTTACAACGTTCTACGTGTTTATCTGTGTGGAGGAAAGCTAACTTGATAATAGGAAGATGCATAACAAGATCACATCAACTCAGTTCTGGCTATTCACATTCCATCCCCTAAGTCAAGATTTTAATCACACATTTCTTATATTAACCATTTTATTCTCCAGGCAGCATTTACTCAGCTGAGAAGTATTTATTGAGTTTGTATAACAGGCAAACATTGTACTGTGTTACTGTTTGTACTATGTTAAGTAGTGGCTTGAAAACAAGATTAAGACATGGTCTTCTCTGTACTAGGGATTTATAATCATCTGGAAACACAAGTCTTCCACATGTGAAAAGCTAAAAAGTGTAATAACTAGGCAACATGATAGAGTAGTGAGGGCTTCAAAGAAGAGAATAATCTCTGTGGCCATTTTTCTGAAAGACTTTATGGAAAAATTGAGATTCAAGTTGGAAAGATTGAATTTGGCCAAGTGGAGCCAAAAAGTGAGAGAGATTCTAAACAACAGCTATGAAATGAGCACAGACATAGAAGGCAGGAGTAAATATATCTGACTAAAAGAAGGTTGTTTATGATAGATATTAAATATAAATTTGAGGAACTTGAATACTAACAAACAATCCCAGGGAAGATTTTTTGTGTGTAGTTTTAAAAATAAACATACCATGTAATGTAGACTCTTAAATGTTTCAACATTACAGCATTATAATACTTCATATGTAAGCATATTATTGTACAGCAGATCTCTTCTTTCATCTTGCATGACTAAAATTCTGTACTCACTGAAGAACAACTCCTCACTGCCCCATGCCCCAGCCTCCTGGCAACCACCATTCCACTTTTTATTTCTATGATTTTTGACTACTTTAGTTACTTCATAGAAATAGAATCACATGGTATTTGTTCTTCTGTGACTGACTTATTTCACTTAACACAATGTCTTCAAGGTTTATCTTGCAGCTTATGATAGGAGTTCCTTCTTTTATGACTGGATCATATTCCATTGTTTTTATATATCACATTTTATGTATTCATTCATCTGTCAACGGATATTTAGGTGATTTACACTCTTGGCTATTGTAGATAAAGCTTTAGTGAATGTAGGAGTGCAAGGTGCAAGTCTCTTCAAGACTCTGTTTTAAATTCTTTTGAATATGAATAAAGACCCCAAAGTCCTTTGCTCACTTTTTTAAAATAAGATATAGCTTTTTTTCTTTTGTTGGTAAAGAAAAAACAAACCAGACCAAAGCAGACAAATGTGTGGGCAGGTTGAAAGAATTAACAAATGGTTTATACAGCTTTTGAGTGCTTACACAGGCCAGATTGTGCTATAATGATGCACTATACTAGGAATACAAAAATGAATAAGAAATAGTTACAATCTTGGAGGAGTTGGGCAAGTGGGGAGATGGAGAAACAGATGTATGAACAATTAATTTGATATCTATAGATATATCAAGTTGTAGAGGAAGACAATAATTCATTGCTAGTCCAGGCTTTATATTTTGGAATTGTCTTAATCTGTTTTCTGTTGCTATAACAAAATACCTGAGACTGGGTAGTTTATTAAAAATAGTAGTTAATCTGACTTAAATTATAGAGGCTGGAAAACCCAAAATCATTGTTCTGGTATCTGCTCAGCATCTAGGGAAGGCCTCTTGCTGCTTAATAACATGGTGGTAGGCTTTGCATGGTAAGACAGAGCAAGCACTGCTGGAGAAAGCTCACCTTTACAACAAAGCCACTCTCTCAATTACTCATGAACCCATGAATTCATGAATAGGTCAGTCTGTTCATTCAAGCCACACTCCTATGACTCCATCACCTCCAAAGGCCCCACCTCCAAATACCACCAGTGTATTGCTTTGGGGATAAAATTTCCAACACATGAATTCTGGGAATGCACTCAAATCATAACAGGAAGAAAAAAGAAGAAACATGATGCAGAAAAACACAAAGTATGAAAAGCACAATGTAGGTTTTTTTTTTTTCCTTTGAGTCCTATGAAAGAGAGAAAGCATGTACTACTTGTCTTCCTGAATCTAGCTTATTTTGCTTAACATGGTGATCTCCACTTCCATCCATTTTCCTGAAAATAATGTGATTTCATTCTTCTATTTATGCCTGAATAATACTCTTATATATACATACCACGTTTTCTTTATCCATTTGTCTGTTGATGGACATTTAGACGATCCCATATTTTAGCTATTGTAAACAGTGCTTAGATAAACACGAGTAGGCCACTATCTCTGTTTGTCTCTCTCCCTCTCTCTTTCTCTCTCTCTCTCTCTCTCTCTCTCTTTGTTTGTTTGAGAACCTTCAGCATTCTAGGCAACTGCTCTTCCACTGAGCTAAACTCTCAGCCCAGGTGTCTCTATTGTATGCTGACTTTGATTCTTTTGATTCCTTTTTGGTACAGTTGGCTGAAAAGCACATTGTGCCAGTAGCATGGAAGTAGAGAATAATACGGTATGCCTAGCATACAGAGCATGGGAAAGAACAGTGGGAGAGGTCAGAAGCACTGTCCTACAAAGATCTTGGATGCCAGGATGAGGGAATTTTGCTTTTTTGGAAAGAAAGAATTGTGGAAAGAGGGTTGAGAGACTTTGTCACTGATGATGTCTCTCTTATTGATGCACATATTTATCAGTTGGTTTTAATTATACTGAATTTGATGGACAAAAATATATTGGTCAAAATTTATAATTGATGTGAATTATGATTTACATCAGAGCTTAGACTGCATGGCTTTTCATCTCCTCTTTCCCCCCAATATTTAGCTTTTTACTTCTGGACAGTGATTTATTTTTTAAAATATCCACAAATTTGCTTCTCTTAACTGACTGATTCTGTGACATTTGCATACACACACATAGAATAGAATAGAGTAGAATAGAATATTGTCAGATACAAGTTTTTTTCTTCCACAGTAATTTCTGATAAAAAATTGAAATAGATTATTCAGTAATTATATGCAAAATTGAAGCATCAAGATTTTGTTATGCAATTGTTTTTCTTTTCATCAAGGAATGTTATGCTGTTAAGAGAAATGAACATGTGTTCCAAAGCCACAACTTTGTCCTAAAAAGAATTAGAAGAAAGCCAGTTTTTCCACATTGATATTATCCAAAATTTTTTAAAATTATTTCATAAGTTTGCTATTGAATTGTAGAAACCATACTTTGGATCTTAATCCCATATCAGACATATGGCTTATAGATCTTTTCTCCTATTCTGTAGGCTGGCTTTTCATTTTGTTGCTCATTTCCTTTGCTGTACAGAAGCTTTTTAGTTTATTGTAGTTCCATTTGTTTATTTTTGCTTTTGTTGTCAGTGCTTTTGGTGTCATCCAAGAAATCATTTTACGACCAATGTTATGAAAATTTTCCCCTTCCTCTTTGTTTTACGATTTTCATTCTTGTGTTTAAGTCTAATTCGCTTTGAGTTGATTTTTTATATCACCATACACAACAATAAGAATTCAATTTTTATTCTTTTCCATGTGCATATACAGTTTTCTCCACACTGTTGAAGAGACTGTCCTTTCTTTCTTGTATAATCATGTCACCCTTGTGGAAGATCATTTGACTGCGTATTCTTGGATTTATTTCTGATTTCTCTGTTCTGTTCCATTGACATGTCTGTGTATTTTTATGCTATTACCATTCTATTGATTATTGAAGCTTAGATTTGTAATATGTTTTGAAATCAGGAAGCATGAAACTACTAGCTTTCTCCTTTTACAAGATTTTTTTTTTATATTGCAGGGTCTGTGTAGTCCGCTTTTCATCAAATGAACAAAATACCTAATAATAATAACTTAGAGGAAGAAAAGCTCAATTTGGCTCATGGTTTCAGAGGTTTGGTCTGTGGTTGGCTGACTTCATTGCTCTGGGCCCAAAGTGAGCAAAGCATCATGGTGGGAGGATGAGGCAGAGGGACTCTCACCTCATAACAGCCAGAAAGCAGAGACAGAATTGAACTCACAGAGGCAAAATATAACCCCTTAAAGCACATCCCCAGTGACCTACGTCCTCTAGCCGTACCCTACTGTCCTATAGTTACCACCCAACATGGTAGTCCTTTCAAATTATTAATCCACCAAATGGATTAATCCACGGATTAGGTTAAGTTCTCATAATCAAATCATTTTGCTTCTGAACATTCTTGCATTGTCTAACATGAACTTTCAGGTTGGGTGGGGGACACCTCGTATTTAAACCATAACAAGTCCTTTATGGTTCTAAAGCTATATGATTTTTTTTTATGGGTACCAGGGATTGAACTCAGGGCCACTCGACACTGAGCCACATCCCAAGCCCTATTTTGTACTTAATTTAGAGACAGGGTCTCACTGAGTTGCTTAGCACCTAGCTTTTGCTCATGCTGGCTTTGAATTCACCATCTTCCTGCCTTAGGCTCCCAAGCTGCTGCGATTATAGGCATGCACCACCGTGCCCAGCTAAGATATGTGAATTTTAGTATTACTTTTTCTTCTACAAAAGACAGCCCTGGGGTTGGATAGTGGTATCACTGACTGTTGATCAAGTTCAGTGGTACGGACATTTTAACAATCCATGAACACAGCATGTCTTTCCCTTCATTTGTATAATCTTTAGTGTTATTCAGCAATGTTTTACAGCTTTCAGTGTACAAGTCTTTCACGTCATTCGTTAAGTTTATTCCTATGTATTTTATCACTTTTGAAGCAACTTTAAATGGGATTGTTTTCTCAATTTCCTTTACAAATTGTTTGTTGTTACTATGTAGAAAATGCAATTTATTATTGTATGATTTTATATTTAGCAACTTTGGTAACTTCATTTATTGTTTCTAACAGTTTTCTTTTGGAATTGTTGATGTTTTCTATATATAAGATCATGTCATCTGTAACTAGAGATAATTTTATTTCTTCCTTTCCAATTCACATGACTTTTCTTGCCTAGTTGCTCTATCTAGAACTTTCAGTACTATGTTGAATAGAAGTTATGGCAATAGGCTAGTTTTCTTCCTATTAATTTTGAGTCTTATTTCATTGTGATCACAAAAGATAATTGGTATGATTTCAGTGTCTTAAATTTGCTAAGAATAGTTTTTTGATTTAACGTATGATCTATACTGTAGAATGTTACTTATACTCCTTATGTAAAATAATGAATTTTCTACTACTTTTGGATGCAATGTTCTATATATGTCTGTTAGATTCATTTGATCTACACAATCAGTCCCTGTTGTCTGTGTGAGATAGGTTCCAGGACCTCTTTGTATCCCAAAATATGTGGGTGCTCAAGTCCTTCCTATGAAATGGCATGTTTTATATATATATGTGTGTGTATACATATATACATACCTACACAAATCTTTTAAATAATCTCTATATTACATGTTATACCTAACAACGTAAATGCCATGTAAATAGTTATTATACTATATTGTTTAGGGAATAGTGACCAGGAAAAGGTCTGTACATGTTTGGTACACATTAGTTTTTTTTTTGAAAAATACTTTAATCTGTGGTTAAATCTTCAGATGCAGAAACTGCTGCCTATAGTCTTGTTCATGTTCCTCTATTTCCTTACTGGTCTGTCTGGATATTCCTTCCATTATTGAAAGTGGAGTATTGAAATCTATTATAATTGTGTTACTGTTTCTCCCTTCACTTGTTAACACTGTGTATCCTCAAATCTAAAGAAAGTCTCTTTTTGACAGCATATACTTGGATCTTGCATTTTAACTTATTCAGTTGCTCTATGTCTTTTTATTAGAAAGTTTAATATACTCACATTTAAAGTAATTAGTGATAGGAAGAACTTACTATTGCCATTTTGTTGGGGTTTTTTTCTACTTATGGGTTTTTTTGGTCCCTCTTTTTTTCTGTCTGTCTTTGTGTTTCATACATTGTTTTATTTCTTTTTCATTTTCTTTTGCAAGGGATATTTTCTGTAGTTATCATAAAACTTACACAAAATAGAGTTATAACAATCTATTTTAAACTGCTAGTAATTTGACTATACTTACATATAAAAACCCTACTCTTAGCGGGGCGCGGGGGGCACAAACCTGTAATCCCAACACTTAAGGAGGCTGAGACAGGAGAATCGCGAGTTCAAAGCCAGCCTCAGCAACAGTGAGGTGTTAAGCAACTCAGTGAGACCCTGTCTCTACAAAAAACACAAAATAGGGCTGGGGATGTGGCTCAGTGGTCGAGTGCCCTTGAGCTCAATCTCCAGTACCAAAACAAAAAAAAAGGAAAAGAAAAAACTACTCTTTTACTCCATGGAAAGTTTTAAGAGGAGTGAGATGATGAAAGAGAAGTTTTTAGGAAGAATAATAATGGTAAATTATCCATATGAATGAGTGTTTAGGGCAGATAAGTGAATTGTTAGTTCAGAAACTGTTGTAAACATTAATCAAGGTGTGATGTAGAAGTAGAAAGGAAACTCATATTTATTGAATCCTTGTTATATTCCATGTATTGTTTTATTTCTACAGCAACTCTGTGATGTTGGTGGTACCATGATTATGTGCTACCACACCTGGCAAAATCAGGTTTTTAAAATGATAAATCCACTACATATATTTACAATTTAATTGATACTACTGTTGATAGACTTCTATAGCCTTTGTTTTGGTTAATTTCAGAAATGTTTTTGTGTTAA
Organism: Xerus rutilus; assembly: GCA_028644305.1. NCBI lineage: Eukaryota > Metazoa > Chordata > Mammalia > Rodentia > Sciuridae > Xerus > Xerus rutilus. The sequence goes on along the minus strand of CM053400.1, from coordinate 65,577,513 downwards.
AGACTGTGCAAACATCTATTTGGAGATTCCATGTTCTATACATAGCCATCAGATTGAGTTTACTAATTTTAGCCATTTAAATATTCTCTATTCTTATGATTTTGTCTGCTTAGTCTATTAATTACTGAGAGAGATGTGTTAAAAATTTCCCAAAAGTGGATTTATCTTTGTATATCTGTTATCTAATATTCAGGCTTTATGTTATTACATGCATAGAATTAAGAGTTTACCTTTGTGGTAAATATAGCCTTTTCTCATTTTTAGTGACTCACTAATAATCTATTTTACCTTAAAATCTACTAGATCTAATATGAATATAATTAGCTTTTTTTTTGGTACTAGGGATTGAACTCAGGGGAACTGGACCACTGAGCCACATCCCCAGCCCTATTTTGTGTTTTATGTAGAAACAGGGTCTCACTGAGTTATTTAGCACCTCGCTCTTGCTGAGGCTGGCTTTGAACTCGTGATTCTCCTGTCTCAGCCTCCCTAACTGCTGGGATTACAGACTCGCGCCACCGTAATTAGCTATTTTGAGTGGTAAATCCCTTGCATATTTTTTGTGGGTATGTGTGTGGACTTTGAATCTTCCTATATTTCTGTTTTAAGTATGTTTCTTATAAATAGCATATAACTCTATATTTTTTCTTTATCCAGTTTTTATTATTCATTTTAAGAATATTTGGTTTTGTAAAATGACAGATAGATAGCCTAGGTTTGCCTTCTTCTCTAAAAGGTTTATTTAGGGCTCTTGGTCAATGGTGCCACCCAGGGTTAATAGCTATTATCACAGAGTAAAGGGACCTATTTCTCTTTAACCACTCATACCTCAGCTGGTTATACCATGGATATGGAACTGATCCAGTTTCTGATACACATTCGCTAATCTAATATTTTATATTCATCAGGGGTTTTTGCTCCCCTGGATGATATTTATAAGTTTTTAGTGTATCTTTATTTTTATTAGCATATCATAACAATACAAAATTATTTACACATGTTAAAATTTTTCTGATCCTCCCAAAAAGGATTTTGCTGCTTCTTCTAAATTATCTATACTTTACATATACCTCTACTTCTATTACAATTCCTATTTAACAACTTTTATCCTAAAGGACCATCTCCTGTACATATTATGAATTCATTATTAAGTACAGAGAGAACAGAGTTTATGTCTTATTTATACTGAAGGCTTAATGTTGTTCTGTTTATTAGGTCTTATGCATAATAAAATGTCAAATGAAAAAATGAACAAACAACTGAATTAAATAGTTAACTATTAGCTATCATGTGATAGGATTCAAATATAATAGCGTTTACATTCTGTACCTCTAATCAGTCTTTGACAATCTTTAAATCTTTCACTTTGAATTCTAGAAAAACAGTATTTTGGATATTAAAGAGTTTAAATCATTAATATTACCAACACGGATTCTTTCAGTTGTAACTAATGGAAATGTAACTCAAGCAGGCTTAAGTAAATATATGAAAAATTTAGGAACTCAATCACTGTACCCAAAACCCCAAACAATATCATGAGAGCCTAGTTACTCCTTTCCCCATTGTTTAATTCATTTATTTCATCTTCAGGCTCTCTCCCCTTGATGGTTTCCCACTGTTCAGGCTTACCTCATCCTTAATGCTATGGTCTTCCCAGCAGTTTCACTAAAGTTTGAAATTTGCTTTTACTAGACTGGTTTGCAGGTACCATGGTTGCTCCTGAACCAATTACTGTTTCTCTGAGTGTAAAATATGCTGATTGACTTAGGAACCTGTCACATATCCACTATTTACAGTAAGAGGTAGTCACACCTTTAAAACCTAAACAAACACTTTTTTCCTTAAGGAAACATAGTTAAGAGAATAGAACTAAATAAGAAAATGTTACCATGTTGAATAGATGTTATATGGTGTTTCCTGAATTGGGAAGGTCTTTTTTATGGTCACTTTGAATGAAGTTTTATTCAGAGAGCAATTAAATGTTATATTCATTATGTTAATAAAAGAATTTCATAGCCTTAAAATTCCTAATCAAATTTAGAGAGTAACTTTCTTCCTAAAATTACCTTTGTCCCTTTATCAGGTTGTTTAACAAAGGGAAATCAGTTGAAGAGCATTTAATATCAACAATGAGTTCCAGACCCTGCTAGTCTCTTAACAGATATATATCCCCTCCGTGTATTTTCACCTTGGTTGATACTCTATAATCTGTTTATTTATTGTCAGATTAACTGTTGGATCCATTACTCTAAATTTAGAAAAACCTTTTCTAAAAAGGCATCCAGAAGAAGTACTTGAATATAAAGTACTCAGCAAATTATTTGAACCTTTGAAAATAAGTGTATTCTGTGTTTCCCAATTTTCAAATGCTTTGTAGTTTTTTGCTCATTTACCTTCCTATTTTATAGCCAGGCACAGTGGTTCATGCTTGTAATCCCAGCACTTAGGGAGGCTGAGACAGGAGCATCACGAATTTGAGTTCAAAGCCAGCCTCAGCAACAGCGAGGTGCTAAGCACCTCAGTGAGACCCTGTCTCTACATAAAACACAAAATAGGGCTGGGAATGTGGCTCAGTGGTCGAGTACCCCTGAGTTCAATCCCTGGTACCAAAAAAACCCTTCCTATTTTAATAACCTCAATGAAAAATGAATGGTACCAAATAGTACTGCCTATCTCCAAATTAGAGCTGATTGATCAAAATATTAACTGATTTATTGTTTATTTTGTGTGCTTACATTGCTATATTCTTTTATAGGGACTCCTTGGAAATAGAGGGCCTCCTGGGCCTCCTGGTCTCAAAGGAACTCAGGTATGGAGGAAATAAATATTCAGTCAACATTTAGGTTCACTTTTTCGTTTTTTATTTTTCATGAAACTTTGGTTTTTGCCTAAACAAATCATTGCCTTAGTGTGGACAATTTTTGACATGAAGGATTTCAAGTTACTATTTTGTATTGGAAGTTATGAAATGGAATTTGGAATTATTTTACAGTGTTCTCTGAGTGCTTCATGTCAGTGGTCTACCATGGGAATGTTTAAGAATTTGAACCCAGAATCTCACTCATATTTATTAGAATTTATATTATTTGTGACTATTTTATATTTGTGACCTAATAAATTATATTTGAATTGTGAATTGATAAAAAATGTTTATCAAATGAATAAGATAAATGATTCCAGGGAGGTCTATATATGTTGCTAAAATCTAATATCAACTAGGAACATCAGTTATTTATTAAAAGGTGAATAAATCAATATATTTAGTAAATATGTCTGTAAATGATGTATGAATACATAACTTTTTATTCTCTTGGTAAACAATAGCTAGAAGTTCTTTATTTTTTATGTTCATCATTAGTGTCCATCTATAGTTTTTGATCCTTATAAGAATGCACCAGATTTTTTATAATTTATGACATTATTTTATCCTAAGAATATTGGACCTACAAATTAGTCAAGAATAATTCTGTAGACAGTAAACCCCATTTATGTAAGATCTGATATACTTCTGAATTACTACACCTTAAGACTAAAAAACATGTTTGTTGAGTTAATTATCAAAATGTACCTAGAGCAAACATATTTTGTATAAGTAATTTTAAAATATAGCAATGTGTATTGATTTCTGTCTATTAAGAATTTAGTTGAGTTCCTCTTTATGAACCCAGCAAAGTGAGATTATTCTTTTTTTTTTTTTTTGTACTGGAGATTGAACTCAGGGGCACTCGACCACTGAGCCGCATCCCCAGCCGTATTTTGTGTTTTATGTAGAGACAGGGTCTCACTGAGTTGCTTAGCGCCTCGCCATTGCTGAGGCTGGCTTTGAACTTGCGATTCTCCTGTCTCAGCCTCCCTAAGTGCTGAAGATTATTCTTAATGAATATTCCCAGTGTTCTTAATGCTAGTTTTGTGATATCCTAATCACTTTCACTATTCTCTACTCCCAATTTTTTGTGTATGACTTATCCTATCTACCAACATAAAAATAATCCAATAGCACATGGTCTCTCTTAAGGTAGATATTATTACAGAAGAAAATCAAATGTTATAGGGTGATACAATTCTAAAATAAAAGAAAATCACAGCATTATTTTTATGATATACCTCAGAATTAGCTTCAGATCCCAAAATAAATATGGAAAACAAGTGATTACATTTTTAAGTGCTTATTTTAGGCCATGATATGTTCTGATCTTTTTTTAAGGGAGAAGAAGGACCAGTTGGACCCTTTGGAGAACTGGGGCCTAGAGTAAGTATCATGTAAATAGTTTTCTATAAATACTTCTTTAAAATAGCTGTTCTATAAATTTTGGGGGGGTGGGGATACTGGGGATTAAACCCAGAGGTACTTAACCACTGAGCCACATTCCCAGCCTTTTTTATATATTTCATTTTGAGATAGAGCCTCTAAAGTGCTCAGAGCCTCTCTAAGTTGCTGAGGCTGGCTTTGAACTTGCATCCTCCTGCCTCAGCCTCTCAAGCCTCTGGGATTACATGTGTATGCCACCATACCTGGCTTTCAAATATTTTTAATAGCATAACATTTTCATGAGTAGCAAAGGACAAAAATTCAAAACAAATTATAGTCATAAAATCTCCCCTATAAAGTAAACCAATAACTGAAATTCTCCAAGGATATTTGGAATTATGCTATGCCTAATTATATATTTGCTTGATTTTTCAGCAGTTTTAATAATTTGTGCAAATTATAAGTTTCTCAAAAAATAATATAAAACAAAATACTTCAGCAATTTTAGTAATATTCTGGAAATTTCTGTTTTCTAAGTGTGTCAGTGAAATTTTGGAAGCAAATGTTAAGTCTTCTTGCCTCCTTTTTCATTGGTAATACCACATTGTAATATATTAACTATTGTTTTCAAGTTCTGAAGATGAATTTCAACATTTTTGACATGCCTGCCTGACCAAATTTTACATTATAATTAAGTATTTAAGGTAATATGTTATATTTATTTTAAGAGGGATTAGATTCACATGAAATACATCACATTCTCTTTTTTTGAAAACATCATAAATTGGTGTTTTTTTTAAGGAATGTTTACATTTGAGGAAATAGTAATTTCATTTGTACCCTTACTCACTAGAACATATATCACTACCATTCAGTTGAAAAGAAGACTTTTTTAATTTTTTGCAAGGAAAATAACACAAAAACTGTTATTTGAATCCAGTAAAATTAATCTTATTTTAAATTTACCTCCCTAGAAAACAAGAGAACCATATTTACTTCTTGTCTACTTAGTCTTAATACTTAACTATTCTTGTTACTATTGGTTGAAGGTCAGTTTTGAGCCCATTATTTCTCTAAGTATGTCACATGAATCAATCCTAATCTTGAAACAATTCTGCAAAACATGTATCTCAGTGAAAATAAGGTTTCAGTATTGCATACTCAAGATAAATGCTCTCAAAATAAATTTAGTGTGACAGAATTTAAATAGGACCATAAGTTACAATTCCATCACTGATGCCTTGAATGGCTTGATCTCAAAAAGATTATGAATTCACTGATATCAGATACTAAGAGATTCTTTCAATAATGTAGATTCAGTGTATAACTATTTCTTAATATGCTTCATGCATGAATGAGTATTACATTATTAAAGATGAAAAGAATATTTTCTCTTATATTCTTTCCAATCAATGTCAATCAATTGAATTACTAAAATGTTATTGTAAATATTACAGAAGACATTTAATAATTTGGTCTCAACTAGATTTCTTATTCTGTATATCTTCCAATTAATTAGAGAAAAATTGATATTTAACAATAATAGAATGATTTTCAGTTCTTTGTTCTGCTTTGTGCTTGGTAGGAAACCATTAAATCATTTTAAGCAAAGCAAAAAAAAAATTAGAACAACTTCTTAGCTAGAAGTTCTGATATAACTTTAAACTACTAAATTTTGTAGTCAAAACAGAATGAGAGCCAGAGGGTTATTTATTTTACTTCATTTTAAAATGAAAAGTGTGAGTTTTTTTAAAAAACAACAATAATAAAAATCTAGATATATAATACCTAGTCAGTACTATCAATTAGTGTTCTATTTATTACTCTCCCCTCACAATTTTTTCTCTTTGTAGATTTGAATTGGTCACACACATTGATTGATTTTCCTAATGCAATGTTATATGATAAGATATCAGTTATTTGATAATAGAAACTATTGTAGGTTAATCCATCCAATATCTAGGATATTGACTTCCTGTCCTCCAGTGATAATATCCTCTACTCCCTTCACCTTCATTGTCAGCAACAATAGCCTCTTCTTATTTTCAGTGATAAACTTCTCATTCTCTAACACATTTTTAATATATTTCTACTTTCTAATATAGTCTATTTTATCCCAATCTAACAGTCTCAATAGGAATTTCAATCAATTGATCCCATTGTCTTTCCAATGTTTATCTCGCTCATGACCCCATATCCCTCCTTATCCTGCTGAAAACATTATAATTATCCCTCTGAGTTGTTTCCCTTCCCACTTATTCTTTTACATTTCCAAATTATTATTTCATACTTTCTCTCCTCAAATCTTATTCACATCACTTTCATTTTTAGCCTTTATTTTGCTTCCTCCTCTCTGAGAGGATTAAAGCAATCTGAAGAGAACTTGCACAATGTTTTACCATTGCATCTACGCACCTCTCTCTGTCTATGCCCATTTACTCTGCCTTTTATCATCTTTTGTGACTGAACAGGTCATTTTTCTGTTCACTGTGACACACTTTGTCCTTTTATAGAAGAACATGTTACAGCAATTCTCCCCTTTGCTTCTTGAATCCTAATTCTTTTCCTTCTACTAGATCATTCTTGTCAACAAATAGACCTACTATTATTTCTTTCACCTTAAAAACAAAAACATTTATATTGATTCCAATTTCCCGCCAAGTGTTAATTTCATTTCTCTCCTTCCCTTTTCAGTAAATTTCCTCAAAAGTATTATTTATATATGTTCTTTTCAATTTTGTTCTCCTGATATCTGAGTAAACTATTTTTGCCCCCTCTGTTCCAACACAAATGATTTCCTACAGGTCATTGGTAGCCCTCATGTTGCTGAATCCAGTGATCATTTCTCAACCCTCATAATCCTCATATTTCTCAATGCTTATGTCCCTCGGAATATGACAAGATCACTCTGTCCTCCTGGAAACACTTGAATTTCTTCCTAACTCTCTGGTATCAAATTTCATAGTTTCCTCACTTCTTCAAGTGAGAAAATTTTGGAATGCCTCCAGTATTGGCAATGGAGATCTATTTTCTATCTATACTCACTGCCTAGACAAAATGATCCAGTCCTAAGGCTTTAAATACCATCTAGATACTGATAGTTTGCAAAATTATATCTTTAGATCAGAACCTTCTACCCTTGAACACTGCACTTGTATAACTACCTTAGGATCTTTATGCTTAGACATCTAACAAGCATATCTAACTAAAATGTCCAAATTTCACCTTTTAATTTAACCCCAAAACATATTCTTACATGTCTTCCTCATTTTTTTGTTCAGTTATTCAGATTAAAAACCTGAGTTTATTCTTGATTCTTCTCTTTCTCCCACATTCTACGCATGACCTGACAGCAGTTCCTGGAAACTCTACATTCAAACCATATCCAGAATCTTACCATAACTTAAGCCTCCACCACAATCTATACTTGGATCTTTGCAGTAGACTTGTGCTTTTTGTTTTTTGTTTGGGTACTGGGGATTGAACTCAGGGGCACTCGACCACTGAGCCACATCCCCAGCCCTATTTTATGTTTTATGTAGAGACAGGGTCTCACTGAGTTGCTTAGCACCTCACCATTGCCGAGGCTGGCTTTGAACTTGCGATTCTTCTGTCTCAGCCTCCCTAAGTGCTGGGATTACAGGTTTGAGCCACTGCGCCCAGCTTAGACTTGTGTTTTGTTTGGACTTTCTCCTCCTCTTGCATCAAAGTGATCCTGTTGAAACTTAGATCATATCACTTTTATTTTCAAAGCTCATCTAAGGCTTCCTATAGAATAGAATCCAAAGCCCTTATTGTAACTGACAATGTCCTACAAGACATGGCTTTTCATTTCCTATTCCTTCCTTACTTATCCTCTTATTCATCTTCTTCTTTCTTAATTCTACTCTAGCTGCCTTGGCTCCTCACAGGTGCTCCAGTACACCATGTCTGTTCCTGCCAACATACTTTTGTACATGCTCTTCCTCTGCCTGCAGTGTTCTGTCTTCAGATAGTCACATAACTTGTCCCTTTCTTTAAGACTTCATTCAGGTGCCACATTTTCAGTGAGATTTTTTCCTCCCTGGAAATACCAAAAATTTCAACAAAATTCCATACCATAAATAGTGAATCTGACAGAAATGTAGTTTATTACAGAAATGGAAGATTAAACCATCAGTTTCTGTCTAAAAACCAAAAGTTATAATGTAGAGCAGTAAAGATGCTAAGATACTAAACACTATAACCACAGAAGATATATATGTGGTTATATATGTTTAAGAGTCTGTATCTCCCTCCCTGCTTGATTTGTTGTCTTTCATTTTATTTACCACCACCTGCCATCCTAACTTGCTATACATATGCATATATATGGTATGTTATTTAAAAGTACATATAATTTTATAAGTATATTTAATATACAACATAATTTTTAAAAACTGACTTTTTAAAAAATTATGTCATCTTTACTAAAAATGTAAGCTGTAGAAAATAGGTATGTTTAGTGCTCCCTCATTTCCCAGAATCTAGAACTGTGCATGGCATAGGAGACAGTCAAAAAGTATTCAAAGCATGAGTGGCTAATCAGTATGATAAAATGCATTTATCATAACTTTGAAGTGTTTAATTTTATGAGTAGTTTACATTTCATAAACCTTAGGAAACTTTCAGAAATTAGAATAACTAAACATAGCACTTTTTTTTTCTTTCATTCTGTTCTCTTATAGGGAAAACCAGGTCGAAAGGGATATATGGGTGAACCAGGACCAGAAGGCTTAAAGGTAAAGTGTCTGATTTTATTTTTGGTTTTAAAATATAATTTTCAAAAAGGTAAAATTCTGACTTTTATACAAATATGAATGAGTACAAGTCAACTTACAGAGAACCAGTAAGATGTTAAGAATGGTTCAAAGGGCAATTGAGAATATATATATTCATATTCATATTTGTATAGATATGCAATTTAATTAAGAATGTTAGGGTAAGATTTGTGGTTAGATACAAGGCAATAAACCATAGTTTTGAGATTATATATTCCACTGATCAGAAATCAATGAGTTAACATCATTTTATGAAGTCTGAGTTCTTTATAGTAAACAGTGAGTCTAATTAAGTATATTCCTTACCATGTTGAAAGAATGTATCACCCTTTTTTGGTTTTTTAGTTTTTTGCCTTATTTACAAGTTTGGATAATCTTCTATAACACCTGCAACTATAAAGTAATGCAGCAGTTTAATGTGTACAGCATGAAGGTTTGAAAGAAAATAGCCTGTAAGAATTGCTAACTTTTGCAAATTTCAAATTTAACTGAAAAGAAAAACAAAATGATTGCCAAATTTTCCAAAGACCAAATTTTTATATGAAACTCATCATTGTTGTAATGCTTGAAAGTATAAGCAACACTTTCTAAGGTCAGTGAGGAAATATAAGTTTAAGTGCTTTTTAACTAGCAGCATGTCTGTCTGAAGCTCAAATCATACTGGTAGAATCTGTGTACCTAACTCTTTCTTAACATAATATACAAAACCTCTCAGAAAATAGAAGCACAGTGTTTGTAAGGAAAAGGCTTAATCAGTTCTCTTTTACCATGATTAATCCCCGTACTGCCTCAGAGTGCCAGGGAATCCAACTGTGAGCTGCCATCTAAACTGGCAAGAAAGCGAATCTTATTCATTATTGATATCCCACTCCTCCCTAGAATGACATCAGAATCTAGGTTACTTTTGTATTATTCAGGCAATGGAAGAAATTCTGTAATGTTCATTATTCTCCAGCTGTCAAAGTTGTGATTCAGTACATCATGTAGCTATTTAACTGGGGCCTAGAACTCTCTGAGGAAGCGCTAGAGAGTTGTTTAAAAGTCACCAACTTTCTAATTCCAGCACTTCGGGAGGCTGAGACAGGAGAATTGGGAGTTCAAAGCCAGCCTCAGCAACTGCGAGGCACCTCTAGGCAACTGAGTGAGACTCTGTCTCCAAATAAAATACAAAATAGGGCTGGGGATGTGGCTCACTGGTCAAGTGCCCCTGAGTTCAATCCCTGGTACCACAAAAAAAAAAAAAAAAAACCAGTCACCAAATTCACAGAAATGTAGGATCTCTGTTTTCTGTCTAGTCCTGGGGAAAAATTTCTCTCTCTCTCTCTTCCTCCTCCCTCCCCTTCTCTCCCTCTCTTTACTTTCTGAAAACTAAAGCAACAATGAAAGTAATCTGTTCCTCACATAACTTCTCCTTTCTGCCTATTAACATAAACCTTTGTGTCTAACTAACACAAAATGTTCCTTTCTCAGTGGGGGGCAACTTCTTGATAAGGACAAAAAAATACTAAAAAATTAATTCTAAAACTTAATCTGTGTTATCCTGCCATAAATTAGACAAAGGGTGTCTAATGATCTCTCTGTCAAGAGCTAGGTACTATAACTTAATAAAATGCTACATTCTTTGCTGTTTACCTAAATATACAAAAATTGAAGAGAAAATTTGTATAGACTTTGAAAGTTTATCTCAAAGTAATTTACTCATGATGAATATTGGGTTTCTGTTTAAAATCAATAATATTTCAGTAGAAATACTATGTGAACCACAGATGTGAGCTGCATTATAAAGTAAAACAAGCAGGTAAAATTAATTTTAATAAAATATTTTATTTAACCCAAGATACAAAATATTATCCTTTCAATATGTAATCAGTATTAAAATTAGCAATGAGATATTTTGTATTCTTTGTTGGTGTAAAGGTTTTAAAATCTAATGTACATTTTACACTTCTGTTACATTTCAATCAGACCAACCCATTTTAAATACTCAGAAGCCATATATCTTCTGTGGTTATAGTGTTTAATATCTTAGCATCTTACTGCTCTACACTATAATATAACTTTTAGTTTTTAGACAAAAATTGATGGCTTAATCTTCCATTTCTGTAATAAAGTACATTTCTGTCAGATTCAGTATTTGAGGTATCCTAAACTTAATCCTCTACCTTTCATTTACTTATACCTTTGTTCATGCCATTATTCATCACTGAAAATGACCATTTCTCAGCAACACTTAAGTATTCCCTATTTCATAGGGCCCTATTCAGATACATAATTTCACAATTCATTATTTGAAGTCACTAATGGTTGGATTTTTGAAAAGTAATATAGTGCATATGTTGTTCTACCAAACACTACCTGCAGGCAGTAGGACAGTAAACATAATCAGATTAGTATTTCTGCAATGGAGTGTAGGGGAACTCAGAGTCATTGGAATAAATCAAGGCTCAAAATGGTCTCTAGATTATTCAAATAGGTCAAAATTGCCACCAAATGACTTGTGAGAAACGTTGGGTTTTAAGAGCTCTATGGATTGCAAAATTGTGGAATATACATTACTTCTCCATTGTTGCCAGCTTTTGCTACTTATGTTCACAGAGTGCTTGCCTCTACATACTCCTTCCATACTTATCTGTGGTATTTTTCCTCTTCTACTTGAGCAAATAGGACAACCGTATGGGCAAGGGCTTTAATTTTATTCTTTTCATATCATCACTCACAGTGCCCACCATGCTGTCTTTGAAAGAGTACAAATAAAATATTTTACTTTTAAAAATTTTGTTTATAAAAGCGTTTTTAAAGTGAATAAGAGTAATGAATAGAAGAAAGTAATTTAAAATAATATTTTATTAGTGTTTGAATGAAAATTTATTAATAGTTTATTACTGTTTGGAAATGGAGGAAAAGCCACATTACATAAAAATACTATAACAGAGTTTTGAATAACTCAGATTTCCTTTGCCTTTTTTTAGGGTATGTTTTGATAATTACATAAAAATAAAAACTGAAAATCAGTCATGAGTAATACTGTTGAAAATTATATTTATAATTTTATATTCTTTATTATCAGGGAGAAGTAGGAGATCAAGGAGATATTGGAAAAATTGGTGAAATGGTAAGTTTTTTTATGTGCTTGCTTTCATTATTTTTATCATCTGTAAGCATTTTTAGGAATCATGCTAAGCATAATCAGTTAACCATAATCATGCTAGCAAGAATTAGAGTAATATTCACTAAAAATTGCAGTTCATTTCTGATGTTTCTGTTGACAAATACAGCCTACTCTACAAAAGAGAAATGAGGGAAAACATGCTCAGTAATATTTTTATCTAAAATTATATTTATGACCTTAGAAAACTCTTGTTTCTTATGTCTGATATTCAATTTTAGTTCTGGTAACTTCATTCTAAATTTTACTTTGTCCTTTTTCATTATTAAAACATTTATTAAATAATAAATTTTAGTTTTAAGATAATTTTTCTTAAAATCTGAATGGTTGGGGTAAACCAAGAGGCAATGAACTAAAAAGTACAATTATTTTCCTCAGATAGTTTGTTATTAACCTCCCATTGTTATACAAATATAAGCCTTCAAATTATATTTGATTCAGGTCTGTTAGAAATAATTTTGTTTTCTATAATGAGGTAAGCCAACTAAAATATTCTCAACAAATGAACCCACATAATATATATTAAATGATAAATTAACTTAAGTGAATTTATTTACAGTATGCTAGGTTAATTATCTCAGAGAAAGTGATATAATTTTATAACTTGGTAATCAAATTCCTTATAGCCTGTCTTACCACTTATATCAGAAGTAAAATATTCTGTAAAATTGTTTTGAAAGTTTAAGTAATTAAACAATTATAAATTCTGGTCTTATAATAAAAACTAAATTTTCTATCCATTAATTATTAATAAACATAAATAGAGGATTGTCTTAGAAGATCATTGCTACTCTGTTACCTGATTGATTAGACAAGTAATTTTTTGTTCTTTTTGCTGCAAAAAGATGTGTTAAAGGCTCAGTGGTAGAGTGCTGCTTAGCATGTACAAGGTTCTAGGTTCAATCCTCAGTACTGAAAAAAAAATAAACTCAAAGACATTCCAATGGAGTATTCATATCAGTTAGATTATTCAAAATTTCTCATCAAATAAGATTGTACCTTATATTTCTCTGAGGTCACTCAATGAACTTAAATTCTGACATTTCTGAATGTCAAATTGATAAGGAAATATATGCAAACTAGTGTATCAAAGTTAAAATACCAGTGAGGAACATCTTTTCTTAAAAGGGCATCTTATATATTAGATCTTTAAGTATTATTTACTTTTACATGCTGGACTTATTCTACACAGTATAGGAAATCGTTGCCAGTGCTATCCTTAGGAAGTGGGCTGTCTTGGCAGATAATATATTTTTGTCACTGGAAAGAAAATAACATTTATTGATGATTTGCTATATGCCAACCATCAGCTAATGCTAAATGATGTTTCATATTATTGTATTTTGTTTAATTCTCAACAGTCTTAAAACATACATTTTGTTATTCCAGTTTTTAAAATGAGAAAACTATAGCACAGGGAAAAACCAGTTTTAAATTACATAGCTAATAAATTGCTGAACTGAAATTTAAACTCAGCCAAACTCAAAATCCAAATTTCCGCATTATATTATGCTATGATATTTTAATGTTAGTTGACAAAGATTTGGCATAGATGTAGAGATGTACTTTACATGTCAAATAAATTATTGAGCAAAGGACATTCCCAGCTTTGAGATTCTTTCTCTTTAGAGTTGTGAAATAATTTTTTTCAACTACTGCCTATATTGAGTTAATTTGAAAAATAGAAAATGCCTAAAGAATACTTGGGTTTCAGTAATTCCCAGCTTTATTTAGTCTTGTTAATTTTCATATCTTATAAATATACTTAATCTAGTCCCAAGTTTTCTTACAAAGAAAACTTGAGAGAGATGAGAAGATACAATTGTATTTCATGACATTAGTCTTGTAGTTTGGGATATCCCAGCTTAATTGGATCAAATAATTTTCACTTTGTCCAATCTTTTTTTACAGTCATTTAAATTGCCTTAACTGGACACTCTCCAGTTTTGTTTCCTTCTAGACTTACACTAATTAAAACCAAACTTGTGATAGAGTATTTCAAACACAGCAATGTCATCTATATTTTATGTCTCTACACACATTATATTCATTTTCTTTAAAGAATTGTAATGTCCCCTAAATGTGTCTCTAATTTCAAAAGATGCCTTTCACTGCCCTCATTCTAGCATCAAATTTTTTACAAGTAAATCTAGTATTTTCCCACCATAGTTAACGCTTCTTTCTGTCTTAAATTGTCTAGAATAAAAGTACTTGAAGAGCTTTAAGGAAAAGAAAGAATGTACTTTTCAGTATTGGTCAAGAGACCAGAATTAGGGTAAATAAATTGCCTGTGTAAGGGAACTGTTTATGGTTTACTAAAGGTAAGAATATTTTAATAGAAATTCAAGCACTCAAATAGACTATTCCATACAGTGATTCAATACCTCATTATTAGAAGGTTTAATGACTGTCCTCAATCATTAATTCAGCAAATATTTACTAATTGAATTGGGCATATTTTGAACATATGATCACTGTCTTTGTCAAACTTAGCATTGATTGGAAATTTGACAGACATTAAATAATCACCTAAAGAAATATATAATGATAAACTGTGATACCTTCTATAAAGGAAAAGTTTAAGGGTACTTTGGCAAGGATGCCAAATTTAGATCAGAAGACATGAGAAGGCCATTTTGAGAAAACAAAGTGAGTTATAACCATAAAGATAGGTATAAATGATATGAGTTAGCTGGGAAAGAGGAGAGAGAAAGAACATTATTGTATATACAATAAAACATACTTCCTACCTTTGCCACTTATCTCCCTTCAGGGAAATTAATTAAGATCTTTAAATATTTGCTTTCTCAGAAGAAAAAAAGTGAAAATAACTACCTCATAGAGTTTCTTATTAAACATAACACACATAAAGCACTTGGCACAGTGAGAGTCACACAGGAAAACTTGATAAAGATTAGCTGCTGTTGTGGTGGTGTTTATGGTTACATGTGACAGTGGGAAAGCAGTTAGCTGTTTTGTGGACCTGAAAAAAAGTCAGTTTGGATAAGCCTTGATGAACAAAGGGAAAAGCCATCTGAGATGTTACTAGCCAGGAGGCAGAAACCAATCATTCAGGGCAATTGTTATTACTTGATACTAGAATCAGTGAGGAATCACGGAGTATACTAAGTAAGCCAATGCCATGGTTAAGTTTTATCTTAGGATTAGTCTGGTTCTATTGGGAAGTTAGAACATGGCTGAGAGGGTAAGTAGGAAAGGACAAGCCAGTTAGGATGCTGCTGCAATAGTCTGAACCAGGATGATGGCAGTGTTCATAAAAAGAAGTGAATGAATTTGAGATACATTTGTTTGAGGTTTTAGATCAGATAGATGTAGGCTACAAAAAAGGGAAGTGGTGGATTCTAGAAAGTCCTTAGCATACAATAGCTCTTTGATAGCAAAACTATTATTTCTCAGGAATATTTTAGTACATATGATGTCTAAGTATAATTCTAATTCTAACCATCTATGACTCTTTCATAAGAATTTTATTGCTTTTAGTCTTCCTCTCATCTACTAATTTGACTTTATTTTTTCTGTCCCTTTTCTAGTTTTATTATCTTTCTGAAGCTGTAGCAAAAAGAACTAGAGTAGATATTTTAGAGAAAAATGACTTTGTCAGCTTTGCCCACAAGTAGAACAATGACTTCTATTATGTTATGTTATTGTTGAGGTTACTCAAAGCCATGCAAGCATTTTCCTCTAAGAGGAAACTGGGGATGCCTTTAGAAAATTATCAACAGTGTCCCCTAGAATCTTCTAATAATTTAATTATTAATTTAAATATAAAATATGAATATTATTCTAATAATTTAATTATTAATTTAAATATAAAATATGAATATTATTCCATAAAGTGTCCTTGATTTTATTAACTTTCAGTTACTACATTTCTACCCACGTGAAGAGATTTATGATTATTCTGTAGTCTGGCCATATTGATTTATCTCTTCAAATATAACCCAGCAGATTTGATTGATTTTACCTTATTCGTTCCTTAATTTATCAACTTAGCAAGATTTCATAAGCATATCCTGTCTTCTACTGCCTTCCCTCTGGCATGCTAACACAGTAAGTGTTGAACAAGAATGAGGAAGAAAGACCATGGGTAATCCTCAAAATCAGGTACTCTACTTTTCACCCAAAACTTTAAGAATCATAGACCCTCTGTTGCCAGATTCCACACTGGAATTCATTCAAAATCAAAAAGAGGTGAAGTCATCAGGGAAATAAAAAGAAAGAAATCTACTTTTTGAAGACTTATTATTATCTCACATTATCTTGGGATGACCCTTGTAAAATAAATCTTCTTATTGCCATTCTATAAATGCAGAAACTGAAATTTATTGAAGTTATATAATTAATGTTCAAATTTATATAACTGATAAGAAACAGATCTGGATTTCATATCCAAGATTTCTATCTGTAGTTTCAAGACTCCTTTTTCTGCATCAAGTAATCATCAATTCGTCCTGTTTTTAAATATAACCTTGAAGTACATCCTTGGGAATTAGTAGGTAGGAATATTTGAATTAATGACTAGGAATATTTGAAATCAGGCAAAGTAAAATTTGATTATATAATATTCTAAGCCAAGCTACCAATTTTATTTTTAAAATATTCTCAAGTGTTATTGGTTTCTAAGGAGTATGGAAACAATGTATTTATAATGGAAACAGGAAAGATTTTGAATGAGATGGAAAAATATTTTAAAAGTGCTCAGCTTAAACCATATTTAATATCATAGTTAGTTTTGCTGCTCTCTAGTAGAATTGCCATGAGATTAGTTAGATACATGCTTATTTTATTTTATTTTGTTTTATGAGTATTATTTATTATTTAAGAGGACAATTCCAGCTTTAAAGAAACTTAAGTCATAAGAAGTCATGAATGCCCCAGAAGATGGTGGCATCATTTAGCCAAACAATAATAACCAAAAGTGTACCAGTTGCCCTAAAGTAGGACCTTTAGTCTCAGTGGTATTCTCTTAAAAAATATCATATACTCTTTCCTCATTTTAAGCTATATATATCTATAGCACAGCTACAAACTTATTGTATCCCTCCTATATGGCTGAGAGTGTTAATTTTTCTCAAGAAATAGGAAGTTGCACAAAATGTATATCCATAACACATTTCAGCATCAGGAGGATGTTTACTTAAATATGGTGAAAATAGTTACCATTTATTGAAACCTTTTTATATGCCAGCTATTTTGAATATCTTATATCATTTAATTCTCATAATGACTCTGGGAAATAATTATTATTTCTATTTTATAAAAAGGGAATTTATGTTTCAGAGAAGTTAAATAAACTTGTCCAGAGTCAAATAGTATAGTAGCAGAGACTAGACTACAAAAGAAATACCTCTAACTTTTCCATCAGCCTGCTTCCTCTTAACAATTAGCTGAATATTTCTGATTTTATTGTAAATAAATACCTGATGTCTTGTTATTATTGCATGAAGTTAGAGGTCATGAGATCATGCGTACCACATTATGATTTGAAAAACAATTCTTCAAAAATCACAGCATGTTAAGATGATTGTCTTAGGATCATGTATTTGAAATTTATCATCTTTAAAATGTATGAATATCATCACTTATCTGATTAAGAAGCCGTAGTGAATTATTTTCTCAAGATTATCATGTCTGTGAAGGCATAGAAAATTAGAAGGAAGTATGAATAAGTGGCAGTCAAAAAGTGAAGATACAGAAAATGTGTGGACATATCAGTGGATATGAACAGAGAAGATATATGACATTACAATTCCAGGTACATTGAAGGGACGTGAATTTAAAAGGACAATCCCATCCAACCCACCATTGTCTGAAAACTAGTTACAGGAACCTCCAAGGTGAGCTACTACTTTACAAGTGGGTTGCCAATGGTTTTTAGATAAGAAATGTATCTAAGAAAGTCCCTAAATTTCCAGGTACATTTGAGGTACTTAAAATTTTGTAAGGATTTCTAGGTCCTTTGGACTATTAAATATACCGTTTTCTTGACCTGAAAATTATGACATCTCTTTGGAAAAGCAGAGAAAATTACTAGAAAAATCACAAATCCTGTATTAGCTACAGCCCTACAGCTATGAAAGCTAAAGGGCATGGATAAATGAAGAGGACAGAAAATTCTTCATATCACACAAAATGAAATATTTTTAAACTAGTAAGAGATAAATCAATATTAAATCATGTGTAAGTTGTTACTAAGCAGGAAGTAATAAAAATGAAAGAAGTTCACATGATTATAATATAAAAGCAAAAGGCTAAATTCCTATCCATAGGAAAAGGAAAGATATACATGATGCTGAGCTACAAGCGAGAAACAGAAGTTCTGGGAAACTAGCATACCTTGAAATGTATAAATGCTTCTATGCTTCATTTTATATTCAGCCTCATTTTATATTCATTTTTTTAATTCTTAGTAAATGTATACTTAGTAACTATTAAAATAAAATATTCCAAAAAAAAGGAATAAGATACAGCATTCTGTAATGATACAGATTCAGTATCATTTATGTAATGATACAGAAAACAAGGTATTTGTCATACATGCCATATTAAAGTCTTATGGTTTCTCAGGAGAGGACAGAGCAAGATGGGAGAATGGGATTCTCCAATGACCATTCTCATGCAGAAACATAAATTTGAAAAAATATTTACAGATGTAAATACCTTCACAAGAGTTAAGGAAACCAGGGGAGAGAACATAGTACCTGGTTATAGCATAATAATGAGAAAAGACCATTGAAGAAAGTAGGAAGAACAATTTTACATTACCCACATCATCAATGCCTCCCTGAACTCCAAGCAGCAGTGTGGTGAGAGATATAATCCACATAGGGAAAAGAGGGAAGTAAGCATGAGACTTTGCCTTGAATCCCAATGCTATGCCCACCACTCAACTGGTACTTGTAGGCCAGGCCTCCACACCTGCCCTGGCATCAGATAACATATAACATGTAGCTCTCAGATCTAAAATTACCCTACTGGGTATATATACAAAGAAAGTAAAATCAGTACATCAAAGAAATATTTGTACTCTCATGTTTCTTGCAACACTTTTCACAAAAACCAAGACACAGAAACAACCTACGTGTCATTGATGGATGGATTAAGAAAGTGTTATATACACAAACATACACACACACACACACACGCACACAAATATATACATTTATATAAATGGAATGCTATTTCACCCTAAAAAGAGAGGGGTAAAGATACCCTGTAATTTGTATCAGTATGGATAGAACATTATGTTGAGTGAAAATAATCTAGGTAAAGAAAGACAAGTACTGCATGATCTTGAAGAATATTAAGAGTAGGTGATAAGTGTTCTTACCACAAAAGAGCAACGGCTGTGTGAGATAATGTATGTTAATTAAATCTGCTATATGAGTTAAATAAATACAATTTTATCTATTAATTAAAACAAAATAGTGTCTCAGATTGCGCAAATTGGAAGAGCAATAAACTATTCTTTCTAAAGATTTGACTTAAAAGAAATCTTAAAATAAAAACATTGTCCTTCCACTAGCATCAGTGTTTTTTAGATGTGAACATTTATTGTGCTTACTATGTAGCAACAATTGGCCTATTAGCCTTCTAAGGGAACATAATATTGATCACTTTCTCTGTTTTAGAATTTCTTCTAGTTTTTAAGGATTTACTCCTAAAAATTATTTTATTTATTTATTTTTTCCATGTAATGCCATAATTGTTTTTCTTTTAATTTATTCTACTTAGGTATACAAGATAGCAGAATGCATTTTCATTCATTGTACACAGACAGAACACAACTTTTCATTTCTCTGGTTGTGCGTGACGTAGAATCACACCCTGTATGCAGTCATACATGAAGATAGGGCAATGATGTCCATCTCATTCCACCATCTTTCCTACCCCCATGTCCTCTCCCCTGTCACTCCCCTTTAACCAAATTTCCTCCATTCTTCCCATGTCCCCTTCCCCATTATGGATTAGTATCCACTTATCAGAGAGAACATTCAGCCTTTGCTTTTTTGGGATTGGCTCACTTCATTTAGCATGATATTCTCCAACTCCATCCATTTACCTGCAAATGCCATAATTTTATTCTCTTTTATTACTGTGTAATATTCCATTGTATATATATACCACAGCTTCTTTATCCATTCATCTATCAAAGGGCATCTAGGTTGGTTCCACAGTTTAGCTATTGTGAATTGAGCTGCTATAAACATTGAAGTGGCTGCATCACTGTAGTATATGCTGTTTTTAAGTCTTCTGGGTATAGACCGAGGAGTGGGATAGCAGGCTCAAATGGTGGTTCCATTCCATGTTTTCTAAGGAATCTCCATACTGCTTTCCAGATTGGTTGCACCAATTTGCAGTCCCACCAGCAATATATGAGTGTGCCTTTTCCCCCACAGCCTCAACAACACTTACTGTTGTTTGTATTCTTCATAACTTCCATGCTGACTGGCATGAGATGAAATCTTAGAGTAGTTTTGATTTGCATTTCTCTAATTGCTAGAAATGATGAACATTTTTTCATATGTCTGTTGTTGGATTGTATATCTTCATTTGTGAAGTTTGTGTTCAGCTCTTTGGCCCATTTATTGATTGGATTGTTTGGTTTTTTGGTGTTAAGTTTTTTGAGTTCTTTATATATCCTGGAGATTAGTGCTCTATCTGATGTGCATGTGGCAAAAATTTGCTCCCAGAATGTAGACTCTCTGTTCACTTCATTGATTGTTTCTTTTGCTTTCTTTGGAAGAAGCTTTGTAGTTTGAATCCTTTCCATTTATGGATTCTTGATTTTACTTCTTGCACTATAGGAGTCTTATTAAGGAAGTAAGGTCCTAAGCCGACATAAGGAAGATTTAGGCCTACGTTTTCTTCTATAGGTGCAGGGTCTCTGGTCTAATTCCTAGCTTCTTGATCCACTTTGAGCTGAGTTTTGTGCATGGTGAGAGATATGGGTTTAGTTTCATTTTGCTGCATATGATTTCCAATTTTCCCAGCACCATTTGTTGAAGAGGCTATCTTTTCTCCAATGTACATGTTTGGCACCTTTGTCTAGTATAAGATAACTGTATTTAAGTGGGTTTGTCTCTGTGTCTTCTATTCTCTGCCATTGGTCTACATGTCTATTTTGGTGCCAGTACCATGTTGTTTTTGTTACTATAGCTTTGTAGTATAGTGTAAGGTCTGGTATTGTGATGCCTCCTGCTTCCCTCCTCTTGCTAAGGATTGCTTTGGCTATTCTGGGTTTCTTATTCTTCCAAATGAATTTCATGATTGCCTCTTCTATATAAGGAATGACATTGGGATTTAAATTGGAATCACATTGAATCTATATATTGCTTTGGGTAGTATGGCCATTTTGACAATATTGATTCTGCCTATCCAAGAGCATAGGAGATTTTTTCATTTTCTAAAGTCTTGTTCAATTTATTTCTTTAGTGTTCTGTAGTTTTCATTGTAGAGGTCTTTCACCTCTTTTGTTAATTGATTCCCAAGTATTTTATTTTTTTGAGGCTATTGTGAATGGGGTAGTTTTCCTGATTTCTCTTTCAGAGGGTTCATCACTGATGTATAGAAATGCAATTGATTTATGGGAATTGATTTTATATCCTACTACTTTGCTGAATTTATTTATTAATTCTAGAAGTTTTCTGGTGGAATTTTTTGGATCCTCTAAGTATAGAATCATGTCATCAGCAAATAATGATAGTTCAAATTCTTTTCCTATTCATATCACTTTAATTTCTTTCATCTAATTGCTCTGGTTAGTGTTTCAAGGACTATGTTGAATAGAAGTGGTGAAAGAGGGCATCCCTGTCTTGTTCCCATTTTTAGAGGGAATGCTTTAAATTCTTCTCCATTTAGGATGATGTTGGCCTTGTGTTTAGCATAGATTGCTTTTACAAAGTTGAAGTATGTTCCTACTATCCCTAATTTTTCTAGCGTTTTGAACATAAAAGGCTGCTGTATTTTGTCAAATGCTTTCTCTGCATCAATTGATAAAATCATATGATTCTTGTCTTTAATTCTGTTAATGTGATGGGTTATGTTTATTGATTTCCGTATGTTGAACCAACCTTACATCTCTGGAATGAACCCCACTTGATCATGGTGCACTAGTTTTTTAATATGCTTTTGTATGTGATATGCCAAAATTTTATTGAGAATTTTTGCATCTATATTCATCAGGTATATTGGTCTGAAATTTCCCTTTTTTGAGTGTCTCTGTCTGGTTTTGGTATCAGGGTGATACTCACCTCATAGAATGAGTTTGGAAGGGTTCCCTCCTTTTCTATTTTGTGGAATAGTTTGAGAAGTATTGGTATTAATTCTTTGTAGGTCTTGTAGAACTCGGTTGAGAATCTGCCTGGCCCAGGCTTTTCTTGATTGTAGGCTTTTGATGGCATATTCTATTTCCTTGCTTGAAATTGATCTGTTTAAGTTGTGTGTATCTTCTCCTGGTTCAGTTTGGCTGGGTCATATGCTTCCAGAAATTTCTTGGTATTTTTAGGGTTTTCTATTTTACTGGAGTATAAATTTTCAAAATAGTTTCTAATTATCCTCTGTATTTCAGTAGTATCTGTCATGATGTTTCCATTTTCATCACAAATCTTAGCAATTTGGGTTTTCTCTCTCCTTCTTTTTGTTAGAGTAGCTAACAATTAAACAAAATATAAATTTTGTTTATATTTTCAAAGAACTAGCTTTTTGTTTTGTCAATTTTTCGAATTGTTTCTTTTGTTTCAATTTCATTGACTTCAGCCCTGATTTTAATTATTTCCTGTCTTCTACTTCTTTTGGTGTTGGTTTGTGTAAATATCACACGACCAGCAGAAGATGAATTAAGCCACTCGGCAAGGCTTTATTGGAATGAGCCCTCGGACCAGATCCCCCGTCCATCAGAGCGGGTCGGGAGAAATGGCGTCGGAGATTCCGTGCATAGAGAATTTCAAGAAAACCCGGTCAGGAAGGGGAGGGCTTGGGTACAGGAAAAGAAGGCCAGAGTCCTTCCTGATGGGTCAGGAAAACTCGCTGGTTGACAGGAGGCGTGTCCACTAGTGACGTCACATCTGGTTTGCAGCTCCGCTGACCAGCTTCCTTATTTGGGCATCTTGGACCCTGACCAAACCTGACAGTTTGTTCTTCTTTTTCTAGGGCTTTGAAGTGTAGTCATTTATTTGTTGACTTTTTCTTCTTTTAATGAATGAACTTAATTCAATGAACTGTCCTCTTAGCATTGCCTTCATAGTGTCCCAGAGATTTTGATATGTGGTATCAGAGTTTTCATTTACCTCTAAGAACTTTTTTATCTCTTCCCTGATGTCTTCTGTTATCCATGCATCATTCAATAGCATATTATTTAGTCTCCAGGTGTTGGAGTAGTTTCTATTTTTTTAATCTGTCATTGATTTCTAATTTTATTCCATTGTGGTCCGATAGGATGCAGAGTAGTATCTCTGGTTTTCATATTTGCTAAGACTAGCTTTGTGGCATAACATATGATCTATTTGAGAGAGGGATCCATGTGCTGCTGAGAAAAAAGTGTATTCACTCATTGATGGATGCAATACTCTATATATGTCTGTTAAGTCTAAATTATTGACTGTTTTATTGAGTTCTATGGTTTCTTTGTTTACTTTTTGTTTGGAAGATCTATCCAGTGGTGAGAAAAGTGTGTTAAAATCACCAAGTATTATTGTGTTATAGTCTATTTGATTTTTGTAGTTGAGAAGAGTTTGTTTGATATACGTAGAAGCCCCATTGCTTGGGGCATAGATATTTATGATTGTTATGTCTTGTTGATGTATGATTCCCTCAAGAAGTATGAAATGTCCTTCTTTATCCCTTTTCACTAACTTTCTTTTGAAGTCTACTTTATCTGATTTGAGGGTGGAAACTCCTGCTTTTTTACACAGTCCATGTGAGTGATACATGTGAAAGGGTCTTTTCCCACCCTTTCACTTTGAGTCTGTGGATGTCTTTTCATGTGAGATGAGTGTCTTGAAGGCACCATATTGTTGGGTCTTTTTTTTTTTTTTATTCAATCTGTCAGTCTATGTCTATTAATTGATGAGCTTAGGCCATTCACATTCAGGGTTATTATTGAAATATGATTTGTAATCCCAGGCATTTTGGGTTATTTTTGGTTTTTACCTTGACTTGGTTTCTCCTTTGATTGGCCTTGGCCTTTCCTTTAATGTAGTTCCTCTCTTTGTATATTTTCATTGTTGGTTATCATTTCCTTCTCATGGAATATTTTGCCGAGAATGCTGTGTAGTGCAGGCTTTCTTGCTGTAAATTCTTTTAACTTTTGTTTATCTTGGAAGGTGTTTATTTCATCATCAAATCTGAAGCTTAATTTTGCTGGATATAAGGTTCTTGGTTGGCATCCATTTTCTTTCAGAGCTTGATATATTGTTCCATGATCTCCTGGCTTTTAGAGTCTGGGTTGAAAAATCTGCTGAGATACGAATTGGTCTCCCCTTGTATGTAATCTGGTTCCTCTCTCTTGTGGCCTTTTAAATTCTATCATTCTATATGCTGGGCATTTTCATTATAATGTGCCTTGGTATAGATCTGTTGTAATTTTGTACATTTGGTGTCCTGTAAGCCTCTTGTATTTGATTTTCCACTTCATTTTTCATATTTGGGAAATTTTCTGATATTATTTCATTGAAGAGATTTTGCATTCCTTTGGTTTGAAACTGTGTGCCTTCTTCTATCCTGATAATCTTAGATTTGGTCTTTAGATGCTATCCCATAATTCTTACATGTTCTGTTCATGATTTCTCCCCATCTTCACACTATGGTCAACTTTGTTTTCAAGATTATATATTTTGTGTTTATTATATCAGGTTCTGTCTTCCAAGTGATCTAGTCTGCTGGTGATGCTTTCTATTGAGTTTTTTGTTTTATTGTTTCCTTCATTTCAAGAATTTCTGATTTGTGTGTTTTTTTTCTTCACAATCTCTAGCTCTTTCTTAAAGTAACCTTTTACTACCTGTATTTGCTCCCTTATCTCTGTGTTGGAGTGATCAATGGCTGCCTTTATTTGCTCTCTTACTTCTTTGTTGGAGTGATCAATTTTTGCCTGTATTTGCTTGCTTATGTCATTCATTAATTCACAGATCATTTTAATTATGTACATTCTGAATTCTTTTTCTGACATTTCATCAACTGTGCTGTCTATCAATGGATTCTATTATTGTAGTGTCTTGGTTTGTTTGGGGCCCTTTCTTCCCTTGTTTTATTTTTTTCATGTTGATTATATATTTTCCTTTCTTGCATTGCTGATCTGAGGTATTGTTTTTTCTATCCTATAATCTTGTAGTGACATTACAGATTACCTGTATCTCACTTTGGAATTCACTTCCAGTCCCCAGCAGGTGTCCCCAGCAGGTGTCCCCAGATGGACACTACTGCCACTAAAGATGGTGGCGGCAGTAGTGAAGGTAGCTCAAGGTGGCAGTGGGAGTGTCCCAAGATGGATGAAAACACTTTCAGAGATGAGGCTAAAAGTTTGGGGCTTACAATGGCTTTGGGTTGATTGATTGGAGATACAATGCTTTGGCGGGCTGCTGCCTCAAGGCCCTGTCTGTTGACCCAAGGTAAGGGCTACTACATGGGAAGAGCTATGATGATGGCTACAGTGTCCCAAGATGGATACCGGAAAGGAGCAACAGCGTGGATCCCCACTATGTGCAGGAACGGTCCTGGAGCTGGGCTCTCACACAGATAGGTGAGGGAAGTCATAGTTCTGATCTTGGCCTGGACTCCCTCAGGGGCCTCAGATGGTGGGCCAGGGCTTGAGCCTGGGCTCCCACAGATTGTCAGGGGCTCTGGCCTAGAACTGAGAGTGGCCCCAAGTCTCCCTTAGGCCTTAGATTTCTCTGGAAGCTATGTTTGTATAGAAACAACACTATTTGCATTTATTGCTAGTGTACTATCTTATTTTTATTTAGCTATTCATATATCAATAAAAATAGCAAAGATAGAATTCTAACAACATTTTTGTGTTCAGGATACATAAGATGGAGAATACATTGCTTCTTCCTATTTAAAATGTGGCATAAACTCATAGAAATAATGGTACAGGAGGGAGTAATGGTGTTGCTCTGGACTGCCTGCTGACATTCCACTCTTACAGAAGGTAGTGGCTGAATTACAATTTGGTAGTAAGGCTAGTAAAGTTACTTTGTTGTTCTGATTTTTTTTAAAAAAGATCTAAGATTTATGAAACCAATGTATTGAATTTTAAAACTTAAGAATTACAAATACAACAGAACAGGAATTGGCAAACTTTTCTGTAAAGGGCCAGATAGTATATATTTTAGGCTTTCAGGACATATGGTCTTTGTCACAACTACTCAACTGCTGCTGTAGTATGAAAGCCACCACAGACAATACATAAATGAATGAGCCTGGCTCAGTTCCCAGGGAAACTTTATTTATGAAACAGACATCTGGCAGAAGTGGGCCTACATGCTGTAGTTTGTCTTTTCCTGTTTGAGAAAGTTATACTTTATTTGTGATGCACCAGGTTTTATTGAATCTGCCATATGTGTATTGTTTCATTATTATATCATTAACAGCAACAAAAAAACCACTGAACACAAATGGGATTTCTTCAAATTTTACTTTCAAATCAGGAAACAGATTCAAATTAGAATACATATTCTATTATTACCACTCATTGGTTTTATGTGCTGATTGTGAACATAATGAATTTATTTGCATTTATATGTAGATTGCATGTATATCCAAAGTACTCTATTAGACTATATCATTTTTCCCCGTAAAAAACACTTAAGAATCTTACCAGGAAATATTTTCAAAAACAATGAAATCTACTCTTTATGTGCATGTGTTCATATGAAATTTTTTTCTTAACATTAGACATATTTTTGAAGTCTCACTTTAAGAGTTATAGCATTTGCACATATTAAGTTTTATTGAGTTTTTCTTTCATTAATTTTGAAAATGTTTTCATGGAATGTATTAGACTTCTATTTCTCACTAGGTTGAGACATTTTACATTTGAACTCTGTCCTTTGCTTATTAAATAACTATTTTTCATCTATGTACTGAACAATCCAATGGGGAGTGCCAGAGAATTTTTGTCCAGAAAATACTAACTTTTGTCTTTTGACTATAAGAAAAATAATTAAGTGAAATACAGACTTTCTTTTTGCCATAAACACAGCCAACTCTGTGTTTTATGGAAAAATTTTTATACATACATAGCCTTTTTATTTTTAGTTACAGATGGAAAGATAGTAGTAGCTGACAAAGTTTATATGCTTGATTTTTTTCTGAATAGTGAAATTTGAAAAAACTCGGTGACAAAAAATCTGTTTCTCTGGTGTGTTGGTAATACAATGAGAAACAAAAATCCATTTGCCACATTAAAATCAGAAAAGACCTAGATAATAGATTCCTTCAGAAATGCAAGGGGAATGGAACACAGTAGATTATCTGGAGGGAAATGAGTCTCCTGAGGCTTTAAGAAAATATATGGTAAGAATTTTTTACCCTGACTTTTAAGATCTCCCACAGTATGTCCTTTACCTATCTTTACAGTTGTTACTTTCCACACCTCCCAGCTTCTCCCTTATGATCTTGCCAATCAGCCCATTCAGTATTCAGTAAGCATAGCCCACTTAATTTATTTATACTTTTGTTTCAGGCCACATCTATCACCTCTAAAGACCTTTAATTTCCCACCCCCTTTGTCTTCTAAGTATCAACTTTTGAGACCCATCTCAACTCACCTGCTCAACTATGAAGTCTTTTCAATCTTATTTAATTCAGTTTTTCTCTGTGAAGCCCTTCAACTCTTTAACAACAGTATTGTGGTTTTAGCATATTTTGCTTTACTCACAGTTACTTTTCATTTGAGCTATCCCTACAGAAAAGTCTTCCATAGCAATGAGTACATACATGCTTTATATGTTGTACTTTGACAATAAGTATATGTTGAAGTAACTGTAATAATTCAAGACCTGAAAGTTAATTTTTTTCATATATCTGCTCTTGGGTGGAACCCTAAAGGATTTTAATATGCTTAGGTTAAATATGAAGATATGAGAGATTCTTATAAGGCAATCAAAGTGTAGAAGGACATTTCAATGGAAAACAACAGCATGAGAACAAAGCATGACGGTATAAAACATGGATTGTTTACAGAACTGTGTTGTAAGTAGTACAGATCAGCAGCTGGAGAGAGCTGAGGTAAATACTCCATTTAAAAAATGTGCATGTCTCTTTCTTACCTGTTCAAAATATTTTTAACATATTTTAAATACCTGAGTGATTTTCCTCTCTCTTATGATTAAAATCATAGAATTTTAGAGCTGGAAGGAGTAAAAGGGCTCAAGTTTATCCTCTGTTTTTAAAACTAGGAAAATGAGACCAAAACTGGTTTGATAACTTCCTTCAGAATTAAAGTTCTAAGTTGAAATTCAAGTCTTTGGACCAGAAATCCAAAACACCATGTTATTATTTTCCTTATTGTTTAGGTAATTTAGGCAGAGATGCAGTGGGCATTAGACAATAGATTTTCTCATTCTGATTTTATCTTGAGATAGTATGTACAGGAAGGCACGGTTACTAATGAGGTCGACATTAAAGAAATACGGAACTAACTTAATGCCTTTTATGTGAAAAACGTGCTGTGCTTATAAGCACATGTTTTTCTGTGTGAATGAGCCTGCTGCTTATTAGAGGCTTATGAAGACCTTGCAATTCAAATATTTTGCAACAAAAGTGTCATTGCAGGAGAATTTCTCTCTTTTCTCATCCAGCTTACATTTTTAATAGCACAAGTTCAACCAAGATAAGTGGTAGCCCTATGCTAATATTCACATTATCACCTTTGATTTATTACGAAGAGGCACATTCAAAAGGGCAGAATATGTGAACAATACTGTCAGGCAAATTTAGTGCAGAGAGTGCAGCAGAAGTTAACTTTTCATTCTCAAATTTCCCATAACATAAATGTGAGTGAAAGCATCTGTTGAGTAGACATTCCAGGCATAGTCTCATGATCATTGCCAGACCTTCCTAGGGCATAGTTTCATTCTGAACTTTTATTTTAGTCAAATAGTTGTTAGGGAAATGTCAGAGGTTGAAATTTCTACTTGGTTACCAAGCAGACCATTCAGTTATTTCTTGTAGGAAACCTTATGTATCTAAATGTCAAGATTCTGAGTGGAGGAACCATGACCCCATAATAGACTACTGTTTAATTCGTAACCTCTAAAATAATGAAGTCCTTGTCCATATTTTAAATGTAAATGGCAACATAAAACATGTTATTTAGTAAGCAAGACATGCATTGTGCTCTCAAATGTGTCTGTTGACTAAATAAATGAATGAATTTATTTTATTAACACTTTTTAAAGTGCTAATGAATGCACAATTTCTGTAAAATCATTTTATCTTCTGTTGTTACTCAGTGTTAGTAGATAGTTGATCCTAAGTTTGGGAAAGTCTTAAATAAGTTAGATAAATTAGACACATTTTTAGTTTTAAATAGTAACACACTGATAGCACAGGTGAGTAGTCATTTTTATTCACTAACATGATTACTTCATAACTAAAATATTGAAGGCTTTGTATCACCTATGTTCAATAACAGATATGCTTTCACCTGATTTCTATGCTCCATTATTTCTTCATTTGGCTTTCTTTAATTCCTTAGAAACTAGATACTGGTTTAATAAAAGTAAATATGTACTATATTCACATTTGACATAATTAAAAAGAAGGCAGACTTAAAGCAAGCCAAATAGTCCTGGAAGCAAATAATAAGGTACAATTCGTATTGCCAGAGTGTCTAGAAACCTTTCTTTGGTGAGTTCTAGAAACATTTCCCAGCCAATCATCAGGAAAAGATTTATCATTTAAGGTAAAGAAGAAAGGATGGATATCTCACTCTAGATGTTATCTCAGAGAGTCTCCCTTAGGTTGGATTTGGGATACACTTTGGACCTGAAAGCCAGTCCACAGAAGCCATATATATGCAATGAATAGTTTCCTTCCTTTAAAATAGTGTATTCTATTTTTCCTAAGCATGGTAATAGATTTTACCCAAGTATTCAAACTAGGTTTAGACTTTATACTTTATGAGCCACATTGCCAGGTATGATAGATGTTTTTTCCATCAACCATAGAAGAACAATGAATAAAGATAGAAATTTCTCATGTTTTTCAAGGACCTCAAACTTTGGGTGAAAGATAATCTACTTTTGTTCATTAATTCAGACATATTTATAGTGGTTTTTAATCTTTTCAAGAATGAGGATCATTTTTATCAATGAAAAAGTAGTAGTTGTATTTTTATGTATGTATTCTTAGTATCTGTATAGAATTGCTGACACTTTGTAGTAATCCCATGGCCTTCTATAAATTGAGTACAATAGTTAGAGGAAAACTGTGAGAACCTGTTAGAATTTCCAGAAGAAAAGGCTAAGATGGCATTTTGCTATAGGACATTTATAAGGAAGCAACAGTTATAGAAAGAAGAAGCAAGAATGAATAGAGAAAGAAGTCAAACTGTGATACAGATCCTATTAAGTCTCAATCGGTCCTCTAATAAGCTATGAGTCCTTAATGGCCTCAGTAAGCCCAATTTTAAGTAACTGGACTTTTATGTTCTACTTCATGCAGTCATTGTATATGAGCTGCCTTGGGAAGGGAATGCCATTGGTCAAGAAGGCTATCAGAATCTAAGGAAGCTCTTTCTTGAAGGAGGCTCTGGGTGACCCATCTTGGTTCACCGCAGTCTACTCCTTGTACTGCTTGGATATACTTCTTATCATTTCAGGGAGATGCTTTTTAAAGATTCTAGTAAATTCTCTTCCTTCAGGAAACTTAGAAGAGCAGTTAGTAGTATGAATTACAGAGCCTAGCATTGTAGTTGCTTTTAGGACTGCAAATGGTTTCAGTATTCTCCTTCTTTCTGAATACCAGGGTAAATTAATTGTGCCAAACTGGTGACTCTTTTCCTTGCCTGCTGCTACCTAGACACAGGGAACTTGAAGCACTCAAAAGTCAGCCATAACTTACAGCTCAATGGAATTCTTATTGTGTTGCCTCTTTTGGACCAGATCTCCCTGCCGAGCTCACATTTCTATGCATGTAGAAAGCTCTGAATCCTTCACTGTGACATTGGTAGTGCTAGCAAGTGGAATTAACTCCACTTCTACCCTTATATTCCAAAATCCATCAGTATTTTCTGTTGAAGGCACAGTGCAATATAAATGTCTGAATCAATATACATACTTCATTCTATAAATTGTGCCCCATCTACAAATTATCACCTGTGAGCTGGCACTTTAATTGCACCTTCAGCAAGCTATTCCAGTGTTCCATTAGTTTGGAAGTGTCTTAGTGTGATAGTATATAAGAATAAGATCTCATACTCATGGGCCTACTTCTGCACTTTATTTGCTGTAAAATGTGTCTGGTATTTTGACGTAATGTTTGGGGACTCCTACATGGTAGTTTGGGCTGAGCATTTTGCAAGTTTTTAAATTCTGCTTCTAATTGAAGTTTGAATGGAGAGAGACAATCAATTCTCAAAGTATATGTCCTTTCTATAAGATTAAATCTTTTGAGTTTTTCCAGAATGAACTTGCTTACAAGTGACTAGTAGGCTTCCTGAAGAAAAGCAGCTTATTACGCTCTCAGTGTTTTCTTCTGTTGTTGGAAGTTTAGATATTCAGTAGTTGCAGCAGTTAAGTTAGCCTCACTAAATGAGAAGTCATGATGATGACTGGTTCATGCATACCTTCCATCTCTCCTACCCTGCCCATTCCATTCACACATCCATCAGCCAGCACTGAGGTGACTAATGACCAAAGCTTGCTGATGTTATGTTTCGGATTCATTCTCTTTCTAGGTACTCTTCCATGTTTGACTCTTCCTGGTAGGCATTAACATGTGATAGAAAGTTTTTCACACTTTGTGTCCAGTCCAGTATGCCCACCCATATGGCTCTTTCTCAGTCTTTATGGCTCCAGTCTTATAATTTTATTCCTTTCAGGTATATAATTAACCATCCAGTTCACTCATAAATGCCCATTACTCTATACATAGTTTAACCCTAAGCCCCTCTCATTCTCACAGAGTAGATGATCTGCTACATTGCCTGAAATTCTGCCCATTAGGATGATGTTCCCTTGCCACTGCCTCTTAAGACATCCCTTAGTGAAGCTATGGTGTAGCTGCTATTCATTTTGTTTGCACCTATACTCTAAGCCTAGCCATTCGAAAACTATGCTCAAATTTATTCTTTTTCCATAAGCTGATCGTAAAAGATCCCCCCTCCCCAGATAACAAAGTTGTCAGCTGAAGAGGAGATGGTGGCTAGGAATCTGCACTACTTGTTCATGCAGCCTGTTTGTGCCTGTGTCCTATTCCTGTTCCATCCCAAATTGCTGGAAACTACTTGACCTTTTGAATTAATGAGTCTGACAAAACTCAGCTTATCATGGACAGATTCACATGTGTGGTCATTTGGTGTCCTACAGTGAGATGCTCATTCTCTATTAGAGCCTAGTGACACACCAGAATTTGCTTGTGAAAACATTTAATTCCTTACCATATATAGCATGGCTATGCTCCAGAATCCTAGGAGCCTGTATTGTGATCTTTTCATCAAGACTTATCATAAATACCACACAGCTTCCTTTCCTACCATTAATATCATAGGTCTTCCAGGTCATCTGGCCCAACTGATAGGACTACTCACCTCACAGCTTGGAACCAGTAAGGAAGTTTATACAATCTCCTGAGACTCTTGTCAGGGTGTTAATTCCTATATCTTGGTAAGTGGTCCCTGACTAACAAAGTCTTCATACCAATTTTATGTCATTTTCTATTATTTTCGTTCCTTTGATCAAATACCTGTAGTTATTAGGTTCCATGTGCTCTCCCTTCACTCCTACCAGCACATACTAGCTACATCTCTTTTTCCTTTATAGTATTGTCTCTTCTACTTAAGATGGGGACAGTTCCCAGGTGGTATCTGCTCTGACTTAACCCTAATTAATGAAGAGGAATTAAATTAAATCCCAACTGAAATACATGTTTTCTCCAAGGGAGAGGGTATGCTAGAGGATAGAGCTAGTTTATAATGAGGAAGGCTAGGCTAGTTCTATAAATTTGAAGAGTTCAGGGTCTAGGGGCCTGAATCTTTAGGGGCCTCTGTACAGATGTTCCCTTCACAAACATCAGATGCCATTTTTTTCCCCTAACTGGGCTATATGAGGCTTGTCTTAGGAGTTTTACCTTCTCTGGGATTTGGTCACTATGATGAGAACTCTGCATACATATGACCCACCAGAGTAGTCATACACTGGGCCAAAATGGCCAGACTTTTATGCCTCTCCCTGAATCATGTTTGGATGTAGGCCTCTTTCTGAGACCTAAACCTTGAAGAAGCTGAATGTGGGAGCAATACGATATTTTTTACAAGGAGATGTGGACAGTTTATCTCTGTTTCCACCATTTCTGCTCTATTTAATTTGCTAACCCATTCATTCCACATGTACTTATTGTCTTCTGTATTCTAGACGTATTCTGTGCATAAGAGATAAAGTATCATCCCTGCTTTACAGTGCATACAGACCAATGCACTTAGATCTTCCTAAATAGTGAAGGATGGTGCAAGATGAGCTAAAGTATCTTGTCCCAAGTCATGCTGTCCAAGAAATAAATATTTAGCTTACAGATTTCATATGAAAATAGGAGTGGAGTGATCCAAAACTTAACTATTTGGAAACTGTAATGTACTTACAAATAGAAAGGCTTCATACATTCTTGTCAAGTCTTAAAATTACCACCAAATGAAAAAACCTGAAGAAACATTATAGATGAAAAGAAAAACAGATAGTATCCTGCTTTTGATAGATCATTTTCTTTTTTACATATAGTAAACTCCTTAAATTTTTTATTACAACTCTATGCTTTAAATGTTATTGTTCTCGTACTTCCATTTCTCCATCTATCTACTTTTTTTTTTGGTGGCTTTTCTACTCTCTACATCTTAACTATCATTTATTTGCTGATGATCCACAGATATCTTATCTCTAGACCCACATATTCAGTTGTGTACTGAATATTCCACCAGAATGTCCCATAGGTATCTCATCATTGTATCTGAAAAGGAATTCTTCTTTCTTATCCAAACAGATTACACATCATTTCTCATTTTCTGCTTCTTTGCCTTGTCTAGACTCACATGGTTTCATGTCATGATCTTCTTGGACAAAAGTATGAAAGTATGAGAACTTGAGATGGAGAAATAAATATTAAATATGGGAACACACTGTTCTGTTTAGTACTTGAAATTGGCATTTCTCATGTCTGGCTCATCTTTTGTTTCTCCTATCATCACAAGTTTGTATTAAATTGAACTATGTAAAATTATCATTTTTAAGGTAAAAAAAGTCAAATGTCAGCAGTTTCATAGTTGATCCCATTATTACCATTGCTGTGGTAATTGTAATTCTAAAAATCTTTTGTGTGTTTTTAAAAAGAGAATAAATGAAAATATTAATATAAATATTGAAGTTAATATGTTTCTAAGATGAAACAGAACTAAATTCTAGGTAATTAGCCTTGTATAATGCATTTTTCAAATGAATCTGAAGAGTTTTGATACCTAAGATTCTTTATCCTGTGAATGCCTTCATTTACACATTGATAAGAAGATTCAAAATAATATAGAGGCATTCTAGACCGATAGTTAAGGCACAATTTTTAAAGACAATTTTCAAGTCTAAAAACTTTATATGAAAATGTTTTAAAATATTTTATTTTCTACTAGGAAATAGTCTAATTTTATTTCCCACTTTAGTGAATAAATAGGATGTGGTTACTTTAAAAAATAGAAGTTGAACATCTTACTGACTTTTGGAAAAAATAATATTTCAATTCTAACAAGTAATTTATTATACATCAGGCTTTTTGGCCTTCTGAATTTTGGCTTTAGTTAATAAAACCTTTAAATAGACGATTATATATCCTATTTTACAAAAAGTGAAAGTTTCCAATTATTATATGGTTTCTGGCCCTTAAAACATGGCATGTTCTGGCTGAAAGCTTTGTCATGTTCTTTATTGTGTGTTAGATGTGAAATTGGTGTTTTAAAACATTTTTATGAAATTCTTGATCATGAAAGTGTATAATGCTGGCATTTCTTAAAGGTAAAAGTTGTGGCTTTGATAATTGGTTTGTATTTTCTTTAAATATCCAACAGAAATATTTGAATTTTGTGAGCCATATGGTCTCTGTCTAAACTACTAAATTTTACCTGCATCATGCAAAAGCAGGCATAAACAGCAGATAAACAAATAGATGTGGCTGTGTTCCAAAGAGCTAGGTCAAAAGCGGGCAAACAGCATTCAGGGACATAGTTTGCTGACTCCTGCCTTTTCCGATATCCTCTGGCAAACTATCTATTTTATACTTTAGTATTAGTTATTTATTTCTAAATTGGCTAGTATAGTGCCTTATACATAATAGATACTAAATAACTAATAAATAAGAAGCAAATTTTATGCACTTCATCTTTAGAAAAATGAACATTATTCTAACATTAACTTGGAGTCTTCCTATAGAGGTTGTGTAACTTAAAAACAGAAGAAACCAAAGAAAACTATTGGGAGGAATCAAAGTCTTAAAAAAAAGAAAAAAAACCCTCAAATCCAGCCAAGAATAAAGTTTAGTTACTGTGATTGTTTTAGACTATATCTACAAATTCTTTGCTATCCCTCCCTAGAAAGATGCATTCTAATTTTACTCTTTTTGAATGTGGTATGGATTTACTTCTAATGAATGGAGTGTGTGGCTTGGTCATAAGCTTCTTCCTTAGATACTGTAGCTTCTCCTGCTCACACTCTGTCTTGGATCACTGGCTCTGAAGCCAACTGCCATGTCTTCAGGCTCCATGGAGAAGCCTGCATTGTGAGAAAGTAGGCCTTCTGCCAACAGCCTTCTTGGAAATGAATTCTCTAGCTTTAGTCAAGGCTTCAGATCACTGCAGTCAGTGCCAAATCTTGACTGCAACTGCATTAAAGACCCTGAGTCAAAACCACCAGCTCTTGAATTTCTGACCCACAGAAACTGTGAGATAATAAGTATTATTTTAAAGCATGAAATCTGTGGGGGTAATTTCTTTTGAAACAACAGAGAACTAAAACAATTACATAAAATACTTCAATATTTGTTTTGAAATGAAGAAAAGCAAACAGAAAGGAACAAATCAGAAGTCATCTCTGTTTCTATTCTAAGGGTACATAGGTAATAAATGTAAATAAACTATGAGCATTTCCACATGCACATAATTAGCCTTTGAGTACTTCAAAATTGAGGATATAATTTTTGTTCTTGGTCCTTATTTCTATTTTGTCCTTGGTTCTCACTTACAAACACGGTACCTGTTTCATGGATAAAGGATGAGAACAAGTCATGGCAGCATGGTTTTTCCTTTTAAGGATTGCTTCAATACAAAGGAAGAGGAAGTTATAGGATTTACTTCCCAGCTGTGAGTTCAATGACTTACAGAGCATTCCCAATGCAGGGAAGCTGTCTAGAGATGGGGAGCTGATTAGGAGATAGCCATTGGGGGAAGATAAACCCCCAACATTTTCTATTACAAATGTATTGGTTCACAACCAATCATGATGGACTAGACCTCAATATCCATCTGTTGAATGAATCAGTAATTCATTCAATGAAACAGCAAAAAATAGGTTTTTGAATGCAATTCTCTTTTGTTCAAACAGGTACTTTTCTATTGTAGATAATTTTTTATTTGGCTGACAGATCAAAAATTATGCTCTGAATGTTATAATTTTGCAAACAGTGTTCTCAGTTATCATGTCTGCTTTTTGCTGCCAAACTATTTAAGAGAATAGTCTGTACAAGCTTTTTCCACTTTCTCTC
>CM053400.1:65485160-65539827 GCA_028644305.1 Xerus rutilus | reverse complement strand
ATTCTCCAGAATTATTTCTGTGGCACTTAATTGTGGTAGACAGACAAAAGAAATAAAATTTCTTTCAATAGTTATACAGATTAGTTAATTTTTCAATATGGTTTGATACTTTCACTATTTTCATACTTTGTCTCATAAAATTGTAAGCACTTCTACTTACAAAACTTTAGCATCTACATGCTTAATATTAGTCCTGTTAAACCATAATTTCTATTTTCTTCATTTTAATAAGACTTCTAGTATTTTTCCCTTAAAAATATCTTAAGATAATCTTTATTGTACTCAAAAGTATTGCACTTTAGGATAGAAATACAAAATTTGTGAATTTAAAAATTATTGAAAATTAGGATAATATGTGCATTTAAGATATGATTCTGATGCCTTTCTATCCTTAGCTCAATTATGATTAATTAACATGACTCAATATTATTG
Organism: Xerus rutilus; assembly: GCA_028644305.1. NCBI lineage: Eukaryota > Metazoa > Chordata > Mammalia > Rodentia > Sciuridae > Xerus > Xerus rutilus. Next base: position 65,539,395 of record CM053400.1, on the reverse strand, counting down.
TTTTCTCTTTCTTGTTCTAAAAGGGAGAGCGTGGAAGTCCAGGCCCATTAGGTCCCCAGGGGGAAAAGGGTGTTATGGTAAGAGATCAGTGATTTAAAAAATATATTTCTAAAGAAAATAATGAAGATAAATATTTCAGAGGTAGAATTGCCTTGACTGAAATTTAAGTGAAAAATGCTATTGTATAATAAATTTCTATTAGAATTTTTTTTTAAACTGGTTTATCTTACAGAATGCCATGTGGCTAGAAGGCATTAAAAGCATACGTAAGTTAGGAGATGAATCAGACCATCATTATAAAATTACTAAAATTGATTAAGAAAAATTATATTAGAATTCTACTTATTCTTCTACAGCTTATAATTCATGTGGCACATATAATCACTGCTTTTTCATGAGTTTGTGATCATGAGATAATTTTTTGGCACCTGAAAGCTCAGAATCCAGAATTTATCTTACTCTCTTGTTGCTTTAAGATAGTAACAGCTGAAAAAAATTACATCTGTGTTGCATTTTTTAATTTATTTTTTTTTTTTTTCAGAAAAGCTCTGTAAGATTTTTTTAAGCTATCTCCATTTGCTTTTGGCTAGAAAATTTAACATATCATAAGACTAATCAACTTCAGCAATCATTACTTCTTAAAACCATTCTCAGAATCAGTGTTTAATACCATAAAGTGTATGTTTCTTCTAAAATTTGAAAGACAAAAATATTTATACATATTCACATTCCTTAATTATAGAATCCCCTGCCGTCTCTGAAAAAAAGATCTGATTTCTTAATGTATATAACATAACAAACACCCATGCATAAGATACTATAATCTACAGAATATAAAATGATTTTTCTCTTCTCAATAGACTATAATATGTGTCCTATTTAGCAATTTTCTTTGCCAAGCAAAGACTCTTTAATAAATGGATACAAATCTATGCAAACATGTTTTTGAGTTCTGTGGTCTTTCTGCAGAAATCTTTCCTGTGGCCTCTTATATCTTGGATAGGAGAGGAAGAGCTTAACAAGTTATCTCTTCTTTGTTCTATTTATAATTGCTGGTTTATCCTCAGTGAAAACAATTCAGTGCAATAGAGATTTTGTGTTTCTCATATTGTTCTTAAATCATAGGGATATCCGGGTCCTCCTGGAGTTCCAGGATCCATGGGTCCTTTGGGATTACCTGTAAGTACAGAATACACTGTGGGATCCTTTCTAGAATGTCTGCTTTAATTTAAATCCATCACTTTTGTTATGCTGCTTGTTTTTTTTTTACTTCATGTAAAATTCATGTAAAAAAATTCATATAAACTAGTGGTGACTGCTGCTGTCCCTAATTATACAAAACAATCTGGAATATGTGATAGTATCTTGAATTTCCTCTCCCCTGCTTGGCATGTTAACCAACTTTAGTTATGTAACCTAAAGGAAAAAACACCTAAACTTTCTTTAGAATAATTACATATATAAGAAAGCAGGTCACTACTCAAGACTAGAAGATCAAATGGACAAAAAAAAATCATAATAATGAATTTCAACATATTTTCTTAGAAAACAGCAAATATTCTCAACCAGTTAAAATTAATAGGAAATATACTTTTATTTTAAAAAACCTAAGGTTTGAAAATATTCCATCTGTTGTTTACAGAAAGATAATGAAATCTTTCCCTGAGAGACAGAAATTTGGCTTATCAGAAATCGACAGTTATTTCAAATATGAATAAGAAAAAGATGACTCTTGTAATCCCCTGAGCAGAACTTTTCTTATCAGAAATGGTTTTTCTGTTTTAAAAATAGGCTTAATTTTCTAGTATACTCATAGACATGTTGTTGGCTTCTAAAATAAGGAAGATGGGTCTGGGACACAGTTGCCAGTCTCTTTATTCAGATAATAAATAAATAAATATTAAATCATAAAGTTTAATACATTTTTATCTACTGAATGTTCATTGATAAATTTTATTTTCTAAATAAGTCTTTATTAAAGACTACTAAGTATAAAACTAATTCATTATAATTGACTTAACAAATTGACTTAATAAACTTAAATGTCCATTGCAGGCTATTTCTTATGACATGCTAATTTGAAACATTTATTACATTCTTCATAGCTTCAGGAAAAAATCTATTTTTGTGTGATAAGGATATCATAAATGTCTAGAGTAATAGTAAAGGAATGTTATAATGATAGTCATTGTTTCTTTGATGGACCAGGCATATTAGACTGGTCTAGTGGGCTCAGTATCTCCTTCTTCCTTCACTCCAGGTGTGTTCCTGCTGTAAACTCTTTGTCCAATCAATATTAAATAAGCTTACCATTCTTTGTTTAGGGTATAACCATCTAAAAATGACATTTCTTCAGATAGTGGACTATTTCAAAAGCTGAATATTAGTGCAACAAAATGTGGTATTTGATAATTAATACATATTTTAAGGAAACTGATCCATTTTATTTTTAAAATTTCTGAGGTGAATTATATGATAAGAAAGATAATGACTACTTTTCTGATAGCATTCCTATGAATTCTGTGACTGATTTTTTAATTTGAAACATGTAGGGTCATGTGGGAGCAAGAGGACCACCTGGGAGTCAAGGTCCTAAAGGCCAAAGAGTAAGTAACACAGTTAAAGAAGTACACTAACCTCATAAAAATCACCTCATAATGATGTGTTCAATAAGAACAGCTCCATACCTTGGATAATTATGCTTATATATTGTCAGCTTTTCCCTTGTTTGCATTTTGAACTACCATCATCTAATATGGACTTACTATAAAAATTCTGAATGTTGGCCCCTCTGAGGAAATGTATACCTTGTAGAATAAAGTAACCTTAGGTAGTATTTACATTTAGATTCAGTGCTAGGTAATACCTGGAACACTCCAAGTGACATACCAAGCTTCCTCTGTGGTTTCCTTTTCTGAAATAAAGTTTATAGTAAGAATTTCTTCCCCCAAAATTACTAATAATGTTAGTTTTGTTTAATGGAACATTTGGATCCAGCTGTATAAATCAAGAGCCAGAAAAGTCTGCTGGCTCATTAGTAAGGCATGTTGAATGACTTAAAATTAATATAGAGATCATGCAAAGATAGACAGATATGGCTCAAAGGAAATACAAATATATGAGTCCAAATTACAAAGACATTTTTTCTGTAAGGGCTGTTTCCTTCATTCATAGATACTTAGCCTATTATAATTTATTACAGGGGTTCATAGAAATGGTCTTGGAGTTCTCATAAAAGTCTTCTTAAACAAGTATGCAGTATGTGTTAATGTTTTAGTTAATCATGTTTTTTTCTTTTAATTTTAGCATTTATGCAGAATAATAGTCCTGTCTTGCATCATCTAATGTGTTTGGGACTAAATTGTTCATTCACTTATTTGAATAACTGCAGGGTTATTGCCTACCTTTCAAGTAACTGTTAATTTACAAAACATGTTTTGTTTACATACTTGAGCTATCAAACTTTTCCTCTCCTTTTGAGAACCCACTAATAGCTCAGTGGCCAACTTTGACTCTTCTAAGAGGATAAACAAAAGATTAGATTTTTTTTTAATCTAGCCAAGAGAATATCCATGAAATATCCAGAGAAATATTTTAATGCAGTTATTTTTTCTATTCGTTCCAAGTTAGGTACCTATTATAATGCTATTTGCCTAATTTTCTTAGAACGTGTCCTAATGCTTATTTTGTCGTATGAGTCAGAGCAAGCATATACATTAACTAGTCCAGAGTAGAACTTGCATATGCTGATAAAGTTAAGCCTTTAGTTAATTAGTTCACTCTTGCCTAAAGCATAGAGAGTATCAGCTTTTCCAAGAATTCTGCCAGACTTAAACCTGTAACTAGCAACTTAAGCCTTTATGAACTTTAATTAATGTAACTGCATTACTTAGGTCTTTGTTTTTTAATTCAATCTGGTTATCTTTATCACTGTAGGCACAGGAATTTCTTTCTTCCCTGTGTAATCCTGGCTTAGTAAATGAAATTATAAATGTGGGAATATTTTTTAAATAAAAGCATTTTTATGTAAAACATTAACAATGAGTGGTGAGTTTTGGAGGGAGTTCATTTCAATTACATTTTACTTGTGAATGTTTAATATTTTTCTATAAGCTTTTGCTAAGTTTAAGGTCCTCTATTCCAACCTGAATTCACTTGCTTATAAAATTTAGTCCTTTCTTTTTATGTGAAAAAATATGAACTTTTATTCAGCATAATAATTGGACATTTAGAGTTAGGCAACTCACTTAATATCTGCAGAGTTTAGTTTCTTCGTCTTAAAAAGTAGAGTATGAAGTACTTCAGCTATGGTGATGAGTGAACTATATGCGAGGACAAGAAGCTAGTCATAATTATGAGACTTTCTTTCACCTAAATGCAGTCTTTTCTACGTATAGATCTATGCACCCATTAAATCTTATTTTATCCAAGATTCTTTGCAATCTTTGGACCAAATGGTATTTTATATTATTCTAAATTTACAGCTCTGCATCTGGGACCACTTTTGAACCTTTATCCTATGTCTACTGCCATCTATCTAAACTGAATTTTGTCACTAGCTTTGGAGATACCTGCTTCTTCATGCTGCACAATTGATCTCATGTTCCAACACTCCTCCCTATCCACCCCAAACAAACTTATATTTCTAATTTGTTTTTCTATTAATGCTGTCATCTTTTGCCCAGTTAATCAGTAACAAAATATCCAAGAAACACATAGAAGTTTTGGGTGACCGAGAGGTTTTTAAAGTGCTTGATTACCAGTAGACACATTTTTGGTTTAGATTTTGTTTTCTGTAGTATTTTAGAATTTGACCAGTCATTCCTTTTCAAAATTTCTCAGCCATCTTCTTTTGTTACTCAAAAAAAATTATCAGTGTTTCTTATAGGCAGAAAGAGGAAAACAAGGCATTGTAAGTACCAGAGAAAAAGAATCAATATAGTTTGCTGAAATTTTAAGATGAGGGGAATTATTAGAGCAAAATCTTGAGGGACCTTCACACTTAAAACTTCTTTCATCATTGTTTTCTAATTTTCAGTTACTTGACTGTTGATTATTCCAAGCGCACCCCCCTCAGCACTTCCACACTTGCTGTTTCTCTTGCCACAATGACTTTTCCCAAGTTACTTGTAGTCTTTGGTGTCTAACTACTTGTCACTTTACAGAGACTTCTCAGATGCTCTAACTAAAGTAGTGCTCCCCATGTTGGATCCTCTCTAGTCATTTTACTTGACTACCTATTTTTATTTTATACTTCAATTTTAAATGCTTATTTGCTTGTTTATAAATTCAGGAATCTGTCTCTTTGCTTGACTGTGTCCTCTGGGCCTAAAACAATGCCCAGTTTGTAGTAGACATTCAGCAATATTAGTTGAATTAATAAGACATTTTGAAAATTACTGGTCTACTTAATTGAATCTGTACTCCTCAACTTGACCTTCAAGGTCTTTCACAATAAGATAGTAATTTAGTTTTCCAGTCCTATTGGAAAATAAGGCACAAAAGGAAGCTGGGGACAGATTATGGAGCACCTTGAATACAGTCTGAGGAGTTGTAAGACTGGAGATTTGTCTTTCACTCTAATAGGACCAGCAGAGCTGTATATTCTTCAAATCCGTGAACATGCCCAAGGGGATTAAGGAATACAGGTACCCTAATAGTAGGCAGGAAAAGAGTCCTATTATAGTAAACATCTTTTAATAATAAAAAGCTAAACTAAGGCTTATCTCAGATGGAATATAAGAGAAGGTGCTGAAGCCTAGGAGGATCCTTCAAATGAGCAGGTTGTACTGGAATATTTGTATCACTGTTTTATATACAAATATGTGGTTCCCCATTCCCAACTTACTTAAATATAAACTCCTGTCCTTCTCCTTATAAATCTGTCCTCCTTACCATGCTTATTTTTAAAATATTTTTGTACATGTTATCTATAACATGGCCAAACAAACTCATTTTCATTCTTTGAGTATCTTCTTTCATGCCTCTGCATCCCTTTCTCATACTATCCTTCTAGCTAGAATTCTCTCTGTTTTGAGTAATTCCATGAGAACTTGACTTCCAGCTGTCAAATTATATCTACATTCCTGTTACCAACATGTCATAGTTCTCTATCTCTGAATCCTCCTGTAGGTTCCTGACATGCCTCTTTCTCCCTGTATTTTGGTCAGTTGTATAATGTACCTTTTGATTATACATAATTGTGAGATTTCTTCATTTCATTACAAAGATTTCTTCAAAATGAATAAATCTCACAATTATGTATCTTTATAATACTTACCTATAATTTCTTTTCTACAGCAGATCTTTGGTTATAGACTTATAGAACTGAATTAAGCACCTTAAAAAAGACTCTAGAATCTTCAAAGGAAAGTTATAATTTAAACAGGGAAGGACTTTAGCTACTAGTGCTTCTTTGCAACTAATTATTGAATGAATATTGCAAGTTTTAAAGTTATAGAAATATCTTCAACAGCATTTCTGTATCCTTTCTGTGCCCCTGCCATCTTCTAGTAATTATTGTCCAGCAGGTATAGAGCAGTACTCATTTTCTAAGGGGAAGAGAAAAGGACCATTCCAAAAATATAAAACTTAAAGAAATTGTTTAGACAAACAAAGCAGCCACTTTTAAGTTAAAGGTTTTTAAGAATAAGTCCTGACTGCTGAGTAAACAAGACAGTGAACAAAATACCCAAATAACAGAATATCTGTTACCAACAACTGTATCAGCTATTTTTGTGGCCATACAATTTTCCATTTAGCATAAAATCTTAAAAACATGGGCTTGATTCACTTGTACAAAGAAGTTTAGCCATATTCCCAGCTGTATTCTTTTCTGTACTCAGAGCATGAAAATAAGAAGAAAGAGTTTATCAATTAAAAGCATGGTGTCTTTATCTGCAAGGACACATAAGAGGAAAAATTGGAACATTTCAAATTAGCAACAGGATATTTTTCCCATCTCTAGGGACCAAGAGGGCCAGATGGTCTCCCAGGAGAACAAGGTATACAAGGTGTCAAGGTAATCATTTATTTCCTCATTTCATATGCAGATAAATTTTATTGAGCCCCATATCCTACTTGTCTAAAAAATCATGTGTTCCTTAAAAATGCATAGCTTTAAACTTTCTTAGTTTAAGTATGAAACTTACGTAGTTTTTACTACATACATACACAAACACACATACACACACAAATTTTTTTTTCAATATTGAACTACATACTTAATGTATTATTTTTTGTTTGTGAATGTATGCTAATATGTGTAAGGCCATAATTCAAATTCTAACTAATTTATCTGGTATTGATACTTTGTTAGGGTGAAAAAGGAAATCAAGGAAAAAGAGGGCCACATGGTCTTATTGTAAGTAATGAAACATTTCACATTAAGAATGAACATTTTATACCTTCCCAATTTATCTTGGTTCTTTCCCTTGTTATTTTGGGAGTTGCCTTCTTGACCTAAACTTTTTTTCTTTTTTCTTTTTTGGTGCAGGGTAAGACTGGAAACCCTGGAGAGAGAGGAGTTCAAGGGAAACCAGTAAGTCATAAAAAATAAGCTGTGAACAACTTTTATCTGCTATTAGAGGGTTGTTAATAATGTTTTGGAAGATTAGACAAAATTATATGTATTTATAGTATACAGTGTAATGTTTTAATATATGAATATATCATGAAATGATCTGCATTATCATCTGGCAGAATTATTGATTAGTATTCAGTTTTTTAGACTAAGAGAACACAAGTTCTTTTCCTCCCTTTCATCATTAGATCATTTTATTTGAGCAAATTGCTTCCCCATTTTGGGTGTTGGTAGTAGGTATTTATAAATTGGTGTGATAACATTTTGATTTATTTATTTATTTATTTATTTATTTATTTATTTATTTATTTATTGTGGTGGTGGAGGTTGAACCCAGGGCCTTGTACATGTGAGGGAAGCACTCTACCAAATGAGCTATATTCCCAGCCCCAACATTTTGATTTCACTATAGATATGATAAATTGGTTTTTCTGTAATATCTGTTTCAAAATAAAATGGTATGACATATAGATATATGAGATATAATAAAGTTAAAACAAGAAACATCTCTAAGGCCTCTTGCCTAGTTTCGTTTTAACTCATCCTGAATGCCTTTTTGACCTTCAGAGTCTGGAGCTATGTATGTCATCATGTTTTCCCATGGCTCTCTTCTAAAAGCTTTTACTAATTTATAATACTCTATTTTTTCCTACCATTAGACATCTTACCAGATTATGCTTTCCCTGAGAAAGCAACAAGTTCTGTGATTATCATCCCTAAATAAGGGTAAATCATCTTAAAAAGATTCACACGTGTGTACATAAATATATACAGAAAATATTAGATATATGTGAACATATAAACTGAAATGTGTAGTACGTATTTTTAATTACTTTCAGAATGAGTTTTTAATGATATTTTATTTGTCATATACATGTACAAAGTATACTTTAACATTATGAAATTAACTAATAACAAATAGATTATAGCTGAGACATCATAAAAGAATAGGAAAAAATGTTTTATCTGCTATATTGTCAATGTCACATTTTATTGTTCCTTTTTGAAATCTGCTGCCCCCTGCCTGTTGTTTCTCACAATAGCATTATATTTGAGTGGTCAAACCTAAAATATCAGACACCTAAAAGCGAAAAAAATTACTTTCTAGGGAAAGAGCTTGTGTTTGGCATTGTAAAATTAAATTCATTTTCAAAGAACATTCCTTGATTATTAATACTCACTATTTTAGTCAGCTATTTTGTTGCTGTGACTAAAGGATCTGATCAGAACAATTATAAAGGAGGAAAGGTTTATTTGAGGGCTCACAGTTTCAGAGGTTTTAGTCCATAGAAGGTTGGCTCCATTCCTCAGGGCTCCAGGTGAGGCTGAATATCATGGTGGAAGAGTGTGGCAGAGGAAAGCGGCTCACATGACCAGCAGGAAGGAGAGAGAGAGAGAGAGAGAGAGAGAGAGAGAGAGAGAGAGAGACTCTACTTTCCAGATACAAATATATACACCAAAGCGATGCCCTAATTTCTACCTCCTCCAGCCACATTCTACCACTTCAGTTACCACTCAGTTAATCTCTATCAAAGGATTAATTCACTGATTGGGTTAAGACTCTTACAACCCAATCATTTCTCCTCTGAACCTTCTCGCACTGTCTCACACGTGAGGTTTTGGGGACACCTCACATCCAAACCATAACACTTACCATCTGGGTTTTTATTCTGTCAGGGTAAACCGTGTTCATATAGATTGTGACCACTTTGCTATATTATACACAAGGCTAGTGTGTTGCAATGAATGGAGGAATTTGGAGCTCATGTTACTTCCTCTCATTTTAAAGAAATGAGAACTAGAGAAATAAAATTACATAATCATTTTATACATTGTTGACCTTCCTTAGACTTTAATCTTCATTTTTAGCTTCAGTAAATGCAATGTTTGATGTTTGACTCCTTCAATCAAATAAAAGATACTAGAATTATTTTGTAATCTTAGCTTGCAGCAAAAGTCTCCCAGACTACTGGAAGAATAAACATACCTTTGTGAATAACATGGTTAGACATGAAATCATGAGTTTAGTGTAGTTGTTGTGGTTTCCTGGAATCAATGCCTGCATCTCCTACTCCTTAACTGAACTGAGATCTAGGGGAAGTGAGGAACAGTTAATCAAAAAAATCCAGACAAGCCTAAAATATTTGTTTTATCTTTCAGAGTGATCTTAGTGTATTCAGTCCTTCATGCACTGTCAGTAGCAAGCAACAATAGGATGATCTTTTGGAGGTCAAATTGACCTTCATTCTTGTATGCTCCTAAAAACTACATAATCTTGCTTAAATTGTTTAGCTCTCTGTATCCTATTTTCCTTACCTGGATAATAAAGAGACATAAGATTTTTAAAAACCTGTTTCCTCTCTAAATTGTCATCATTCTTTTTTTTTAACTGATGCTGAGTATTGAACCAAGACCTTGTACATGCTAGACACATGCTGTATCTCTGAGCTACACCCAGTGAAAACCAACAATACATATAGTACTCTGGTAGATAATCTGTAAAAATATATTTATCTGTGAACCAACACCATTTCCTATATTTACCTTCCTTCCATCCACATATACATCTGACTCAAAGGGAGATCAGGAAGAATCCATTGTGTAATTAGGGTGATAAAGCCTGAACCACTGTTTTTGGTTTTTCAAATCATATAAAAACTATAACAGTTCATACACTACTGACCTGTCATCTAAATAGTCTATCAATTGATGTGATGAAGGTCTAAAAATTTTTATGATTATGTATTTCTCTATCTCTTTAATTCTGTCAGATTTTGCTTTGTGTATTTTGAAATTCTGTTATAAGTGCATTCACCTTTAAAATTATTGTGTTTTCCTGATCAACTGACCCTTTTTTTATTTAAAATATCCTATTTGTCCCTGGTAATATAATTTCCTCTTGGGAATACTGTTTGTTTTGACATCTACTTTATCCAATATTAATTAGATAGTCTAATTTTCCTATGATTGCTCTTTATATGGCTGTTTTTTCCATTAATTTACTTTTAACCTATGTGTGCCTCGATATTCAAATTGATATGTATTATGGACAAATCCTATGTTTTTATTCTGACTATCCCTGTCTTTGTTGGGGGGAGGACTGGGGATTGAACCCAGGAATCTCAGGCTTTTAATGACAGTGTTTGGTCCATTAAATGTGACTTTTGAATTTGTAGGTCTTTAAACAATGATTTTTAATTAGTTGCACAAGTAAATGAAATTTTTAAAAAATTTTTTTCCTGACTCACTTCAAATCAATTGGATAAGGTATATGGCCCTCTACAGATTTTCCTGGTTTTGTATATTCTCATTCCCAGAATAGTCAACCTTCGTTTGCACTAAAGGGTAACTATGTGACAGAAACAGACTGCAAAGGTAGACAAGGGGAAGCATGTCCCTCTTTCCTTGATAAATCATTGCCACACACAGAACCCACATTATCTAAAGCATGGTCTTCATTATAGAGCCATTTGATTCCATCATAGAAATCATCCACTTTCATTTCCTCTACTTTATACTTAGCAGAGGTATGCTTGCACCACTGGCAGCTGGGAGATAATGGAAGAAGGCTGCTGCACCTCTTACTGGCACTTCTTGCTCACTGTTGTCCTTAGAGAAATCTGAGTCTGAGACAGAGGAGGGATGTAATCTGAATGCTCCTTTGTCACAGGTCACCAGGGTGTGCTTGAGGGGACAGTAGACATAAACGGAATTTAGAGGCAAGGAAGACTGCAGAGTAGAAAGGTGATGTGCCACAAGCTCCCAGCAGTGGATCAATTGGGAGCTATCCATCTGTTTTGTGAAGCAGTTCAATTCTAAGAGGAAGCCAATCAGGAATGAGTTTCTCCATTTCCAAACTAACCATGGCCAGAGCAAGCATGGATCCTTTGAATTGCAGAAGTTGGTTACAGACCATACAGTGAAGTAGCTGCTTGCTAAGGACCACCAAATGTTGAGATGGGCTCAATTTGGACAAACTGAAAAGTATCTGAGGCCTAGTTGACAAGGCAATGGGATGGAAAATGTGGAGAAAATCCAATGGTGTGACTGTATGAAAATCCCAATTTAACTTATCCAGAATGATTCTCTCCATTCTCAAAATTTTAGATGAGGAACACCCACAGAAACTGTCTCTTGCCAATACCTTCAGTACTGGAATTTTCTCATCTTCTTCAATAGTCTTGGCAGCTAGATAAAAACAGCTGATTGCAGTGCAACTCAAGTATTTCGGATGGGCCTTTACAGTAGCTAATAATCTGTCCAAAAGACTGTTAGCAAGAGCAAATGTTTCTGCGTAAAAGTTGAATTGGTACTTGAGTTTGGCCAGCCATTGAATTATTTCATCTCTCTGGGATGGAGAAATATTCTGATTTGTAGGTATTTTCGGCACGTTCACCTTACACATCTGGGTTTTTCTAGAGATTGCCTTTTCCAATAGGAAAGACAATCTCTGGTTTTCCAAAGATCCTGGAGACTTCATGATATATATCCTTTGGATCTGCCTGCCACCCAGCTTGATGTAGCTACCTTCTCATCCTCTTCCTCCTCCTCCTCCTCCCGGGAAGAGCTGCAGACCCCACAGTGGTGTCTCGGGGTCATCAGCAGGCATTACCACCTCTTTTTCCTTAGTGCTCAGCATGCGGGGGGTAGGACGAGGACTGCCATAGAGGGAGGAGATGAGAAGGAACCCGCTGGGGGGTGGGGGCAAGTGGTAGCTGGTGCTAGAACAGGACACACTCACATTTGTTCTTTTTTTTTTTTTTAGGTACCAGGGATTGAACTCAGGTGTACTTGACTACTGAGCCACATCCCCAGTCCTGTTTGTGTTTTACTTAGAGATAGGGTCTCACTGAGTTGCTTAGCACCTTGGCTTTGCTGAGGCTGGCTTTGAACTTGCAATTCTCCTGTTTCAGCCTCCCAAAGTGCTAGGATTACAGGCACGCACCACCACACCTGTATCACATTTGTTCTTGAAAGACATTTTCACTGGATATGAGATGCTTGGTTTTGTTCGTTTTCTTTTTATTCAGCATTAGGAAGAGGCCACTTTCTTTTGGCCTCCAGTATTTCAAATGAGTTGTCCATGTTTGTCTCTATCATTCCCTTGCATGTTTGTGTATCATTATACAGTACTGAAGTCAGATATGTTGGAGGTCAAATATTAGTTCTGCCTCTTACTAGTTTTCTTTGTATAAATTTTTAAATCTCTCTGAGCCTCCATTTCCTCATCTTTAAAATGGAATATCTTTCATATTTCCAACAAATGATTTTTATTCTAATTGCTTGGCAAATACTCTCAGTATTATACTCATGGTCATAGTTACTGAGTTTTGAGTTACATAGTTTTGAGGAACTGTATTGAGTTAATACTTAAAGGACAAGGAAGGACCCAGAATTTGGTTTAGAGTTTTATCTACCATTTTATAATGTATTTTATACCCAGGACTCCCTTTTCTGGTATTATAGGTGGCATGATGTAAAAATGACATTAAAAAAAGAACTTAGGGCTGGGATTGTGGCTCAGTGGTAGAACGCTTGCCTCACATGCGTGAGGCACTGGGTTCGATCCTCAGCACCACATAAAAACAAATAAAATAAAGATACTGTGTCCATCTACAACTAAAAAAATATTTAAAAAAAAAGAACTTAGAGGTCCAGTATGGTTATTTATAGCTATCTGGAGAACCTGATATCCCTGTGCCTTGCCATATTTTAAGGGTACAAATCGTACTTATTAATATACCACAAACATATTCCGTTTGGAAAAAACAACTTTTTATATCAATATTAAAGGTGTAAGGAAATCCAAATTTAAAATAATTTTGGATAGTCATTTGTCATAGTACAGAATGAAAATTAATTATAAGACTAGAAGTAGATTTTAAAAAGCCCCTACAGTTCAATAACCAAAAAGTCAAAACAACAAACTGGTTAATCATATTTTCATCTCTGTGATAAAATACCAGAAATAATCAACCTAGAAGAAGTAAAGACTAATTTTGACTCATGGTTTCAGAGGTTTCAGTCCATGATCAGTTAGCTTCATTGTTTTTGGTCCTGTGGCAAGGCAAAATATCATGGCAAGGATCACATGCTGGAGAAAAACTGCTAATTTCAGGGTGCCCTGAAAGTAAAGAGAAAATGGAAAGCCAAAAGAGAAAGCAGAAGAGGCCAGGGCCCCAATATCCCTTTCAGGACCACATCCCATGACCTAGCTTCCTTCCAGGCCCCACCTCCTTAATGTTCCACCGCCTCCCAATAGCACCACAGGCTGGCAATCAAGCCTTGAACACAGGGTCTTTTAGGATCATTTAACATCTAAACCATTACAACAACCCAGTTAAAACATGAGCAAAAGACTTGAGTAAATATTTTCCCAAAGAAGATGTTCAAATGGCCAGTAAGCACATGCAAAGAGCTTGAACATCACTAATCATTGGGTAAATGTAAATCAAAACCACAATGAGATACTATTCCACACACATTAGGATGGTCTTGCTGGAAAGAAGGGAGAGAGGAGGGGAGGGGAGGGGAAGGGAGGGGAGAAGAAAGGGGAAGAAAGAGAAAGGAAGGGAAAGGAAGGGAAAGGAAGGAAAAACTCAGAAAATATGTGTTGGCAGGGATATGGAGAAATTTGAACCCTTGTGCAGTGCCAGTAAGGTTTGAATATGAGATGATGAGGCTGTTACAGAAAACAATTTGGTATTTACTCAAGAAGTTAAACATAGAATTACTATGTGATTTATCAATTACATTTCTAGTGTAATACCTAAAAGAACTGAAACAGAGACTCCTCAAATACTTGGGCACACATGTTCACAGCAGTATTACACACAATAGCCACATGGTGGAAGCAACCCAAGAGCCCAGTGACTGATGAATAAATACAGTATGGTGTGTACATACAGTGAAATACTGTTCATCCTTTAAAAGGAAGGAACTTTAGACACATGCTACAAGGATGAACCTTGAATACATTATAGTAAGTGAAATAAACCAGAAGGTCAGATATCATCTGATCTCATTTATATGAAGTGCCTAGAGTAATCCAATTCATTCTACTTCAAAAAAATAGAATGATGATTACCAGACAGTAGGGGAAAATGGCTGTGGGGAATTAGTGTTTTATGGGTACCCAGGTTCAGTTGAGTAAGACAGAAAAATTCTGGAGATGAACAGTGGTGATGGTTGCTCTACAATGTGAATGTACTTAATACCACAAAACCACATACATAAAAATGTTTAAAATGGTAAATTTTATGGTATATATATTTTATCATAAACTAATAAAGGAAGACATAGAAAAGGATCTATAATGAAAGCTAAGGAAAGGAAACTAAAACATTTTCAAACACTAACTTTTCTACAAGTTTCACATTTATTTGTCCAGGGTTTACCAGGAGCCCCTGGCAGTACAGGAGACAGAGGACTTGCAGGAGAACCAGTAAGTCTATCTTTATGTTTTTCTAATAGTTTTTTCTCAAAATGTAAATTAACCTTTTCATTATTGCCCTTTTGTGTTGTGACTATATTTATCATAGATACTACAGACTAGTTATATAGAATGGATATTTTGCTGTATTAACACCATAGACCATATAGAATGAACATGTTGTCATATAGTTTTAATGCCTTTCAGGTCTCGTGTAGTCTAATTTGGTACTCTTTCTCTGGAACTATTAAAACTGAGAATTTCTATTTTCAACAAGGAAAATTCTGTTTTATTGAATCTCAGTAATTCTTCTGAATAGCTTGCTGTTCTTATAATTATTACATTGCCCCCCAGACACACACATACACATTTATGAGGCCAACTCCATAATAGAAGAGCACATAGAGAAGCCAAACCCTACATCTGATAGACCAAAATGTAGAAACATGACAGAAATGCTGCTATATCAACAATACAAAACCTTACATCATAATTTCATAAATATGATTCAATTATGGAGTTTCCATGGAAAATGAATTTGTGAAAAGGAAAGAACTAGTCACAACCTGCTTTCTCACAATTTATTCTTTATTGCCAATGAAGTCATTCTTCTGGTTAATCATGTCAGATGTTAGATGCTGTAATGTATTTCTGAGATTCACAATAACAATATAACCTTTCAAACCACTGAGATGATTTTATCATCAGTTGACACAAAGGTTTACAGATGACCATTACATAATTCATTTAGATAGAACCAGTAGAAAATTTTAAGAGTGTTCATAACAAGCTGTTCATTTTCTCTTTCATGTACTTAATATATGACATAAACTCTCTAAAAAAATGAGTTGACAACATATATAATTATTTCCAAATAAAATAATATATGACATTGATCTTATACAACTAAATTCTTTTTGGTTTTCTCTCTATTTTGTATATCTCAACCTGTTTTCCCAATTCTAATATCTATTTGACCTAAAATAATGCAGCTCTCTTTAGCATGATGTACTTAAGTACCTGTTTTCCCTAAAAATCCATAAGCTCCCTGAAGTAAGAGACCATTTTTTTATCTTTGTAATCTCCTTTTCTGGTATAATATCTGGCATGTTAAATCTGCTCAATGTGCATTTGTTAAACTGAATTGACAAAAGGTCATGTACTCAGAGGTGTAATTATTCAAGAAGTAGATAACATTACGTAGATGAGATGAAATGGAATGAAAACTAATGAGTCTTAATAAAGAAGACATTTAAGTAAAAATAAGAAAGACATTTAAGTAGAGCTATGGGAATATCAGAGACAACATCTTAGGATTTTCACAGGAAAAGACTTGTTAATTAAATGCCTAACGGTGTCTAAACACTAACATGCAGGTCACAGTCAATGGAATAATAAACAAAAATTGGTAAGTCCAATGTATAATGGATATAATGAACTGTGTGTCAAATATTTGAACTACTTCATCTAGTAATAGAAAAGAAAACTGATAAACACAAAAGAAATGTCAAAACATATTTATAGGGGCTGGGGTTATGGCACAGTGGTAGCGTGCTCGCCTAGCACGCGTGAGGCACTGGGTTCGATCCTCAGCACCACATAAAAATAAAATAAAGATGTTCTGTCCACTTGCAACTAAAAAAATAAATATTAAAAAAACAAAAAAAACCCATATTTATACTTTGACAATGAAAGGAGACATATAGCTTTTCTAGAGCCAAGATTCAAAACTGATTTTTGCAAGTATTTTGATTTTAATTGGTGACCATTCATTCACTCATTCATGCAATACACAAATTTTTTTAAGAATCTACATTTGGTATGTAGTGGTAAGCTTGGAGTTTTTAGTCTGGTGATACATTAAATAATCATAGGCATAAATGGATAATTACAAATTGAGATAAATGCCATAAAGTACTATCATCCCTCAATATCCAGAGGAGATTAGTTCCAGACCCTCCCTCAGATACTCCAATCTGTAAATACTCAATACCCTTACATAAAATGGTATAGTGTTTTCATGTAACCTACCCACCTCCTCTTATATACTTTAAATCCTCTCTAGATTGCTTATAACATTTAATACCATGTAAATGCTATGCAGATAGTTGTTATACTATATTGTTCAGTATAAATCTAATTTTTTTATTTTTTAATTTCTATCTACAGTTGGTTGAATCTATGGTTGCAAAAGACACAAAGGACAAATTATATAATAATTCAGATCTAAGGGGATCTATAACAGAAAAACTGTCGTGATCTAGGGGTTAGGGAAAACTTCCATAAGAAGAAACATTTGTGATGTCTTCTGAAAAATGAATAGTAGTTCATGGGCAAAAATGAGGAAAGGTCATTCCAGAGAGAAATCATGAGCTGGGAGGAAGCACTACATGTTTATCAAAGAACGAAAAGACAGCCAGTATGTCTGTAGCATGGAGTCAGGTAGAAAGTAAGTGCAAGATGAGGATGGAAAGGAGGCAGGTGACAGAATGCACACAGCTTTAAGAGCCCTATTCCTAACAACTTGTGTTCTTATAGATGTCACTGGAGAGGTAGAACAGTGATCAGGTTGTTTCATATCACTCAAACCACAAGATAAAAGGAGCCAAGAACAGCTCACTTTTTTAATAATCCAAACAAGAGCAACACCATCTCCCCAGAATCTCATATCCAGTGGAATTCAAGAGCCTGACATCAGTAACTCAAGGGAGCATGTGAGCAACATGTTGTTTGATGACATTGTCAGGGCGACTTGTCCCCTGTTCAAGGTCATAGTACCTCAGGTATACAACCTGACTTGAAGTGAATGAATAGACAGTTTCAAAAGAAAGGAAAAGAAAGAAATCTGTTACCAGAGTCTGTGACCAGAGTCATGACTAAGGGATGTCAACAGACCAGATTTGGTCACCTGCCTGCCACCTGAGAGTCAAATCAGAGAGAGACAAGTAATGGTAAAGCAAGAAAGAAATTTATTATTCAGTGTGGCCACACTGAAAGAAGCAAGGAGACAAGTGTTGTAAGTCCTGTCTTTAAGGTTCCGATAAAAACTTAAGAGTTTATAGAGCAAAGACAAGGGATAAGAACTATGTATAGTCAAACAGTCTTGGTCAAACTGTGACCTGGTTGATCATTACCCCAAGTGAGGTTCTACAAAGTCATCCTGGCTGAAGGGAAAACAATATTTAGTTATTGTTTGAGGGTCAGTTCCATTCCTGTCATGAGATGATGGCTCCTACTTGGGGAAACAACCTCCTTTCCTATAATGGGATGATATACCTGCAAGAGTGGCTGTTCTTGGAATCTTAAAAAATATCTTAGCTACTCTTGGTAACTTCAGCCTTGAAGGGGGAATGGCAGAGGGCCAAGCAACCTTGTACTACCAGTTCTTAGACAGACACTCCTTCAATGATTAACATTGCTATGTGCAGAGTTGAACAGGAATCTGACCCAAAGTTAAGATAGTACAGCAGAAGGCCTAAGTGAAGATTCAGTACTTTAACAGAAGCAACCTTTAAATCCCTGTCACAAATCTATCAAAAGACATATTACAGCAATTTAGTTTAATAATCTTAATAGGCTTTATTTGTGATTCTAGAGTCAGGGACCACTTCATTCCATAAAACAGTCAGTGTTCCTACGAATTTAACAGAAGATGTGGGTTTTATACACAGAAAAAAATCTGGAAAAGGCAGAAACAAAGGACAAAAAGTGGGTTGGTCACTTCAAAGTTACTTTCCTTATAAAGCAGGACTAGGGAGATGGAGCAATAGAAAAAGAACTGCTTAACTTCAGGTTACTTTTTTAAAAGGACTAAAGCAGGTAAAACTTCATTTTCATGCTGATTGAAACTGGCCTGTTTGAGACTGTGGTTATTACTGCCTTTCTTGATTTCTCAGAAGGTCAGATTCTACCTTAGTTTTGGTTTGGTGTTGTGAAACTTTAGTATGAATGACTCCATTTTTATTTTTAGTCTTGTCTTTTGGGGCCTAATGCAAGATATTCATTCAAACCAATAGCCTCCTATGCTTTTTATTTAACAGATGTAAGGCTGAAATCTAAAGAATTTCAGCATTTTAAAAAATGTTGATAGAAGAGGTTGAAAGTGCAAAGGCTGAGAGTTAAGAAGAAAATCAGATATATAAATTAGGAATTTCATCCCTAATCATAACCTGTCTTTAAACTTTCTTGACAATCTCAGATTCCTTTAGAAGTATGTAGGCATAAGGAGGGATAAACCACTGCAGCCTGCTTTTGTAAACCAAATTTTACTGAAACATAACCTTATCATTCACTTATGTATGTATGGCTGCTGTCATGCAATCACACTAAAGTTAAGTAGTTCAGACAGAGACTGCATGACCTACAAGAAAAGTTTACTGACCCATGATCTAGATTTTAATTATATATGCATTTATATGTATATACACATATATAAAGAAAATGCCCCAATCATTGCAAATTTGATATAAATAATGTTCCCATACATTGTTTATAACAGTATATAACCTGCACAACTGTACACAATGGCCTTCTATAAGAAAAAAATGGGGAGTTTCTTTCCTTCCTTCTTTTTCCCTTCCCTCTCTCTCTTTCTGTCTTTTCCTGTCTCCTCAGAAAACTTGAGTGAAAAAGCATCTCCTGACCTAAATAATTTTTTTAATATCTTTAGCACTGAAAAATTGTCTTTAAAAGAAAAAGTAGAATGCTAAGCTATTTAAAATTATTTCTTCCTGACCTTGCTTTATTACATCCCCTATAATTAAAACAATATATATTTTCTAGGTACTCTCTTAGTTAAGTTCCATAAGTCACTTCTTCTTACCTCAAAAGATAGTTAATATGATTCTCAGGTTAACTGTAAATGTGTGATAAAACTTCATTCAATCCCCCATTAAATTACTTATGAAAATACAAAATGGCAACAGTCTTAGAAACAAAATATAAAGAGGATTCTACACCATCATCTCAGTAGAATTTTAACCACACAAAGTGAGATAAAGTGTCATAAAAAAAGGTACTAGCACTGTCCACAAAGTGGCATAGTGTTATTTGCAAATTGACTTAATTGTAAATACGTATTGCAAACTCTAAATCAACTACTACTAATGAATTCTGCCAAAAACTTAATGAACAAATAAATAATACCAGTTCTTTACAATCTCTTCCAGGAAATAGAAACGCTGAATACTTCCTAACTCATTATGAGGACAGAATTACCCTAATATACCAAAACCATTCAAATACATTACAAGAAAAGAAAACTAGAGACCAATATCATTCATTAACATAGATGTACAAATCCTCAGCAAAATAGTAGCAAATCAAATACAACATCCTAGAGTATATGTCATGACTAGGTGGTATTCATTCCAGGTATACAAAGAAAATTGGTGAAATTAATTACCTTAACAGGTTAAAGAAGAAAAAAGTGATGTTATAAAAAGATCCAGAAAGATCATTTGACAAAATTTAATACCCATTCATGATAAAAACTCTCAGGAAACAAAATTGAGGGGTGATTCCTCAGCTCTATGAAGAACATATATTCAAAGAAAAAAAATAACCTTATAGCCAGTATCATACTTTATGGTGAGAGGCTAGATGTTTTCCCCCTTAGAACAAGGAAATGAGGAAAAGATGACCTCTTTTTTTAACTCCTACTCAACATTATATTGGAAGTTATAGCTACTGTAATAATATAAGGAAAGGAAGAAATAAAACTTTGTTCAAAAATAATATGCTTTTATATATTAAAAAATCCTAAAGAATTGATTTACTTTAAAAACAAAACCTTCCTTGAACTAATAGGTGATTATAACAGGGTTGTAGCATACCAAAATACAAATTATACAAATATACAAAATTATACAAATAATACAAATATACAAAAGTCAGTTGTTTTCCTGTATATTATCAAGGAGTACAACAATCCTTCTTTATCTGCAGTTTCATTTTCCGTAATTTCAGTTACCTGTGGTCAATAGTGATTGAAAATACTAATGGAAAATTCCAAAAATACAATTCATAAGTTGTTTTTTGGGGAGAGGGGTTTGTTTTGTTTTGTTTTTGTACCAGAGATTGAATTCAGGGGAACATAACCACTGAGCCACTTTCCCAGCTCTATTTTTGTATTTTATTTAGAGATAGGATCTCACTGAGTTGCTTAGTACCTCGCTAACTTGCTTAGGCTGGCTTTGAACTCATGATCCTTCTGCTTCAGCCTCCCAAGTTGCTGGGATTATAGGTATGCGCCACCATATCCAGCTAAATCATAAGTTTTAAATTGCCATTCTGTAGTGTGATGAAATCTTGCACTGTCCCACTCCATACTGCCCAGGATGTGAATCATCTTTTTGTCCACCATGGACATGGTGTATATTTCACCTCCCCATGGCAACTGAGAGAAAGAAAATACATTCATATAACTTTTACTACAGTCTATTGTTATAATTGTTCTATCTTATTGCTGTAAATCTCTTACTGTACCCAATTTCTAAATTAAATGTTTATCATAAGTATGTATGTAGGTAAAGGATAAAAACATATATGCAGGGTTTTGTACTATTTCAGAAAGCCTTAGGGGATCTTGGAACATATTCTCTGTGAATAAGGGGAACTACTCTAATTAGAATTTAGCATAAGAAACAGTACCATTTATGTTAGCTCCAAAAAAGAAAGAAATAGATATAAAGCTAACAAAGTATGTATAAGCTCTCTATGAGGAAAACTACAAAATTCTAATCAAAGAAATCAAAAATCTAAATAAATATGGAGATATTTCATGTTCGTGGATTGCAAAACTCAATATTGTTAGGCTGTCAGCTCTTCACAAGTTGATCTGTTAACTCAGTGACATTTTAATCCAAAGTTAACAGCTTGCTTTAGATATTAACAAACATATTCTAAAGTTCATGTGGAAAGACAAAAGACACAGAATAACCAGCACAATATCTAAGAACCAAGTTGGAGGACTGACACTGTGGAACTTCAAGATTTACTATAAAGCTGTAGTAATCAAGACAGTGTGGTATTGGTAAAGAAAAAGATAAATAGATCATGGAAACACAATAGTGAACCCAGAAAGAGGACATTGATATAGTCTATGTTCTACACAATATATAGTCACAAATATAAGCAAGTGGTCTTTGACAGAGGAGCAAAGGCAATTCAGTGGACAGTCTTTCCAACAAACGATGCAGGGGGAAAATGTCTAGCCATATGCCCAGGGGAAAAAAAGGAATGTAAGTGCAGCTCATAGAGTTCCTGCACTCTCCACCCCTCCCCCCCACACACACACACATGGAAAATCTCAAAATGGATCAAAGACCTAAATGGGAAGTGCAAAATTATAAAACTCCTTAGAAGATAAACATAGGAGAAAATCTATGTGACTTTAGGTTAGGCAGTGAGTTTTTAGATGCAACACCAAAAGCATAATCCATGAAAAAAAATAAGTTGGACTTCATTAACATTAAAAACTTTTCCCCTGAAAAACACACTGCTAATGGAGTGAAAAGACAAGTCATATACTAGGAGAAAATATTGGCAAAACATCTATCTGATAAAAAGACTTGTATCCAAAATATAGAAAGATCTGTTAAATATAAAAAAAAATTTTAAAGAGTGGACAAAAGATCTGAACATATACCACACCTGAAAATATACAAAAGTAGCATAGAAGTAAATGAAGCATGCTTAAATAATATCACATTAGGCAATTGCAATTTTTAAAAAATTATGCAGCACTGCACACCTGTTAGAATGGTTAAAATTCAAATCCTTGACAGTCCCAAATGTTGACAGGGATGTACAGCAACAGGAACTCATAAATTGCTGCTGGGAATACAAAATGGTGCCACCTTTTTTCATGAAAGTTTAGCAGACCTAAACACGCTCTCACCGTGATCCAATAATCAGGCTCCTTGGTGTCACTCAAATGAGTGGTCCACTCAAACACCTGCACATGGAATTTATAGCAGTTTTATTCAGAGTTGCCAAAAAGTGGAAGCAACCAATAGACTTGTTGGTTATTTTGTTGCCATTTTCTGGACCTTAAGGCAAATAGGATTAGGAATTGGGGCCTTTGGAAGTGATTAGATGATGAGGGTATTAGGTCCTTCATGACTGGAAGTAGTGCTCTTAAAAAAGAGACTTCAGAGAGATAAAAATCTATTTGTAGCTGTGTCATGAAGACACAGCCAGAATGTACCATCTATGAACCAGAAAGTGGAATCTCACCAGACACTGAATCTGCTGCTAGCACATTGACAGTGGACTTTCCAGCCCCCAGAACTATGAGAAATCAATGTCTGTTGTTTATAAGCTATAAGTTTATGTACTTCGTAATAGTAGCACAAAAGAACTGAGACAACATCCTTCAAAAAGCAAATTAAAATAGAAAATAGAATGCCAAATACACTTGAAAATTTATAATTACCTTTTTTTGTTTTTGGTGCTGGGGATTGAACTCAGGGGTACTCGACCACTGGGCCACAAGCCAGGTATGGTGGCGCACACCTAGAATCCCAGCAACACAGGAGGCTGAGGCAGGAGGACCACAAGTTCAAAGCCAGCCTTGGCAACTGAGCAAGGCCCTCGACAACTTAGCAAGACCCTGTCTCAAAGTAATATTTAAAAAAGGGGTCTGGGGACCCACACTGGGTTCAATCTTCAGTACCAAAAGAAAAGCAATGGCACATAACAAACACCTATAAAATGGAATATTATTCAGCAATAAAAGGAAATGAGCTATCTAGCCACAAAAATTCACAGTGGAACCTTAAATGTATAGTAAAAAAAACAATCTGAAATGCTGCATACCATCTAATTCTAATTTCATGACATTCTAGAAAAAGCAAACTACATTGTAAAAAAAGATTATGTGTTTGTTTCTTTACAAATGCTATTTCATTTGTCACATATTTTTCAGGAATATTAAGTAGATATATGATTATTATATCCTTTAAATAAGATAACTTGTAAAAGCCTTTAACACAATTTGATACTAAGTACTTGATCGATGTTTATTGAATGAATCGATCAATTAGGATATAAATGAATGTATGCTATTCCTTTCTTTTCTTTTGAATCCAAGCATAGCTTAATATCATTCTAAAAATGACACAAATGAATCAATTAAAGATATAATTTTGTGTATAAAAAGGTAATAAATTGTTGATAACATAACTATATATAATCATATTATTAATTTGATATTTAGATGCATCTGATTATTGAAGGGTGAATTTTGCTTTTCATATCTTAAATTTTGTTTTAATATAGGGACCTCGAGGACTGCAAGGTGATGCTGGACCTCCTGGAGAAATGGGTGTCGAGGTAATTTTTGTGGTTCTTTCTTGTTCATTTATACCAGATACTTTTTGTAAGACTCTAAGGTAAAGTTAATATATTTGCTATATCTTATGAAAAATAATTCTTTCCTATTTTCTTTAATATTCAGAAAATAAAACCTAAAATCCCATTAAAAGCAGAAATCATTGTGTGACCCTAATTTCATACATATAAAGTTGTCCTCTAACAAAGAACTCGTGAAAATGACAACAAAAATAAATAAAAATTTCCCTTTCCTGATTCAGAGTTGACTTGGTAGCCCTTCATTCTAAGTGCTTTATCTCCTTTACAGAAAAAAGTAGTTTGAGGTGACTCTGTGTAGTATATTTTTAAATAAACCACATTAATTATAATTATAAAATCTAGTTACTTTATTTCTGTTATTAACTTTAGTACTAAATAAATTAAACCATTTTCCTTCCCTTCCACCCTCTCCTTTCCTGGCTTCTGTGAAGCCACTCTCTCTGGGTTTCCCAATTTACCTTCTCATTAACCTTTGTCAGTCTTGACAGGAAGTTGCCCTTCCATTTCATTGGCTGAACAGTAATATTATCATAAATGACTTGAATTACTAATAATATTTTGGTAACTAATTCACACATCTCTCCTTAGCACCAGTTATTGATTTCCTGTTGTCTCTTTAAATATCCATCTGGATATCTCACAAACATCTCAGTTTAAAATATTTTCTACTTTTTTTTCTACTTTTATTTTTTCTACTTTTATTTTTACTTCCATCTCAATGCCCAATAATCCCAAATTGAGAGTCATCCTAGACCACTCCTAACTCATCCTCTTCAGTTAGCCATCTGTTATTGTTTTAATATATTTTAGTTGTTGATGGACCTTTATTTTATTTCTTAAATGCGGTGCTGAAAATTGAACACAGTGCCTCACACGTACTAGGTAAGCGCTCTACCACTGAGCTACAACTCCAGCCCTAGCCATCTATTCTTTTTGAGTAAGCACGGCCCCCCCATTGTCTCTTTTTTATTATTCTAATTAGGCTTACGTGACAGCAGAATGCATTATTATTCATTGTACACAAATGGATTACAACTTTTCATTTCTTTGGTGTACACAAGATAGAGTTACACCATATGTGCAGTCATACATGAACCTAGGGCCTTGTCCATCGCATTCCACCATCTTTCCTTCCCCCAGGTCCCATCCCCTTCTTTCTCTCCCCTTTGAGCAAAGTTTCTCCATTCTTCACATGCCCTCTCCCACATTATGGATCAGCATCCACTTATCAGAGAGAACATTCGGCCTTTGGTTTTTGGATTGGCTTCCTTTGCTTAGCATGACGTTCTCCAACTCCATCCATTTACCTGCAAATGCCATAATTTTATTCTCTTTTATTGCTGAGTAATATTCCATTGTGTATATATACCACAGTTTCTTTATCCGTTCAGGCATCTAGGTTGGTTTCACAGTTTAGCTATTGTGAATTGAGCTGCTATAAACATTGAAGTGGCTATGTCACTGTAATATGCTATTTTTAAGTCCTTTTGGTATAGATTGAGGAATGGGATGGCTGGGTCAAATGGTGGTTCCATTCCAAGCTTTCTAAGGAATCTCCATATTGCTTTCCAGATTGGTTGCACCAATTTGCAATTCCACCAGCAATGTATGAGCATGCCATGCCTTTTCCCCACATCCTCACCAACACTTAATTGTTTGTATTCTTGATAATTGCCATTCTGACTGGTGTGAGATGAAATCTTAGGGTAGTTTTGATTTGCATTTCTCTGATTGCTAGAGATGTTGAACATTTTTCATATGTCTGTTGATGGATTGTATATCTTCTTCTGAGAAGTTTCTGTTCAGCTCCTTAGCCCATGTACTGATTGGGTTGTTTATTTCTTTGGTGTTAACTTTTGTGAGTTCTTTATATGTCCTGGAGATCAGTGCTCTATCTGATGTACATGAGGCAAAAATTTCTTCCCAGAATGTCGGCTCTCTGTTTGCCTGTTGTTTCTTTTGCTGAGAAGAAGCTTTTTAGTTTGAATCCATCCCATTTATTGATTCTTGATTTTATTTCTTGCACTTTAGGAGTCTTGTTAAGGAAGTCAGGGCCTAATCCAACATGATGAAGATTTAGGCCTACTTTCTCCTCAGTGAGGTGCAGGATCTCCAGTTGAATTCTTAGGTGTTCGATCCACTTTTTGTTAGTTTTGTACAAATTACATGTATTGATTTCCATATGTTATATATCTTGCATTCCTGGGATAAAACCTCTTGATCATAGTGCACTATCTTTCTAATGTGTTTTTGCATGCAGATTGCCAATATTTTACTAAGAAATTTTATATCTCTGTTCATCAAGGATATTGCTATGAAGTTTTCTTATGTTGGTGTATGTACTTTGTCTGGTTTTGATATTAGGGTGATATTGGCCTCATAGGATGAGTTCGGCAGTGTTCCTCCTTTTCTATTTCATGGAATAATTTGAGGAGGATTAGTATTCTTTTTTAAAGTTCTGGTAGAACTTGGCTGAGAATCTACCTGGTCCTGGGCTTTCCTTTGTTGGAAGTCTTTTGATAGCTGCTTCAATTTCATTGATACTTGATATTGATCTGTTTAAGTTTTCTATATTCTCATGGTCTATTTGGGTAGGTCAAATTTCTCTAGAAAATTTTCAATATCTTCAACATTTTCAATATCTTCAAAATTTTCTAGCTTATTGGAGTATAAATTTCCAAACTAGTTTCTGATGATCTTCTGGATTTCAGTAGTGTCTGTTGATACTTCCTTTTTCATCTTGAATTTTATTAATTTGAGTTTTGTCCCACTTCCTTTTAGTTCATTTGGCTAAGGATTTCTCAACCTCATTTATCCTTTCAAAAAAAACAACTTTCATTTTATTGATCTTTTGCATATTCTTATTCTCAATTTAATTGATTTCAGCTCTGATTTTAATTATTTCCTTTCTTTTACTGATTTGGGTAATGGTTTGTTTTCTTTTTCTAGGGCTTTGGGATGTAATGTTAGATTACTTATTTGGTACCTTTCTATTCTTTTAATGTATAAACTCAATGGTTTGAACTTTCCTCTTAGAATTGCCTTCATACTGTCCCAGAGATTTTGATATGTTGTATCACTATTCTCATTTTTTATAACATTTTTTATTTCTCCCCTGTTATCTATTCCTTCTGCTATCCATTCATTTTTTTTTCAAATTTTAAAATTTTATTATTATTACTTTTTTTTTTAGAGGATAACATTTCATTTCTCTGGTTGTAAGTGATATAGAATCACAACATACATGCAGTCATACATAAAGTTAGGGCTATGATGACCATCATATTCTACCACCTTTACTGTCCCCATGCCCCCTCCCCCCTTACATCCCTGTGACCAAAGTTCCTCCATTCTTCCTGTGTCCTTCCCCACATTATGGATCAGCATCCACTTATCAATGATTACATTCGGCTTTTGGTTTTCTGAGATTGGCTTACTTCACTTAGCATGATATTCTCCAACTCCATCCATTTACCTGCAAATGCCATAACTTTATTCTCTTCTATTGCTGAGTAATATTCCATTGTGCATATATACCACAGTTTCTTTATCCATTCATCTATCGAAGGGCATCTAGGTTGGTTCCACAGTTTAGCTATTGTGAATGGAGCTGCTATAAACATTGAAGTGGCTGCGTCACTGTAGTATGCTATTTTTAAGTCTTCTGGGTATAGACCTAGGAGTGGGATAGCAGGCTCAAATGGTGGTTCCATTCCAAGTTTTCTAAGGAATCTCCATACTGCTTTCCAGACTGATTGCACCAGTTTGCAATTCCACCAGCAATGTATGAGCGTGCCTTTTTCCCCACAACCTCACCAACACTTATTGTTGTTTGTATTCTTGATAATTGCCATTCTGACTGGCATGAGATGAAATCTTAGGGTAGTTTTGATTTTCATTTCTCTGATCACTAGAGATGTTGAACATTTTTTCATATGTCTGTAGATTGATTGTATATCTTCATTTGTGAAGTTTGTGTTCAGCTCTTTGGCCCATTTATTGATTGGGTTGTTAGTTATTTTGGTGATAAGTTTTTTGAGTTCTTTATATATCCTGGAGATGAGTGCTTTATTCAAAATTGTATTTTAATCTTCAGGTTAATGGCAGTTTTGATATGGAAGGACTCCAGAAAGAGTTGTCATTTTCTCTCAAGAGGATGTTTTAACCTTAGAGAGATAAATTAATTTCTATAATTTCTGATGCAAAGCAGAAACAAGGTATCTTACTTTGTAGGGTCCTTTCTCTTAAGTGCTGTACTGTACTACCTTTCATAACAGTGAAGAAGTCACAAAAATAACCAGCAGAGTTAAAATAACAAATGATTAAAATTAGGGAAATAATGTTAAAAGAAATATAGTATAAAGGAACTTAACTTTTAGGAAAGTGATCCATTGAAAAGTGCTAGGTTATAGAAGTAATTACTAAGAAAAATTAAAATTAAAATTAATTTGAAAAGTAATTGAGGTGGCCCACACCCCAACAGAGCAGGTTCCTGCCCAGTAGGTGTGAGTTGCCTGGGGAAAATAAAAAGTCTGAAATAATCTGTAAGAAATAAAAACATAATCAGAAATTAGATGTAAAGTGGAAACCCTGATGGGTCTTCCAGACCTGATAGGAACTGGAACTAAACCACTAAAAAAAGGCCCTGATTCTTTATTTAAAGGGGAGTACATCAAAGCCAGAGATAAGGTTTCAATGGGAGGAGTCTTGTTTTGGTGCTTGCTTCAAACAGGTTGATGGGCATTTGACAAGCTACACCTATCTCTGAGAGGCTCTCTGGCTCCAGGGGGTCACTCTCATCTCCCAAACTGAGAAAAAACTTGAGTCATGAGCTAAGCAGGGCATTCTTGAACCAGTGGATTCCTACTGGAAGTTCCTGCCTAATAGCTCCTACATGGCTCTTTTTAGCCATGGCAGTCACCTCTGAGGAATGGGACTGAAGCTTTTCATTACAAACCCACCTTTTTTATTGTGCATGTGTAACTTTGGGGGAAAAAGTGAATTTGCATTACAGCTGAGTCAAAATGAAAAACTGAACTTCCTCCCATCTAAAATATTATGAAATGATATAAAAGATATTTCAGTCCCCAATAATTGTAATGAAGAGTTCCATCCATGGATCAGAAATATTGAAGAATCTCTGAAAGATATAAGAAAGAGAGGAAGGAGCAGGAGAGAAGGGAAAAAGAGAAGTAGGTCTCTTTCATAATGTTTTAGTGAGCTTTTTTGCTCCTGTGACCAAACGACCTGACAAGAACAACTTTAGAGGAGGAAAAGTTTATTTAACAGCTCAGGGTTTCAGAGGTCTCAGTCCATAGACAGCTGGCTTGATTCCTTGGGACTCGAGGTAAGGCAGAATATCATGGTGGAAGAGTATGACAGAGGGAAGCAGCTCACATGATGATCAGAAAGTGGAGAGAGACTCCACTCACCAGATACAAAATATATACTCCAAAGGCAGGCCCCCAGTGACCCACCTCCTCTAGCCACACCCTACCTGCCTTCAGTTTCCACTCCATTAATCCCCATCAGGGAATTAATTTACTGATTGGGTTAAGACTTTCATAACCCAGTCATTTCCCCTCTGAACCTTCTTGCATTGTCTCACACATGAACTTTTGGGGGACACCTCACATCCAAACCGTAACAATGAATAAATTTATCTCTTATTTGTGTGATATTTTTATAAAACTATTTAGCAAAAATGAATTTTTTTTAAAGAATTTGGTTCCAGAGGGCACAACAGAAAAGGATAAGGAAAGCAAAAGGTCAGAAAACACCTTTGTCTCTGAGAGTAGAAAATTTGAAGAAGGAAGTAGTTTGTTTTTCATTCTTTGACTAAGGTTTAAAGGCTGAGAAGAAAGATTGTAAGAAACTGGTCCTGATTTCAGGTAAAGTTGTTTTTCATTTGTACTGTTAAAGTGTCCCAGTAAGTACTTGGTCTTATCCCATGAGGTTTATAAGAAGATAGCAAAAACCCTCTCCTGAACCCAGATATTGGTTACTCTTGAGCTAAAAATTACCACCATTTTCTTATGAAGTGTTACTGCCTTTGTAATGTGTCAGATCGTTCTCTTTTAGGGACCTCCAGGCATTGAGGGAGAATCTGGTCTACAAGGCGAACCGGGTACTAAGGTAAACTCTATAAAAATTAAAGAGAGAATTTCTAAACTGTCACCATTGAATTCTTTGCATTTACCTCATTGTTACCATCTTGAAAGCAGGTGAAGGCCAGCAGATAAAAACATGAAGTGTTTTGGAATTCCTAACCCTTATGTCATGCCCACCCTAGACATGCAGTTTTAGTGAAAAGAGTTTAGTCTTTCCCTTTGTTTCTTCAGGGAGATGTTGGACCTGTGGGCAGTGTTGGAGGAGCTGGGGAACCAGGGTTACGAGTAAGTACTTCCACAAAATGTTTTTAATGCACTGACCCATTAATTTCAGGGACTCGAAACTTACCATTTTACACATCTCAAATATAGCATAATAAACCTTTCTGATGCCCTTAGAAAATGTTTGTATTTATTTCATGATTTCAACAACTGAAAACTAAACCCTGTTTACATTCTCACTTAGTATCATTTAGAGTTCTGATCCTATACACTCTTTCCTAAAAGTCAGTTGCCAAAAATGTGGCATCACTGAGATTGTCACGTAAGAAGGAATTCATGAATACCAGTGATCAACTCGCAGAATATCTCCTGATGTAAGAGAGAGAGATGAAAGATTGAAATCTAATTTATATTTGAAAAAGCACCCTAGAATCATGCAAAGTTAATAATATGCAAAGAAATATTGTAAATAGTTGTAATTTGTTATCTTAGAGAAGTTATATTATGATGGATAGCTTATTTTGAGCTGTGGTAAGGAATTTTCCCCAAGAACATAATACCTGAGATAATTTTAAGAGGCATTTTTTTATTAAAAGACAAACTAGGGAGATATATCTTTGCCATCTGCTTTGTTTCTTTTCATTTTCCCTTTTTCAGGGTGGTGGGGTGAGTGGGAGGTGAGGGTGATGGAAGCATCAGTGATGGGAGAGATAAACAACTATTAATAAAAACTAAGAAACTTACTATAAAACAATTTAGGCATCAAGAAAGCCAGTGCTACTCTAACAGCTTCTTAAACTATGGTTCTATATTTCTGCAAGTTCCATACGTAGAGGGCAGCTTCTCCAGGTATCATGACCTCTCTGCTGTCTTTTAAGGAGAAACCCTAAAAATCTGGTAGAACAATCATAGTCAAGTAAATTGAGTATAGCAAGATACTCTGTTTAATGAGATGCAATTTTTACATTCCTTCAACTCAAAAGCACACACATGTATTTATATAAATTTCCAGAGCTACCACATGAATATGTTACCTTTAATTACCTAACATTTATTAATATTCTGGAACCATCTTATACTTAAATTTACAACACTCTATTTAAATCTTCTGCTAAACTATTTAGGGCAAATTAAAGCATTCTTATTCTGTCATATCCTCTTTACAGATAAAGTAGAAGTAGAAATAAATGAATACAAACCTACTTTCTGTACATGCTGGGGCAAAGGATAAAGTAAGATAAATGATCCTAGTAAAAAATTAATCTTACTGTTTCTGCTACATAATAGGGTGAACCAGGGGCTCCTGGAGAAGAAGGTCTCCAAGGAAAAGATGGATTAAAGGTAAATTGTACTGTTAACCTTACATATAAATAGGGTTTTGTGAAATCTTTAAAATATTAAACAGTATTTTGGTTTTGTATCCAAATACAAACCAGTATATTGTGTGGCATAATTATTTCATTGTATTTCTTTTGAAATGTTTTTCACTGGTTTCCAGGGAACCCCAGGAGAAAGGGGACTTCCTGGAGAAGATGGAGAAAAAGGAGAGATGGGCTTACCAGGAACTATAGGGCCCTTCGGTAGACACGGTCAAATGGGCCTCCCAGTGAGTACTGCTGGGTTCATTTTCAAATAGTTTGTGAACACACTCATATGTGTGCATATACCCACCCCTCCCACACACACAAACATACTTGGGTAATTGAAGTGTTCAACTATGGCTTGAGAAAGGCACAACGTAGGGGATATGGTACAACTCACCCTCCTAAGATACAAAAAGGCCTGGAATTTCTTTTGTAAACCATTTGTAAGGGAGTTTTTGTTGTTGTTGTTGTTGCCTTAGTTTGATTGAATATTTTGAAACTTTATTCATAGAATAAACATCATTATTGTAAATTTAATATCCTAGATTCAGGATAGAATTCTTTGTAAACAGAATTAGCTATCAATATTTGATCCTAAATTGTATTACTTTAAAGAAAATCTAAATGTCATATGGAATCAATTCCCTCACCTTGAGGCAAATGGAAGATGTGAATAAATAATGAAAACAGCTTCTCTAGCTTCAACACCTAACTTATGGTATTTGTTATATTTTTCCATATACAGTTGTCTGATAACTTTACTTTTGTGTTTCCTCTTTCTTGTCTGTTATATCCTTCCATATACAGCTGTTTGATTACTTTCCCGTTTCCTCTTTTTTGTTTCCCATCTTTAAACATGAGAGATAATTCTTTTTTTACTTCTCAAAGGTTTCTTGCCTTTGGAAATATTCTCCTTTTTTTGAAGTTATCCATTATGACCCTACCAGAAAATTCTCTCTTTCCTCTGAACTCTAGCAATTTTCTTCAGCCTTTGAAAAGTTCACTTTTAAGCACCTGAGTCTGTTTTCTCGGGGAGATCATACCTCTTCTAAATCAGATACTCTTCCCATAAACCTCGGTGCTTCTTTGTTTCAGTGTTTCTACATGAGGACTCCGTAAAGACTGAGGAAGTGATCATAGAGATAGGGTGGGAGACAAAGTAGTGATTTACAAAGTTGGTAATCTTTACATGTTTTCCCTCTACTTGTCTTCCTTTGGATTCTAACCTCCAGATCACTGGTGTCCTAAATATGATAGTCCTTGCCCCATTCAGCTCAATTAATTTGCAGAACAAAGAAGAAAACTCTTTAACCAATGCCATAAATGATGCACAAACTAGCCATTTGAAGAATGAGTATAAACCAGAAGTGGTTTTGAACATTGGCAAATTGAGTCATTTTTCCCTCCATTTTTCCCGTTGAGGTATAGTACCTATTTCTCCACTCAGTCCTGGACAACTGTGATGAGTACTCTACCACACAGCATATGCAAAGTCCCAGAGAATCCTCCCTTAAACTATCTTAAATGTCTCTGGCCCACACATTGAGTAATACACATTCACTTATATACTCTCATATCATCCTAACAACATGTAGGTACTATCTCTCTTTTGTGTGTGTGTGTGTGTGTGTGTGTGTGTGTGTGTGTGGTGCTGGGGATTGAACCCAGGGCCTTGGACATGTGAGGCAAGCACTCTACCAACCGAGCTACATCCTCAGCCCCTTTTTCCCGTTTTGTAACTGAAAAAAAACTCAGATTCACAGAAAGCCCAGTGGTTCATATAAGATCATACAGCAGATGGCTGATCTGGCACTAATTCCTTTATTTTCTGACTGTTGTATCTCTAAGCCTCCCCTAAATAACAGTTTTGGTCCTATCTTTTGCCTTTCTAGGGTTCTTGGTAGTTCTCTAAAATCTTTTTTAGGGAATTTATTACTTTTCCATTACCATCAGGCTAGACACACAGAGAAGTCAGGTAACAAATGCAAGAAGTTGTTATTATCTTCCTGATAATTCTTATCACATTTATTTTTTATATTTAAAAATCTGCTAGTAATTATTTATACTCTACTATGGATTTTTAAGCCAACTAACTTAAGTTCCCTAGCAGAATTTTAAGAGTTGGTGGGGAAGGCAAACATACTAAGAAAAAGGAAAGACAAAGCAGGGACCCTCAGGATGATGCAGCGTGACAGCTGGTGATGGGAAGAGCAGAAATGAAGGGGCTCAAAACAAGGCATGGAAAAATGATAAACACAGATTTCATCTGCTTCATAATTTTTCCTAGGAACAATCCTGCCTAGTACACATCTTTGGTGCCTTTTTTAGTAACAACACATGTGTGTTTCTTTTTTATTCTTTTTGTTGTTCTCTTTGGAATTTTAAATGTCTTTCAGCTTATAAACTCAATAAAAATACCATGGCATATTTTTTCAAAAGAATTTTTTGATCCAAGGAACTATTGCTTAATCAGACAGCCTGATGTTGGATTTATTTTGCACTTTTAAAATTCTTCTGTAAGCAGTGTCACAAAGATACTACCTCAAGTTCTTACAAAATAAGCAAAAAAAAAAAAAAAAGAGTGAGAGAAAGAAAAAGAACTTCTAAAATTTTTTTCAAGGAAGGAGAATCTTTCTTAATGTTCTTACTTCCTAGAAGATTGAGAATGATTGAAAAACAAGGAAGCATTAGTTAGCAAATTCCAAATTCGAACTATAGAATTCTTTGAACAGGAAAAATATTATTTATCTTATCTTTGAATTCTCTGCTAAAATGTCCAGTTTCCCAAGTGCATAATGAGAAAAGAACATCTGAAAAGAAACACCTACTGGGCTTACAATTTGTCATCCATTCCTAAAAATTCTGCTTCTGTGGTCCCTAAGATCTAAACACATGTGGAGCTATGAACTCCAAAGTAGAGCAACTTAAAATGAAATTATCTTGTTTTATTCCTTTAGGACAAAACTTGGTTGGATTTATTGAAAACTCATCTTTCTAATCTGTTTAAGTTGGCCTGATATTAAGTAGAACTGAATATCTTAAGAAGAAATGAAATAAAGCATTCTTCTCTAAGAAGCTTTTATAGTAATATCTTAAAAATTAAGTCATAAAGATGGTAGGAACATTAGTAATTAGCAAATAATGATAATAAATTAATTTGTTAAGTACATATATAAGGACAACATAAAGATAAAGGGAAGCCAGGCACAGTGGCACAAGCCTGTAACCCCAGCACTTAGGGAGGCTGAGACAGGAGAATCGTGAGTTCAAAGCCAGCCTCAGCAATGGCAAGGTGCTAAGCAACTCAATGAGACCCTGTTTCTACATAAAACACAAAATAGGGCTGGGGATGTGGCTCAGTGGTCAAGTACCCCTGAGTTCAATCCCCAGTACTTAAAAAAAAAGATAAAGGGAAGATCAGTAACATAGAAGAAGGAGATCTAGAGACAGTGGAGTGATGGTTAAGGGGAGGCAATGTAGAATGAATTCTTTAAAAATCATGTATGTGCCTATATACCACAGAGAATTTCACCTAAGTAAAAAGAACCAATCAAATATAAATAAATGATAATAGAAAGTCGAGTAAAGTAGAGGGATGAGAACTGGGGAGGCAAGAGATAGGACAGGAGGGAAATGGGGAAGGGAGACGTGGAGGGTGGATTATGAACCCAAATTGAATTCCATGTATGAAAGAGTTTGTCAGGATGAACTCAACTAGTATGTATAACTACAAAGCTCTAATAAAAAGAAAAGAAAAGAAAGTTTTGCTGTGAGAGAGAAATTGAAAATTACTCTAGAAAAGTACAGGAGAAATGAATGAATGAAAAGAAGTGAAAAAAGGGAGATACATGAGACTGAAGTTTTTGATTTTATGATTAATTTTAAGCCTACTTGAATGTTATTGGAAATGATCCAATAAAGAGAAAATATCAATAGTACAAGTAAGAGAAGGGATCTTTTCAGAAGAGAGGTTCTTGAATAAGTGAACATCCATGGGTTTCTGAGTATAAGTGAGCAGTTGGCCTCACACAGGGAATAGATGCTTCTTTATCAGAGAAGGGAGACAGAATATGTGGGTACATAAAGAAGGGTATTACTAGTTAGGTTTGGAAAGAGGAGCTTCCAGCTCCTAATTTAATTGCTACCATATCTTAATGAGTTCAAAGTAAGGTTATTAGCTTAAAAATGAAGTGGGAATGGAGATTTGAAAACAAAATGAATGTGCAAATAATCTCAGAGAGTGCTAACGAATGCCTTAGTTACACACATTTGTAAGACAAATGTTTTCCATCAGTTCAGCACTTTTATTTTGATTATACACTCCAGATCCACAAGTTGTTAATATTTAAATACTTATATAAACACAGCACTGCCTAACCTGAATTGTTTGTTGGCTGGTAGCATCATCACATGTCAGCTGACACATATTTGGATTTAGTACAGATGTGGAGTACTGATATAATTGAGGGTTTTGTTTATATTACAACAAAGGTTTAATATTTTAAGATATATATGAAAGTTACATATTTACAAATCAAATAAAAAATATAATTCCAAGATATAAAAACAAAAAAATTAACAAAATTTAATATCTCTATATCAATTTTCATGCTTAATATAGAAACATCAAAGAAATAACCTAAGTACCACTCTCTATTCACCTTTCTATGTAATATTTACTTAGAGTCCCAGCTAGTATAACAAAGCAAAAGAAATAATCTCTAAATTATAAGAATTAATATAGGGATATAGCTGGGATATACCTCAGTGGTAGAGCACTTGCCTAACATGTATGAGGCCGTGGTTTGATTTCCAGCAAAAAAGAATGAGAGTTCAGGACAATGTACAATATAAAATTAATATATAAAATAGATTCTGTTCTTTTGTACCAACAAGTCATTAGAAATATATTTTATATACAATTTTAAATACATTTAGTAACAAGATTAAGTACCTTATAATCTATCAAAATATTTGCAAAAATTTTATGGAAAATTCTTACAATTTGAAAAAAAGTTGACAAATTTATTAAAGAAGACCTAAAAAATAGATTCATGGATTGGAAGACTTCATATAATAAAGTGATAAAGTCTCTTCTCAATTAGTTTGTACATTTAGTGCAGTTTCCATCAAAATCTCTACAGGAATTTTTTGTTTATAGAACTTGATTGATGAAAAGTGATGTTAAAATTAATGTTGAAGACCAGAGAGCAAATATCAATACAACTTTAAAGAACAAGTTGGGGAGCAGGGACAGAGGTGAAAGGGAGAACTTGGCCTACCTAATAGAGTAATTAATTTAATTTCATATTGCTCACAAACAGACCAATGCAAATAGAAGATATCCTAGAATCAGATCTAAGTGTATTTTGAAATATTGCATAGTTTGGTGATATACTGTGTATCTATAGGGATAAGATAAACTATTCAGCAGATAAACTAGTACAATTGGTTATCTCAATGGGGGAAAATCTCTCCCACACACAAATACACACATGTGCTTACACTATGTGTGCATTTATGCACACATACTATGAATTAAATTCTGATTAAAGTTCTAATTATGAAAATCAAAATTTTAAAACTCTTAGAAGTGCATTTAAGAGAATTTTATGACCTCATGAGGGGAAGAGAGTGGTAAGAATTATACCAAAACGTGAAAAGGAACAAGAATATATTGATGAATTTGACTACATTAAAATTGTAAACTGGGGAGCTGGGGTTGTGGCTCAGTGGTAGAATACTTGCCTTGCATGTATGAAGCCCTGGGTTCGATTTTCAGCACCACATATAAATAAATAAATAAAATAAAGGTATTGTGTCCATCTACAACTAAAAAAATATTTTTTAAAAAATTGTAAACTGGGGTAAATCAAAAGTTACAGATACAGTGAGAAAATCAGCTAAGGCTAAAAGATATTTGTAATGTATAGAAAGTACACAAATATGTATAAAAACTTTCTCGTAACTCAAGAAAAGGATAGTTAAGTACAATAATGGACAGAAGCTAGGAACCAGAAAATCATGCAAATATATCCAGGAACTTTATGAGTAAGTACTCAATCCTCCTTAATAAACAGTAATGGAAATTGAAGTCACAGATAATATCATTTTGCTCTCATGAGGTAGACATATTTTAAGTTCAGTAGTACCAGATATTGCAAAAGATATAGAGAGATTAGAACTCCTGTGCATTTGCTGTGGGAATGTAAATTGGTAAAACCACTTGGGAAACTTGGCAATATGTAGTATAGTGTACTTGAAGATGTACACATACTGCAACCCAGCAAATCAACTCTAGGTGTATACCTTAAAAAACTCTTAACATAAGTACTTGGAGGTATGCATAGGGTGTTTATAATATATAACACATTATCTGTAAATAAAAAGTTAACCATTAGAAAAGTGGTTAAATTATGGTTTGATAATATAGAATCCCATAGCAGTAAAAAGGAGGAGGGGTATTAAAGACACCCTGAATAACTGAAAAACCAAAATGTTGCATTAAAAAAGTTTTAGAAGAATGCATAAAGTATGATACTTTTTATTTTAAAAGGTTCAAAATAATGATATATTGCTTGGGGATACCTATAAATGGAGTTAAGAAATGCATAGGATTAGTAAATAAATTCAGGATGATGATTGGACCTGAGTGGGGAGGATTGGACCTGTGTGTGTATGTGTGTGTATATACACACATACACACACACACACACACACACACACACACACATATATATATACTGGTCTTATTTCTTAAAGTGGGTGGTAAGTACAGTTTCATTGTATCTTCTAATGCCTGTATATATACATTTAACTATGCATGATATACTTTAAAAACAAAAGTTTGTGAAAACTAATATTTATTGAGTGCTTCATTAAAAGTCTAATCCTTTCTAAGTTTTACATGCATGATCCGATTTACTTTAGTAACCCTTCAAAGAGGTTTCATTGTACCCCTTTTATCTGAGAAGGAAACAGAGACCTTTCAAAATTAAATAATCTGCCCAATGGCTATATAGCTATTATAGCTATTTAGTGCCCAAGTCAGAATATGAAGCTGCTAGATTAGTCTGACTTTTTAAAAACTCACACCATTATCCTCTATAGAAGATTAATTTTTTAAAAACTTAAAATTTTTTTTTAAAAAGTCCTTCTTAGCTACAAAGAACTCCTCAGAATAGTGCAACTATCATTTCTACCTCTGGATGCAGCTATAACTACAGCAATAGAACAAAATTGCTTTGGCCTCTAAACTCAGTGACTTTCTGAGGCTAGAAGAGCATTTGCTTGGGAGCACAGGGCATGAGTCATTTCCTTAGGTATCTGTTTATTCATTCAACAAATATTTATCAAGAGCCTACATAGCACAGTGGTAAACCACAATTTATTTCTTTCTACATCATTTCTGCAGATTGCCAAGCTTTGGGGACACAAATTTGAAATTTCCATTTTCATTTCCAACTAATGAAAGGAATGTTGTGATTAATTATTTGCCATTTTCAAATTTCCAACCTGGCTTAATATGGATCACACTTAAGCCTACCCATTGTTGATCTGAAAATTCATATGGCATAACACTTTTTACTAAAAAAAAAAAGGTGTATATTGAAAGTTTTTCATCTACTTTTGGCTTAACAAATTGCCAGTTGAAATGAAAATATTATTTAAACAGTGTTCTCTCTATATTTTCTCCTCTTCCTTTTTTCCCTACAGATCAAAAAATATCTCCTTAAACTTCCATGCTCTTGTGAGATTTTTAGATTTTTCTTAACCATGTATTAAGTATTTTATATATAATCCTCTTCTTTCAAGATTCTGAGCTCATGGTAGCTCATAGAAGTGTTAAAATGGATTTGTTTGTGTTTAACTCTATTCCCATTAATTAAAATGAGTGCACTGAAATAAAGTAATTTTTTTCCTAAACAGTTTAATTTCTCCTATCTTGGCAAGTTTGTGTGTGTGAACTTTATGGTTGGTCACAGTTGTATTTCTAAATTACTGTGAAAAGTAGCCCTCATTTTTATTTAGTGTGCAATTCAGTGGTTATCTGATGTAAGTACTCAATCTCCACTCTCTTCTTTAACCATTTTTTTCCTATATTGAATATTCAGGGACCAGAAGGAATGATAGGAACTCCAGGACAAAGAGGTCGTCCAGGAAAAAAGGTAATGTTTAAATATTTTTTAATATTTCTTTCTTTTTAGGTGCACAGCGCTCCACAGCATGCTGTAGTATTTCGATTTACATTAAATGTAAAACTTATAAATTTGGCTTTTAAAAGCGCTTTTGTATAAATTAATATTTAATTCCACTTAGAAGTATATGTCACTTTGATTATTTGAAAGCAGTTTTCCAGTTTGGAATTTGTAAAAAACAAACAAATAAAAACCTTTCTTCTTCCTTGGTCTCTTGTTTCCAAAAAGTCTTTTAATAGATCATAGGTGGGAAAGAAAAAAGATAAAATGAAAATACTATGTGCTATTTGATAACAACTTTAGTAAAATATTTGAGGGAAAAGATTATAATTGTTTCTTGATTTTCGTTAATGTGCTTTTTTCTAAATTGAAAAGGTTAATGATTGATTTTATGCAATATGAACCACAAACTCAGAATATTTTTAGTTGCTTACTTCATATTTTACTTTTTTAAAAGTTGATATATTTGTAAAATTCTAGTACATTATAATGAAAAATTCATCTTTGTACGGGACCAATAATTTGTTCAAATATTGATGAAGCATGGCAATAGTTTTTGCATTGGACTTTGACAACTCAGAATAGATTTCTCAGAATTAACCAAATCACACCATATTCTAGTTCCCAAATTCTAGCTCTTGCTTTTTTAGAGAGATGTATACCTACTCCATTATTCACAGAATTTTAGAAGAGTATACAAAGGGATAATTGAAAATAAATAAGTTAGTTTTAGTTGCCATTTGTGCCCATGAAAATAATAACAATATTGAAGTCTCTCTCATCAGATATATTATATCAAAATCAGCATTGGGGCTAGCAGTGTAGTTGAGTGGTAGGGCATTTGCCTAGCATGCACAAAGCCCCGTGTTTGAGTCCTAGCACACCACACATACATACACACACACACACACACACCCCTTTACCTTTTCTTTTGTGTCTTCTTGAATATCAATAACAGGACAGATTGATTCCCATGTTCAGAAAATGAATAAATACATTTAATGTTGTTTAAAAGCTGTTGTATTTTTGTGCTAAAAAAGGGCCAGTCAGCATAAATGGAAGCAGAAGGAAACCAGTTTTCAGGATATAAAATTACATTAAAAAGATGCAGATTTTTGAAGGCATATGCTAAATCAGTGAATGATGATCCTACATGTACAGAACTGCACACTGAAGCCTTTTTTGCATCAAACAGATCTTTGCAATACTGAAATTCACTGTGGAAACAGACTTCTCATCGTCTGTGTTTCCTCATGATAACAGTATATACATGCATACACATATGTGACAAAATTTAAAATTATAAAGTTGGTTGTTTGGAATTCAACATGAGCACCAGATTTCACCTGATTGGTTGTTCAAATTCATCCTTTTAATATTCTTTTTCCAAAATTACTTTTATTTTGCAAATAACTTTGGTGGTGATAATATGTTATTATTGTTATTGGTGGTCTGTATACTGTTAGGTTAAAACAAAGTTGCTATCTACAGAATTTTGTTGAGTATCCTCTGGAGTTTCAAGTATATGATATAGTTAACTAATCTAAGTATAAATTTGTTTTTTCTTACATTCTCTCATACTAATGTCATCCACAGGGTGATAAAGGACAAATAGGACCCACAGGAGAAGTTGGAAACAGAGGTGCTCCTGGACAAATTGGGGAAAGTGGTCCTAAGGGTGCCAGAGGAACTAGAGGTGCTGTGGTCAGTATTTGATTTGTTTCCATAACTGAGTCACTGTGGGTGGAAAAGAAATGTATCCATGCTCTTAAAGCTTCATCCCTTGATTAACTTTACAGAGAAGGCAATAGTTCCATTGAAAATAATCTATCTCCATGGGATGTGGAGAATTGTAAGCATTCCACAGTACTTAAATGGCTTAGTGGTTTCTGGACATGAAAAAGGAAAGGGGAAAAAACTGAAAATGGAAATAAAATAAGAAATGAGATTTTTTAAAAATTAGATTATAACTCCAAACCCAAGTAGGAAAGTTTATATGACTAGCTCTTAAAATCAGGATTTAATATCTGTATAAAATTATTCTGTCATGGTTGACAAATTGCTTTGAAAATTAGGTTTACTTAAAATGGGTGTTTTTTTTTTCCTGTACTTGGATTTCTCATGCTTTATCTGGAGATTATTTTTTTAACCAGCTATGATAAATCTCCATAACATCTCTATCTTCGTCTTTTGCATGAATTTTGCATGGTGTTGGGAACAAGTGTAACACAATACTTCTGAACCTATAGTAGCAAAATTATATTGCTGATGTATTTTGGACCTATTCAGAAAGTCACAGCATAAGAGAGATGCAAAATATATTTTTAAATTATCAAATTCAGTCTTCTGATGTTTCATAAAATTAAAAAACTAAGATATATTCCCTTGTCTCCATTTAAATGTAATCAATGCTAGACTCTGCACAGGCTTTTCAGAGACCATTATGTAATCCATTTGTTATTGAGGAAGCCTCAGGCTGATCTTAAGAATTCTGTTACTTACTGACATCCTACAACTCCAGTCCTTTCTTACTTCCTTTTATTTCACTTGTTAATATTTCTCTGTCTTTGACTTATATGTTAAAAGCATTATATAATGTGATTAATTTTTAACAAACATAAAAACTGATACATCCAAAGAATATTGCCTTCAAAATAGGCTTCTACTTTGGATTTTTTGTGGTAAAAGTATTCACTTTCCCAGTTTTGACAACTATTCTCTAACTACTTTCCAAAGAGATTTTACCAAATTTACATTCCCACCACCCATGTTTCACATTAATCCATTTGGTGTTTGCCAATCAGATAAATGAGAAAATTATATCTCATTTTTCTTTCTATTTACATTTCCCTGATTACAACTAAGTAACTTGTACTTTTTCCCCCTAGAAGTTGTGTGTTTGTATATACTCTACATGTTTTTCATTACATTGTCTTTTACTTACTGATTTGATTTTACATGTTATGTATCTTAAATATTAACAGTTTTGTTAAATGTTGCAAAATGTATTGCAGTGTTTCCATTTCTGCCATT
The DNA here is from genome assembly GCA_028644305.1 of Xerus rutilus. Lineage (NCBI taxonomy): Eukaryota > Metazoa > Chordata > Mammalia > Rodentia > Sciuridae > Xerus > Xerus rutilus. Next base: position 65,496,079 of record CM053400.1, on the reverse strand, counting down.
TATCTTTTAATTTTGCTTATGATATCTTTAATTGTATAAAATATTTTGATGTTCACATTGTCAAACTCATTAATTTTTTCCTCTACAGTTTTTGGGTTCTATTTCTTCATTAGAAATGCCTTCCCTACCTAAAGTATATAGAAATACTCTTCCATATTCTTATCCTAATGCTTTTATAGCTTTTTTTTAACTCTTTGAGGCATAGAGTTTATTTTTGGTATGTGAGTTGTAGATAGTGGATTTTCTTCTTTTCAAATTGATACATAGTTGTCACAGTTTATCTATTAAACGGTTGACTTATTTCTCACTTTTCTGAAATACTACCTTTATCATAAACCAAACTCTCAAATAGTCACTGGTTTGTTTTCATCTCTCCAACTGATAGTCTGTTTCTGAATCTATACTACACTGTTTTATTTACTATATTGTTACGATATCTTTTGAGATCTATTAGAGCAAATCCTCCATAACTGGTTTCTTCTTTCATGTGAACTTAAGAATCAGCACATCAGTTTCCTCCAATATTGAATTTTTGTGCAAAGAAACTATGTCTTTCCCTTTACTCATAACTTCTTATACATCCTTTGAGAATGTCATATTTTTTACTCTGTTCCTACAACTCTCTTTTAGATTTTTTCTTAGTTTTATAATGAATTTTATTCTCATTGTTAATATAATCTTTTTCCTTCATATCATTTGATTGGTAAAAATTTATTTTCATATTTTGATCTCATACCCACTTTAATGGATTTAGGGTAATTCTTATGGATTCTTTAGGATAATATCACCTTCCTTTATTTTCTTGATTTATCACCTTATAAAAAACTCCTGAAATAGTAGTAAATAGAAGTCATGATAAGGAAAACCTTGTCCTGTGCCTGTTAGTGAAAACATTTCTAATGCCTCATTTTCAAGTGTTCTTTGCAATTTTTTCAGAACATACTCTTATTAAAGAAATTTCCTTCTATTCTTTTTTTTAAATTTATTTATTCTGCTTAGCTATACATGACAGCAGAATGCATTTTGATCCATTGTACACAAATGGAGCACAACTTTTCATTTTTCTGGTTGTGCATGATGTAGAATCACACCATATATGCAGTCATACATGAAGATAGGGCTATGATGTCTCTCTCACCCCACCATCTTTCCTGCCCTCTTGCCCCCTCCCCCCTCACTGCCATTTGACCAAAGTTCCTCCATTCTTTTCATGTCCCCTTCCCATTATGGATCAGCATGCACTTATCAGCGAGAACATTTGGCCTTTGGCTTTGGGGGATTGGCTTACTTCACTTAGCATGATGTTCTCCAACATCATCCATTTACCTGTAAATGCCATAATTTTATTCTCTTTTATTGCTGAGTAATATTCCATTGTGCATATATGCCACAGTTTCTTTATCCATTTATCTATTGAAGGGCATCTAGGTTGGTTCCTCAGTGTAGTTATTGTTAATTATGCTGCTATAAACATTGAATTGGCTGCATCACTCTAGTACACTGTTTTAAGTCCTTAGGGTATAGACTGAGGAGTGGGATGGCTGGGTCAAATGGTGGTTCCATTTCAGGTTTTCTAAGGAATCTTCATACTGCTTTCCAGATTGGTTGCACCAATTTGCAGTTCCACCAGCAATGTATGAGCATGCCTTTTCCCCCACATTCTCACCAAAACTTATTGTTGTTTGCATTCTTGATAACTGCCATTCTGACTGGCATGAGATGAAATCTTAGAGTAGTTTTGATTTGTATTTCTCTAATTGCTAGAGATGTTGAACATTTTTCATATGTCTACTGATAGGTTGTGTATCTTCTTCTGAGAAGTATTTGTTCAGCTTCTTAGCCCATTTATTGATTGAGTTGTTTGTTTTTCTGGTGTTAAGTTTTTTGAGTTCTTTATATATCCTGGAGATGAGTGCTCTATCTGATGTGCGTGTGGCAAAAATTTGCTCCAAGAATCCTTTCTATTCTTAATCAGAGTTTTGACCACAAGGAAATGTTAAATTTTCTTAATGCTTTTATAACATTCGTTTAGATAATCCCAGGCTTTTTTTCCCTTGTTAATATAAGGAAATTCATTAATGGATTTCCAAAAGTTGAATCAGCCATGGATTCCTAGGATAAATCTTACTTAGGTATGTTTCTATTATTATTTTACTGCTACTGGATTCAATTTTCTACTATTTTATTTAAGAGTTTTAGTTTCATTTATTGTATTTAGTTATCTTAAGAATTTTGCAGGAGCCAGGCAAAAATGGCATGTGCCTGCAGTCCCAGTTAATAGTGATTGAGAGGTAGGAGGATCACTTGAGCCGAATTTCAGACCAGCTTGGACAACATAGCAAAACACTGTATTTAAAAAAAAAAAAAAAAAAAAAGGAAAAAAATATTTTGCATCTGTATTTGTAAGCAATTTAGGCATTTAGGTTTTTTCTTTTTTTAATATAGTATCTGTAATGGGTCTTGGAAGAATTGAATATGTCTTATAAAATGGTTTTCTATAATTTTCTATGTTCTTTTTATTATTATTAACTATTCTAATTAGGTATACATGACAGCAGATGCATTTTGATTCATTGGACACAAATGGAGCACATTTCATTTCTCTGATTGTACATGATGTAAAATCACACCATATGTGCAATCATACATGAACCTAGGGAAGTGATGTCCATCTCATTCTACCATCTTTTCCTTGCCCCATGTCCCATCTCCTCTCCACTTTCCCCTTTGCCCAAAGTTCCTCCATCTTTCTCATGCCTCTCTCCATTATGGATCAGCATCCACTTATCAGAGAGAACATTTGGCCTTTGGTTTTTTGGAATTAGCTTACTTCACTTAGCATGATATTCTCCAACTCCATCCATTTATCTGCAAATGCCATGATTTTATTGTCTTTTAATGCTGAGTAATATTCCATTGTGTATATATACCACAGTTTCTTTATCCATTCATCTATTGAAGGGCATCTAGGTTGGTTCCACAGTGTAGCTATTGTGAATAATGTTGCTATAAACATTGAAGTGGCTGCATTACTGTAGTATGCTGTTTTTAAGTCATTTTGGTAGAGATTGAGGAGTGGGATGGCTGGGTCAAATGGTGGTTCCATTCCAGATTTTCTAAGGAATCTCCATAGTGCTTTCCAGATTGGTTGCACCAACTTGCAGTCCCACCAGCAATGTATGAGTGTGCCTCTTCCTCCACATCCTCGCCAACACTTGTTTGTATTCTTGATAACTGTCATTCTGACTCGCGTGAAATGAAATCTTAGAGTAGTTTTGATTTGCATTTCTATAACTGCTAGAGATGTTGAACTATTTTTATGTATTTGTTGATTTATTGTATATCTTCTGAGAAGTTTCTGTTCAGCTCCTTTGCCCATGTACAGATTGGGTCCTTTGCTTTTTTGGTGTTAAGTTTTTGAGTTCTTTATGTCCTGGAGATTAGTGCTCTATCTGATGCGTGTATGGCAAAAATTTGTTCCCAGAATGTAGGCTCTGTGTTTACTTCTTTGATTGTTTCTTTTGCTGAGAAGCAGCTTTTTAGTTTGAGTCCATCTCATTTATTGATTCTTGATTTTTTTTCTTGCACTTTAGGAGTCTTGTCTATGTTCTGTAATGGTTTAGAAGAATCATCTAGTCTTCCAACTTCCATCTTCCCATCTTTCTATTAAAACAATCCAGGCTGGATGTTATTTTATTAGTAGTAGATCTTTGACTGTCTTTTCAAATTTTCTTCTTGAGTAAATTTTTTTAAGTTCTTTCTAAAAATATCATCTAGATTTTCAAATTTAGGTGAAACTTATATTTACTGTTTTCTTATATATAAAATTTTAGAGCTGGGAGTATAGCTTAGTGATAGAGCATTTGCCCAGCACATGCAGAGCCCTGGGATTGATTCTCGACACTGCAAAAATTTTAGTACAAAATTTTTTTTTCCTGAGATTATTTCCCTATTCTATTTTCTTTTTTTTTTTTTTTTTTGGTACCGGGGATTGAACTCAGGGGCACTCGACCCCTGAGCCACTCCCCAGCCCTATTTTGTGTTTTATGTAGAGACAGGGTCTCACTGAGTTGCTTAGTGCCTCGCCATTGCTGCCTATTCTATTTTCTGATGTTATTTTATTGTGACTACTCTTATTTCTTGATCATACCTGCAAAAATTTAGCTATTTCATTAGTCAGTTCAAAGAGTCTACTTTGTTTTTTACTCTACTTTTATTCTGTTTTTGTTTTTGTTATTTGCAGTATTAGGAATTGACCCTGGGGGCGGGGGACATTCTACCACGGAGCTCTCTCTCAGCCTAAAATTTTTATCTTTAGACAGGGTCTTTCTAAGTTGCTGAAGCTGGCCTCAGACTTATGATCTTCCTACCTCAGCTTCCTCAGTTGTAGGATTTGGTTTTCTATTTTAATAATAATTTGTGCTTTAATTTTATTTTCTTTCTCCTCTTTTTTGAGCTTATAGTTCTTTTATGTATCTTGTGAAATTAGTTTAGTTCATCTGATTTCTTTGAGGTCTGTTATATACTATAACTTTTATATACGAAAATTTTGTAAAGGCTGCATTTTTTTTTTGGAAGTACAAGGTTCTATGTATTTGTTAGATTAAGCTTGTTAACTGAGTCACTCAAATCCTTATAGCTCTCTTATTTTTTTTCTCACTATTTATAAATTGATTTCTGAAAGAGGCTACTGAGGTCTCCGTACCCACTTACTTTTTTAGGAGTTGCATATTTTGAAGATATGTTCTTAGATACCCTAAGAATTCATGGCTCATATTTCTTTATGAGTCACATATTTTATTTTTCATTGTACTGGCTCCTATTTGCCCATACATAGTCAACAGCAACCTTTAGTACTACTTGCCCTTCTGGCTACAGTTCCCACACTTACACATTTATTCTCTAGGAAAATTTGGCTGCTGTCAGATACCCAATACAAACAAGGAAGTAGGAAGACCTTCTGACTTCTTTCCCCAATTAGTAAAACTGACCCTATCATGTTCCTTTAATGTCTTGATTTCAGAGTTTAAAACTTTCTTGAGACCATTTGCACATCTGCAACAGTTTTTTTCTTTGCATATTTTTAGCCCTGTTTTCCCCTCTTAAATTACAAAATTTTGATCCATTGATGATGTTTAGTTGTCTTCCAGTTTTGTTATTATAAATAAAATAAATAGCTTGCTTTCTCTATCTCTCTCATTTTTAGAATCATTATTTTTGCTTTTTTCAATTATCTATCTTTTCACTAGATTGGGAGAATTTACTGATTAGTCTTTAATTTATATGGTTTCCTCACCTGCAAAATATGATAATAAGTAATTATAGGATTACTATCACACCTGTGCCATCACTATCTCTGCTTTAATAATTTTGACCAAAACTAAAACCATATTCATCAAAGTATATGAAAACATCTATGAGTATGTAGAGTTCTCCTGCACCTCACAGAAACATAATGTAAAATTCTCAAACTTCACTTTCTAATATTTAGTGATGCATAACCACCACAAACTTTGAGAGATACAAACATTTCCAAGAATTTTCTGCAGATCATAAGTATTCTGACAACTGGAAATATTTCTTTTAATATGCTTAAGTACATTTATACCAGAAGTAAACAATTTTTTATAGAACTTCTGTGGTTCAAATGAAAATAAAAGACAAAACTTGAGGTAGGAGGATCATGAGTTCAAAGTCAGCCTCTGCAAAAGCAAGTTGCTAAGCAACTCAGAAGCTAAATAAAATATAAAATAGAGCTGGAGATGTGGCTTAGTGGTTGAGTGACCCTGAGTTCAATCCCCGGTACCCCCTCAAAAAAAGACAGGAGTGTGTGTGTGTGTGTGTTCCCATTTCATACTAGGTAGAAATTCAGACCATGAAAATCCAAAGGTAACAATCAAAATAATAGGATTATAAGTTTAATGATTTAAACAAACATCTATTTCCTCTCTCACTAATATTTACTTTGATTTTTAGGGGCCTTTAGGGCTGATGGGACCTGATGGAGAACCAGGAATTCCAGGATATAGGGTAAGCATTTCTCTTTAAAAAGATACACACATACACATTTATATTAAAGATGACATTCCAAATATGGAAAGAAAGATTAAATATTCCTGATAAACCTTTCTAACATCTAATTCTAATCCTCCTATAGAGTGAATCCTATTTTTCATTTTAGAATAGCACAATATCTAACAGCATGGGCTTGGTGGCATTAGATGGAGCATATACAAATGACATAGAGAATATCTGCTTACTTGTCTTTTTATAGGGCCAGCAAGGTCCACCAGGACTCTCTGGGCTGCCAGGACCTAAAGGAGAAAAGGTGTGTGTACATACTGATATTTTAACTCCTAAGATGTTGAATTTATTAAATTTTCTGAAAGAATGCATGGAAATATTTTCAAGGGATAAGAGAACCATTTTGTAAATTAGAAATTCTGCAAATTCCAGAAAATCATAAATATCAAGGAGCTAAAATTTAAATAAGTTATTAAAATATCTTCTGTGTATTATTTCAAGACGGGTGAAGTAATATATGTGAAATGCTTTGTGAACTGTAGTTTTATAAAAATAAAATTAATTACTTATTGAGATTGTGAGACTCTAGATTACATGAGTTATAGTACATTTATATTAAAAATTTTAATGAGTTGGGAATAATTATAACAGTACTCTTGATTTATTATATTATTAAAACTTGACACATTGAGAAAATTCAAAATTGTGCTTTTTATGTAGTTAAAGCAGATTAATATTTTCAAGAAGAACCATGTACAAGTTAAAACTGTGTCTAAAACATTGTATGTTTCATTTCTTAAGCACATTTTCCACTCAAAAAAGATAAAACCAAATTGCCTACTTTTAACTTATTAAAAAAATAATAGACTATATGTTTATGAAGGTTATTTTATTAATTTCGTTTGGTTAATAAATCATTATTTTCATTTTAGGGTTACCCAGGAGAAGATAGCACAATCCAAGGACCACCTGGGCCTCGAGGTGAACCAGTAGGTCTTTTTCTAAAATTATCTTGACACCTCAAGATGAAAAAGTAGTAGATTCACAACACCAATCTCATCTTTTTAAAGGGATTATTTTGTTAACTTTTCAAGGTGGTTTAGATAGAAGAATAGTATTTGCCATCATGAAATCTAAATAATGTGAAAGTCTTAGATATGAAAAAGATACAGGTCAAGAACCTTTTCCTAAAACGTAGGTTTAAAGACAGTAAGTTCCAAAATCTAGCTTTTAGCATTGAATGCATGGTAACTTTATACAAAAATTGTCCAAAACTTATATACTCTGTACTTCATAGCAAATATTTTTTAATTATCAAATTTATATTGATTTCTAAAGTATTAAAAACAATCTAATCTGCATATATTTGCTACTAGTTAAGTGAGTTCCAAACTCTTATAACAGGTTATTAGAACCAATAATCTTTAAAGATCATATCTGTAGTCTCCTAATTAAGCATTGTAAGGACTAACTGTAACCACGGTTTTTGAAAAGTAGTTATTATAGCTTTGATTACCTGATAACTATCTCTGTATTCATATTTGGCTAAAACAATGTCTAATAGACATATGAAAATTAAATGGGTACAATAAAAATGTGTAGTACCTAGAAATAAATATAATTGGTTTTATTTTACATTTTCCACACTTAAAATAAAAGAATCCCAAGGCATAATATCAGAATATGTAGTTACTCCTGGTAGTTCGACTTGGCTCTTTGACCATGAAAGTTACACTTTGTTTTAGAAAAAGGAAGTGTTCTAGAATTTTTCTAATTAAATCAAGCCATCTCATATTAGAGATAAATTTCTCTCTATAAATATGTGACAACTTTATCAAAGATATTTTAGTCTGTCTAAACCACGAAGAGATAAATAATGCAAAAATTTTAAAACAAAAACAAAAGGCAAATGGAGTGTTATAGTACTTCCTTTTTCACAGATTTAGGTATGCCAGGATCAAAGAATGTCAGCTACCATGTAATAAATACTTAATGTATTAAAGGACTAACACAACTATGCTGGTTTTATCTAATAGAAATGAGACAGACATAAACTAAGAATATACTAAATAATTAAAGCATAATCAGAGATTATTGTCTTTATGCCTATCAACTTTATCTACACAGGAATAAAATAAAAGTTCTTAATGTTCCATAATACATTAGATGGCTTTGTCAATTAATTTCAATTTAAGTTTCTGTTCAGATGATAAGTTCTAGTGTGTAATAACTAATGTTTTTGAGAGTACACAATTTAATAGTTTATTACATAAAATTTTTACACTAAAAATATTTTTAAAAAGTCAAGAAGTCCAATTTATTACATTAGTTTCTGCCTTAAGGATTAAAGCTTATGAGTGTAATTTTTCTTAGGTTAAATGCCTGTGAATTAAAAATTTCACAGATTAAAGAATAAACCCTAGAATTTCTGATGAAGAAGGTAAAGTGGGATTAATTATTAAATATTTTTAAAAGATCACTTATATCTAATGTTATGTAATCACTGGAATTAACTAAGTAGCTGAGCAGTTCTATTAAATCTTTTTCAATCAGTTTAACCTTAAGCAAAAATGCAAATTATTTTGGCATCATTTATGGAATACTATACTCATCTAAAAATTCATAATTGTAATTGGAATTGTTTCCTGAATATTTTTCCTTACAGAATCATTGTGAGATTTTTTTTATCTAATTCAGTGCTTAGCACATTTTAATGTTATTGGTGTCATTGAAATTCAATCTTTTGAGTATTTAGTGGAACAAAACAAATTATTATACATTGGAGTTTATATTTTTGTCAAAAGAATTAACTACACAATTATATTGTCTGCATAAGTGAATGCAGCTATAAAATTAATCATTTTTGTGTGGGGTCACTGTAGGGTCCAATGGGGGAACAAGGAGAAAGAGGAGAGCCTGGAGCAGAGGGATATAAGGTAATTACTGTCAGTTATACACTGTGTTTCTAAATTTAAATATGCTTCTCTGTAGTTCTACTTAGTTTCATAAAAATATGCACCATTGAGACAATTATTAATGTCTTAAATTTGTAATCCTAGAAATCCAGTTCTTTCTACTTTGTTACTTTTTCTTAGAATCATCCTGTTTCTTCCTACTGCTTCTTTTTTCTCATCATTCAGATCTCCCCTGAAATATTCCTGCCTAAGAGGGTTTGGCTACCTGCCCTATTTTAAATAGATATATAATGATCATTTTGTATGCCCTATATAAAACAGATTTATAACTCACTTTTGGTCATATTATGTGATAACCTTCATGACATGTAGTACTATTATTTTACCACTTTTTATACATTTGTTTCTCTGTTTATTATCTATTTTCATCCACCAAAATACAAGATTTATGACAGTAAAAATCTTGTCTCTCTTTCTCATTATTATAATCCCAATTTCTAGAACACAAAGTTCCTGGCATATATTAGGAATTCAGTTAAGAGTTATCAAAAGGGTGGATAAATACCTTTTTACTCTCAAGATTTAAATCAGTTCTTAACCTCTTCTACTTAGAAGGATTTTGTAAAACCAATTCATCAACTAAAATCAGCTGTGTGTAGAACTTGCTCAGTATCTTTTTTTAGAATCACATTGGTATTGAGGATGTTTACTTCCATAGATCTTATCTGCCTTTTACGGTTTAGCGCAAACTCCCCTTTTCCCTGACACAACCTTTGCCCTGACCCACTCTAACTGTACTCTTGCCCTCTTGTGTAGTTCTCTAATATTTTTCATATGTCACTCAACATAAGTATTTTACCATCTACTGTTGCTTTTGCTGTTATTATTGTTGTTGCTAATTGCTTTTTAATGTGCTCCCTAGTTTGGATATGACTCCTTTCCTGTACAATATCTAGTTATAAACCCTGTATATAGTAGTCTTAATAATAAATTAATAGGTTAATTGATCCAGCACATCCTTCTCTCAAGATAAAATTTCTGTGGTCATTTCTGAAATGCAGAATTAGATTAGTCAGACTGAATGGACAAATGGTAACTGTCATTATTAAACTCATTTTCTCAATCCATTTTTTGACTGAATTATTTCAGTAGCTTTCTAAATATATTCTTTATCCTCAATCTTAGTCTTCTCAAATTCATTCTGCACTTAATTTGTTCAGTCACATGAATCTCTACTTATTTTCCATTCTTTGTCTGTCCAAATGCCCTCACTTTACTGCCCAAAACACTCATCCTTCAAGATTGAGCTTATCATCATTTCCATTATAAAATCTCTCCAAGTTTCCCTTGACAATTAACTCATCCTACCACTAACATGATCAGACAAAAGTCACCATTTCCCATAAGTTCTTTTGCATGATTTTATAACATTTACTATAGCACAGTTAATTTTGACCATAACATAAAAATGGTTGTGGTCAATTTTTACTGGGATGATTGAGAATAATTACCATGAAGCTTTTAGATAACCAGATTATTTTGGTGAGATTTGTTTAGACTTCACAAAGCCAAGAGAGCCAACTGGCTATTCTGGGATCATTCTGAAAAGGTCTCTGTTCTACTACAGACAAGGGTGGTAGGAAAGTCATAATTAGCTATGATAGTTCTGATTTTTGTGGTTTACTCATATGTACATTCTCACTTCATGCTGAAACTCCAGCTTTTCACACTTCTCACCCAAATCCTGTTTGATAAGTCACCCACAAGGAGTCATATTCATTTGTACCATGTCTCCTCTTGATTGTCCTGATGCTGTTACTTACTGACTCGTGGCTTACTGCTAAGGGTCATATGCTGCAATGGTTTTCTCTTTAGCATGGCCGTATAATATATAGAAAACTTTCCAAACTAGCATTTATCTCTTGTCACTGTTCACTTTCTTAAACAGTATTCATTTTATTTATCAAGAAGTTGAAACTT
>CM053400.1:65448768-65485060 GCA_028644305.1 Xerus rutilus | reverse complement strand
GCGGTGGCTCACGCTTGTAATCCCAGCACTTAGGGAGGCTGAGACAGGAGAATTGCGAGTTCAAAGCCAGCCTCAGCAATGGCGAGGCACTAAGCAACTCAGTGAGACCCTGTCTCTACATAAAACACAAAATAGGGCTGGGGATGTGGCTCAGTGGTCGAGTGCCCCTGAGTTCAATCCCCAGTACCAAAAAAAAAAAGAAGTTGAAACTTGAAATTTAATTACCTTACTTAATGCAAACAGAAAAGGCTTCCATTGACCTTTGTGTGAGAATATTGTTATTCTGTGTATGCAACCTCTTCTTAACCTCCTTGTACATAACATCACCGAGAAATATGCCTCATCTTTTATTTGATTCCTTTTATTGATGGGGAAAAGATTATCACCATAGAAGGTAAAATTCCATTTTTCTGCAAAGCTTGTAGTAGCCCACATAGAGGAGATGAGCCTCATAACCGTCTAAGGCATTCTTTCCGTAACATACAGGGAGTAGTAAGAAAGGAATCTTAGTGAAGAAGACAGTAGAGAAGGGGATAAGAGATTTCCTGCAAATTCTTCATTCATAACTTTAATTTGACATGTCCCTTAGTTGCTGCTAGTTTATGTTTACACAGTTGAAAAGAGAAATGTGGTAGGTCAGCATTCCTTCTTAAGAAACCTAGAGTGATAACAGATTGCTGAATGTCAGAGTCATTTGATACATCATGGTTTCGCACACAGTAACTGCTTCCAGTCTTCAGCCCAGTAACTGTACTGTGCAAATGGCTATGAACCTAGTGTATAAAAACGGATACCAATATGATCTTTCACAAGAAGAACAGGTTAAGAAACTTAACTTTTTAAGTTCTTACACTTTTTATTCCTTTAGGTATTAGCTGCACAGTTGGCCCTCTACTTATACAGTTTCAACCAACCACAGATTGAAAATATTCTTTTTAAAAAATTTGCATCTCTACTGAACATGTACAGACTTTTTTCCTTGTGATTATTCCCTTAAAAATACAGTATGACAGTTATGTCATAGCATTTACATTGTATTATGAGTTACAAATAATCTAGATGTGATTTAAAGTAGGTGGGAGGATGTTCACAAGTTATATGCAAAAACTACACCTTATATAAGGAAATTAAGCATTCTCAGATTTTGGATCCTGGAACCAGTCTCTCTAGAATATCCAGGAATGGTCATATTAGTTTCCTGGGGCTGCTATAACAAACTATCACAAAATGATGGTTTCAAACAACAGAAATTTTTTTTCTCAATTCTAGAGAGCATGAATCCAAAATTGAAGTATGGGTAAGGCACACTCCCTCCAGAGGCTCTAGGAAATAATCCTCCCTGCCTATTCTAGCTGCTGGTAGCTGTCAGCACTCCCATGGCTGTATCATTTCAGTGTTTGTCTTTGTCTGCTCTGTGCCTTTTCCCCTGTCATCTGCCTTCTTCTCTATCACAAGGCTACTCATTAGTGGATGTAGGGCCCACATGTGTAATCCCATAAATGGGACATAGACATATTTTGGGGGGACAAAGACATCTTTTGGGAGGCCATTATTCAACCTATAACATTAACTCAAATAAAAAAAAAAACAGAACTCTATACTTGTTCATTATAATATATTCATCATAAAATCTAGCAGCTATTATGTTCTACCCATTTTCAAGAATTATAATCTCTATTATATTTAAATTGAGTTTGCAACATTTCACTGCCATTTTAAATTAATAGTACCCTCTTCTCTAAGTTACATGTCTCAATTTACTCTAATAATGTATTCTTCTCTATTCCTAGGGTCATGTGGGTTTACCAGGACTAAGAGGTGCCACCGGACAACAAGGGTCCCCAGTATGTTTTGAAGGCATTCTTTGTAATTCTGGCATTTTAAAAAATTAACATCAAAATAACTTATTAGCTCTCTGCTTCCTATGTAATTTGTTTTGGTTCCCATTAAAGGGTGAGCCAGGTGACCAAGGTGAACAAGGACCAAAAGGAGAGAGAGGATCTGAAGTAAGTTGAAATTGCTTAAGACGGTTTGCAACACTTTACTTATTATTTATTTTTAGCATGAGAAAACAGAGGCACAAGGACTTCCTATTAATTATAATTCAAGCAATCATTCATCTCTCCATATCTGGGATCACTATATGCCTTTAATAGGATGTTTGTTAATAATTGTAGTAAACATGATTATTGACTGATTTATATATTTTAACTGTTGTCCAAATTTTGTTTTACTAGCAACCTACTCTGGCTCTGTGAAAATTGCCTAAGGTTGTCCCAAATTAGTAGTCATTTTGAGGTTTCAAACAGAAATACCTGCATTGTAGAGTAAAAAAACTATCAGCCAAAACTATTTTGTTGTTCTAGAAGTTTTAAAACAAAATTATTCAGTAATACTTGTGAAAGCATTGTAATGAAGACTTCATTCAGAACTGTCACTTTTGGTATTGGGGCTACTGCAATGGGATCTTGCAGTGGGGTAGACAGACTGGGACTCTTACATTCAGAACTCTGAATACAACACGGACGAGTATGAATTTATAGCCAAGGAATAAGGTGAGAGGTCAGTGAATAGAAAATTACTAAGAGGAAACATCATGAGATGGGGGATTTGGGCTAAACTGACCTAATAACATTCTTGCTGAAGACAGGCTAAGGTGATCAGACAACATCTGCAGGATGGTGGAGAATGAGGAACCTGATTATGTATCCAGGGTGATCAAATATTGAAGGTGGGAGGGGGAACTTGCTAAACTGACCAGCAGGTTTCTTTGCTAAAACTGAATGTTATAAGGAAGTGAATAGATGGGCCTAGGAGAAGGTTCAGGAGGCTGACTAAAGTCTGGCCAAACAATCTTTATCATAGGACAAGGGTGAAATAGTAGTTTGATTGTATAACACAAACACAAAATTGATTCAAAGATTTTTTCCCATAAGACAAATCAATTATTTGTAATAAAGCAAACTAAAAATCTATTGGTTTAATTAAATTTAACCTTCTCTTTCCCTGTGCCCTGACAAGCATTGCCTAAACATTGTAGCAAGTAGCTTTTTCATTGGCACCATCAATTCATTGCTCCTTGATTTTCTTGGCATTCTGATTTCACATGCAATTGCTTTAAAATGAAATTTTTAAGAAAATATACTGTAATTTAAGAAAAAATTTGGTAAGAATAGATTTAAAATGATGAATTTATTTTCTTTACCATGTTTCTTCAAATTTGTTTGAAGCAGTCTTCACCTAGATTTGTGTTTCCCATTTGTAGGGGAAAGTAATAAAATGGGGTTGAACCAGATGTATGGAATAGGTGTTCACTGACCTAGAAGCCTTTTGTAATAATCTTGACATCTAACCAGTTATTTCCTGTCCAGTTCTTTAATAAATGAGAATTAATAATTAATAAAATCATTCCATTGAAGGCAAGCCTGAACAAAAAAAAATTCAGAAAAAGAAGACTGTTGCCATATTTATTTACAGTTTTCAATACCAAAATGGAAAAAGCCATGAAAAAACCTAAACCTAGAATACTGCTACTTCTGTCATGCCACTTCCTTATATTTGCAATAGGTATTTAAGGATGCAGTTCCTCTCCATAGTTTGATCCTAAAATGTCTAATCTTCTATAATTAATACTTTCATACATGTAATGTTTTCCTTTTCCTGTTTGACATGTCATAAAGAAGAAGTTCTCTGACTCTTATTATTACCTGTTAAAATTAAGCCAATGGAAATCAAATTCTCTTCCTAAACAATTGCTTCTCTAGTCTGCATGATCAACTCTTCCTGGGTGCTGGAGATAAAGGTGCTGAGGCACCATACTTTAAGTTCTGTGTAACTCAGGGAAATTAATTCTTTTCTATTTTGGGCAATGCTGCCATACAGCACAAGGGCACATTAAAAATGCTCTTAGATTTTAAAATAGTATTAATTGGTATAAGAATAACCATTGACTATGTATTATTCATTAAGGACACTCGCAATGGCCAGATGGTTCCTGTTCAATAGCTATCACCTTGTTTTCTTGTTTTTGTGAAGCTTTAAATTTATATTTTAGATTTGGAAATGACCCCTTAAGATCATCTGGGAAACTCTCCTATTTCTCAGATGAAGAAATTCATCTGTAAGAGATCTTGAATTACCTAAGATCACAGAACTAATTATCAACAGAATCAACACTGGAGATTTTTTCTTTCCTGATTCCTTTTATTATAAAGAAGCTATTACTTGGAAAACTTGTATAAATTAAGTAAAATATGAGTACTTAACTAATTTATTCACTGAGCATGTGAGTATGGACAGCTATAATGAAAAGTGAGAGCCAGTCAAAACTGCTCCGTTTTCTAAAAGACTTCAGTAATGCAAATATAAGTAAACTGTTCTATAATGGCTTTCAAAACTAAGACTCAAGTCGAAACCTTAATTTCCTCCCAAAACAAAATTCCAGATTTTATTGAATTGTAATTTCTTGGTTAAAAACAGAAAAAGAATAATTCTTGCCTAATTCTCTAAATCTATGTTTGCTTTATAAAGTTTTCCTCTCAAAGGAAAAAGAGAAAGCACAATTTTACAGACACTCTAAGATTACATATAAAGTTCATTTGTCTTTCCTATTATGAGAACAAAAAGTTTGTTCATTTATTTATGAGGTACTTATATTTAAATGAAATAAGTAAGTTCAGTTTGAAGGTAGCATAGAATACTTCTACTTTCATTATATTTGGACCAGGAGGATTGGTTGAAGACTGATTTTTTACCTTCATATGGCACCAGCTCAATTATCTACTAACACCTTATGTGACAAAACATTTTCTTTACCTTTGGCCCAATCTGAACAGACTATCTCTGTATGAGATCAGTGATTAGTAATGTCTAGTTCTTACTTTAGTCATAAAAATATTCAGTACTTCCAGCTTTGTCATTTTTTAAAATACGTAAATTCAAGCATCTTAGTTAGTTCAGGCTGCTAGAACAGAGTAACATAGACTAAGTGGCTCACATACAACAGAAATGTATCCTCAAGTGCTAGAGACTGAAAATCCAAGATCAGGTGCCAGGTTCTAGTGAGAGTACTCCTCCATATTGCAGACTGCCAGCTTTTATCATATCATTACATGGTGGAAAGAAGTCTAAAGAGCTCTCTGGGGCCCCTTTTATAAGGATGCAAATCCCATTTATGAGGGTTCCATTCTAAAGACTTCATCGCCTCCCAAAGGCCTAACCTTCTAATACCAT
The DNA here is from genome assembly GCA_028644305.1 of Xerus rutilus. Lineage (NCBI taxonomy): Eukaryota > Metazoa > Chordata > Mammalia > Rodentia > Sciuridae > Xerus > Xerus rutilus. The sequence goes on along the minus strand of CM053400.1, from coordinate 65,479,828 downwards.
TAGATTATGCCTTTAGGGTTAGGATTTCAGCATGTGAATTTGCAGGGCACCAGACATTTAGCCCATCACAGTAACAGTGTTCTATACATTAGTGTTCTATATGTATTTAAACCTCCATTGTAAGGCTGGTTTTTCTGGCCATCCTACTTTCTTTTTGTTATGGTGACAATTGTAATAAGGCAGTCTTCCTGAATGGAACAGCTGAGACCACAATCTTGTTATTGGTTAAATATGCCTCGTGTTCATGAATAGATGTTGCCATAATTGTCCTACTATCATTAGCAAAACACTTTTAAAATATTTCTCATAATTATAGTGTTCCTGTAGCATTATTCTATTATGAGCTGCTTCCTAGTGCCTATCCAAGTCTGAATAAAATTCTAGTTTTTATGATGATTGGCCCACAAATGTAGATTTCAGAGCACAGTATTTAACTCTTCTGAAATAATCTCCAACATAAGGATCCCACCAAAATGTAAGTGATTTATAATAATATGTGAATTTTTTGTTTTTATTTTATTATTTGTTTATAATAAGATGCATATATCTGTGATATATTAAAAGGATAATTTCCTTTGTATTCTTTATAATGGAACTTAATATCTGTTCTGAGTGTTCCTTCTACCTGATAGTAGAAACTTCACCAGTGGAAATCAAATCAATCAACTGCTATTAACTTCTACTCAAATATGTAGCATTTGATTTAGAGTTTCCTGATTTACTTTTTTCTCAAGTTTGTAGTAACATTTAGAGCTGAAATGGTAAGGAAAAGGAGTGATAGGTAACTTTAATCTTCTGTTATCATCCATTCACACTACCATCCACTGATATGTACATCATCCCTTTTGGCCCCGAACTGCTCTCATCCCACTGTGTTGGCAGCTACCTTGACCCTCTTATAGTTCTTTGACCCATGCCTCACCTGCATGTACAGCTATTTTTCATCTTAGTTTAAAGCAAGGCCTCCTCAGACAGGGCTCTCAGGGCCATACCCTTCTATTCTTGGCCACATGAAAATAACATTCTGTTTCTCCCTACATAATGTTAAGTGCTTGGGGGTCTCAGAGAGAGATTCCTCTGTTTTACTCATCTCATGCAGAAATGTGGTCTGTGTTGCTGACACTTAGTACACTATATGTGGAATTCTCAATAAGGACTTTAGTAGCCCTGGGTATCATCTTTGTGCCTAGACCTGCCAACTAATCTGGAAGTATTATTGTTTCTACCTACCCTAAGGCTTGAGGGCAGGATGGAGCTCTGCTCAGGGTCCCTATAAGTATCTAACAGTCTTGGTTCTCTTCTGCTTCTCCTCTACCTTTTTTCAAACTTGAACATTTTTATATTCTCTTACAGAGGAAAAATTCTTTCTTATATATTTTATAATTATTCTTAGTCTGTTGCTTATGGCATGAATTTTATGACTTCAGTCCTTTATAACCCTTTTTGACACTAATAGGTAGACTTTTAATATTTAAGAATTAGACTTTTGTATTTTAAAAGCACAGTTTGAAACTTAAATTATATTTTTATCAAACTATTACCCAAATAGTGGATTTCACTGGACCATTTTGAAAATTTATCAGCCAAGCACAATTCTATTTTGAAAATCAAAAATGTAGAACACATTTACCTGTTTGCATAAAAATAAATACTGTGAAAGCTCAAAAGTGCATCAAGGACCTAGGAATTAGTCCAGAGACTGCACCTAATAGAATAAAAAGCAGGCCTAAATCTTCATGTTGGCTTAGGACCTGACTTCCTTAACAAGACTCCTAAAGCTGAAGAAATGAAATCAAGAATAAATAAATGGTATGAAAACTAAAATAAATGGTAGAAACTAAAAAGCTTCTTCTTAGCAAAAGAAACAATGAGATGAAGAGAGAGCCTACATTCTGAGAGCAAATTTTTACCACATGCACATCAGATAGAGCACTAATCTCCAGAATATATAAAGAGCTCAAAAACTTAACACCAAAAAAACATATAACCCAATCAATAAATGGGATAAGGAAATGAGCAGACACTTCTCAGAAGAAGATATACAATTGATCAACAAATGTATGAAAAAATGTTCAACATCTCTAGCAACTAGAGAAATGCAAATCAAAACCACTCTAAAATTTCATCTCATTCCAGTCTGAATGGCAGTTATCAAGAATTCAAGCAACAATAAGTGCTGGTGAGGCTATGGGGAAAAAGATACACTGATTCATTGCTGGTGGTATTGAAAATAGTGCAACCACTTTGGAAAGCAGTATGGAGATTCCTTAGAAAACTTGGAGTGGAACCACCATTTGACCCAGCTATCCCACTGCTCTATGCCCAAAGGACTTAAAATCAGCACACTACAGTGATGCATCCACCTCAATGTTTGTAGCAGCTCAATTCATAATAGCTAAACTGTGGAAACAGCCTAGATGCCCTTCAATAGATGAATGGATGAAGAAACTGTGGTATATATACACAATGGCATATTATTCATCTAAAAGACGAATGAAATCATAGCACTTAGGGGTAAATGGACGGAATTGGAGAATATCATGCTAAGCAAAGTAAGCCAATCCCAAATACCCAAAGGCTGAATGTTTTCTCTCATTACTGGATGCTGATACACAATGGGGGCAAAGGGCAAGGGAAGAAAGGAGGAACTTTGGATTAAGTAGAGGAGAGGGAAGGGATGGGGGTTGTGGGGGGAGTATGGTAGAATGAGGCAGACATTATTACCACTATGTATGGGTATGATTGCACAAATGGTGTGACTCTACATCATGTACAACTAGAGAAATGAAAAGCTGTGCTCCATTTGTGTAAAAAGTAAAATTAATAATAATAATAAAAGATGTACATGAAAAACTAAGCTCACCCTCTCAGAGGCAACTATTATAGTTTCTTGTATATCCTTCAAGATATACACTATGGATATTCACATATTTTTTTTCATAAATGACATCATGTAAAAAAATAAAAATAATAAAGATTTTGAATTTTTAAAAAATGCTATGAAGGAAAAACACACTGGTTAACATATTTAAAGGTCATCATTAGTACATTCAGTGTAACTAGAATAAGGACTTTTTTAATATTTTAAAAGTATTTGCTTATTTTATTTCTTTATTGTTTTCTAAAAGACATATTTTACTCTAAGTACCATATTTTCCAGAAATTCTATATATTTCAACTAAACCCAGGTCACTAACTAACTCATTTTTTTGTTTCCTTACCCTTAGAAAGACTACATTACTGATTTTTAAGGCAAATAAAATTGTTCAAGGCTGAAAGTACAACACTTGATGGATCTCCCCATTATCAAATTCTTTAAAAGTTGGACTTTTAATCTCATACAGAAAATACTCTTTTTCTTTGAAATGATATATACTATTTCTTCTAAAATGTCTAAGCTCATTTTCAGAAGATGTAACATCTTAAATTTTTTTATGTGTGCATATAATTGTTAAGTTGAATCTTTGACACAATTTTTCTTTAACTTTTAAGAACTTAACATCCCTAGTAGAATTATCCTGTTTGTGAAAACTTTTGATGATCGTTCTGAGACGTGTATCTAGTAATGACATGATTCTTTTTCTTTTTGTATACTGGATCACTCTTTTCCATATTTTTCTTCTTAAAATAATTCTAGGATATCATCAGAACAATGGAATGATTTGCAAGGGCAAAGTTCCTAACTATCCTGGCAGACCAGTAACTGCTGAATCAATTATGATTTAAAACAGCTCACACATGGAAAAACAAACAGTTCCATGAGAAACATAGCTGTTCCTTGATTTGCAAGTATGTTCTTTGGGCTTCCACAGAAGTACATTTTAGGCTATTGGTTCATGCCCCTCACTACACCATAAGTGCCTTGTTAGCAGGAACTTTGCCTTTGCATGCCAAGCACATAATAGAGTCCATAAAACATGAAACTTAAGAAATGATTGCTGAATTTAGCTACTTTCAAGAGGGAATAAAGTCTGCCTGGAAGTGGAGACTTTTACTAAATAATAGTTCCCTTTTGGAACTATGATTTAAGTTCCTCCATTATTAACTATGATTTTAGTTCTTAATTCCATATAATTTGTGGCTAAAAGAAAATTCATAGGTGATCTGATCAAATTCATTCATTTTTCAGATGAATAAAATCACTCCCAGTGAAGTGGCAATCTGAGTAATGTACAAGTTAGTAGCAATATTTTCTGTATCATCCAGGTCTCAGCATTATTTTCTGTGGCCTCATTTTAAGTAAGTTTATTACTGTCAATTGACAATTATTCTCCCCATTTTTAGGGTCCTAATGGGAAAAAAGGAGCTCCCGGTCCTTCTGGGAAACGTGGCATTCCTGTAAGTAACAGGCCTCTTTTATCTTTCCTGTTTTTTAAAATAGAATTGACAACTTTAGCAAGCAGAAAAGTTTGGGGCCATTTATGTCATATGGGATAAATCAAATTGTCTTTAAAAAAAAATGTAAACCCATGCTGGAACACGTAGGGAACAAAATATGACCACTAACTCAAAACCATACTTGCTATTTAAATATAAATCTCTGCAAATAAAGGATGTTCTTTTCCTTTGTTATGGAACCTTCTCTATGAATTCATGCTCCTGCATCATGGTGTACCACCAGAAAACAAAAAACTTAGAATCACGAATAAATGAATTATAACAAAGGTCAGAGATCTTCAAGCATAATTAAAAAGACCTGAGCTAGAGTTGGAGAACTTGGCCTCTCCTTCTTCTGGCAAATATAACAGGAAGTCTTTGGATTTTATTTTTCTGAATTTTTTTTTTAGCACAGAACAAAAATCAGTTTTACCTTAGCATCAGTTTCCTCCTCTGGCAGCCAGCTATGAGATGACTGACTTATTAGCAAAGACTTCCTCTGTTGTCTCCCAGCTGCCTACTTTGGGTTGCTGTGGTGGGTCAAAAAAAGTAGAAAAAACGAGGATAAATTATAAGCACATTCAAATTAGAGATCCCTACAGAAAACCCAGTTATCCAAGAGTAGAAACAAAATGTTCAGACCTTTCTTCAGTCATGTAATTATCTGATTTAAAGGGCAGCAAAGAGCCATAATTTGTTTCTTAAGAAAATAACACAGTGCAAGGTTTTGCAGATGGTGAGTGATAGCACACATCCTAAGCTAACAGGTACATATAGCTGACCTTTTCTTGACAGCTAGATAAAGCATGGACTGGCAGGATGAGAAATACCAGAGAATTACACTAAGGCTCAAAAGGTCACACAATAAATTGCTGATTATCTTGGTATTTTTAAAGACAGCGCTGTTGAATCCAAATTGTAAATCATTAAGGAATCCAGAAAACAGAAGAAAAATTGTTCTGGCACAGGGTATAGAAGTGTAAACTTATACCCTAAACCCAATAAGTACAACAGTATATGTCATTTAAATATCTATTCTGAATCTGTCTATAATACAAATAATTTTTTTAATTATCAAGGGATTTCCAGGCCTTCCTGGACCAAAAGGAATACAAGGATACCATGGAGCAGATGGCATTTCTGGAAACCCTGGAAAAGTTGGGCTACCAGGAAAACAGGGACTTCCTGTAAGTCGTATGAATCTCTCTTTGTTCTTGACTTTTTTTTTTTTTTAACATTTTTTTGGTTGTCAATGGACCTTTATTTTACTTATTTATATGTGCTGCTGAAAATCGAACCCAGTGCCTCACACAGGGTAGGCAAGCACTTTGCCATTGAGCCACAACCCCAGCCCTGTTCTTGATTTCTTATGCCTGTCTCCTTGCTAAACCATAGATATTTGAGTCCTTTATTGGCATTGGTATTGGTCAGATTAAGCCAATCATTTCTTTAATAGTTATTTTGGAATTATATTTATGATTTCCAGGGATGTCAATGGCTATATTATCTTGGTTATTTTAGATCTAATTACTTACAATAATAATTTATACATTTTTATGTATTTGAAAGATTTTTTGTAAATAACTATAAAGAAAATAAATTTTAGGGCTACACAAGCTGGCTATGCTTAGAGTTCATCAAATGTCTTAAGCCACCTTTGGAACATTTAGGTCTTGGCAGTAACTCCAGGTAGGATCTGCCAAAAATCATTTTTCCTTTACTTTTACAGCCCTGATATTTTCAAGAACTGTTGTGTTTTCTATGTATTCATCTAGGGGTGACATAATGATATGGATTCACCCTTGCTTTTATGTAAATTTCTGCCTTATTTATTGGGTCAGAAACTTTAAAACCATTTTCACTTAGCCATTTTCCCTCTTTTCTTCCCTATTGGCAACCTAATCCAGATTTTGTTTGTCATCTCAGGTTTTGTTTTCACTTGAAACATTAGAAGAATTAATTACATACATTCAAGAACTCAGTAAAATTACTCTTTTATATTCCCACTGTTTGGATATAGTTATCTATTGATTTCTGTTCTTAAATAATAAATCTTATTTATTCAAATATTGCATGATGCTGTTCCTAAACTCAAGCCCAAATTAATATGCTTCCTTCACTATAGTAAATTATCTCATTTGTTTAAAAACAACAACAAATAAAAAACTATGTAACTGTGTTCTGATCAATTTAGTTTCTTCACCAATAAATGTCTACTCAGATTCTATCTGAAAGTTGAATATTTTAAAGAAGTCTTAACATGGTTCTGTTTGTTTTAGAGGAAATATGCCAGAGCACCGGGTTGCAACCTAGATAATTTTGGTGACCAGGATAAAGTTAATTAAATTAGATATTCTATAAGATTCTGCCAGTAGTGTCTGTCTGGTTAAAGAGGACTTTCATTTGAGATCCTGGTCTTCATGCCACTCTTCAGGCTTACTTTATGATAGTCTTACAATGAGACTGCAATTTTAAAAATACAACAACAAAACCCTTTGAGTTTGTCTGAGAGTCTATATTTTTAGTGGATTACATTTTACTGAGAAATTTTATCATGACTCTTTTCATATTGCTTTGAATAACATTTTGATAGTTCAAACAAGAAAAACCACATTTGAAAATATGCCTGTTTCTTGCTGATACACACAAGTTTAATCGTGGAGATAGTGATAAATTCAAATAAATTTATTTAATTACTTTGTTAATTTATTAAGTTGGTCATCAGTTAACTTATTTGTTAATAGTAATAGGAAATAATTTATACTCTATTTAAAGTATTACTCAGATATTCATCCCAGAAATGGATAATAGAAATCAGTATTCTACATATATATATTTAGTCAGAATTTCATATATTCATTATATGAAATATTAGTCAAAACACTAGTGAAACATCAGAGTCATCATTTATTTTTTCATGTCAGGTTAATTTTTTTATGACAATTTCTTTCTAGCATTATGAGATACCTGAAGGAAGGGCAGTTCTTTAGAACAAAAACATCAATTTGCATTGTAAAATTATGTGTTATTTTCTCTTACAAAAAAATACAATGTAGCAACTATTATCTGCTGCTAGTTTCTAGCAAAAAAGTAGACATTTTCTATCAACTCTATATCCTTCTTCAATAGTGAAGAAATAAAGTATAGTAATTTAATGGATGAGAGAAAATCATCATAGAAAATAATAAATCAATGCAAATAAGATGCTGATTCTCTTTAGTGCTACTCTCTGCCTTATTCCTAGAATTTGCCTCACTAGTTTTATTGTCTGCGTGGGTGAAGGCTCAGGCATGAAATGAAAACACCGACTATCTAGAACACACAAGGATAAGGGAATTTAATGCTAGATATGAGATGTGTTTGCATCTTAAAACCCAATTCCAACTCTGGGATATCAGCCAGAGCTGTTTGGTTGCAAATAAAAATCTACTCTAATTTAAGAAGACAACAAATTATAGGGGGGAAACTGGGTTGCTTACAGAATCAGTATAAAGGTTGAAGACCCAAGAAAAGAAAATAGCAAGTGTTGGCAAGGATGTAGAGAAATTTGAACCCTAATGCATTGTTACTAGAAATGTAAATATACGTATCACAGTAAAAGACAGTATGGCAATTCCTCAAAACCTTAAATATAGAGTTATTATATGATCCAAAAATTCCACTATTGGGTATATACCCAAAAGAATTGAAAGGACTTAAAATATTTTTTAAAATAAATTTTATTGTGAATATTTAAGGTGTACACATGATGATATGTGATACATATAAATAATTAAAAAAGATTACTGTAGTGAAGTAAATTAACATATCTCTCATAAAAGATATTTTTACATCAATGTTCATAGCAGTATTATTCACAATAGCCAAAAGTTAAAAATTAGAAGTTCATCAACAGTGGCATGGATAAATCATACAATGGAATACTGTTCAGCTTTAAAAAGGAAATTTTGTTTTTGGGTATTGTTTAATTTTTATTTTTAAAAGCAATAGGGATCAAACCCAGGGCCTCACACATGCCAGGCAAGTACTCTACCACTGAAGTACATTCTTAACCCCTACCCCTAAAAAAGTATTTTTAACATATGCTACCACAGGGATGAACCTTTAAGACATCATGCTAAGTGAAATAAGCTAGACACAAAAGGGCCAGTATTGTGTGATTCCATCTAATGAGATACCTAGAGTAATTAAATTCATAGAGACATATAATAGGATGGTGGGTTATTATTTAAAGGGTAAAAGAGTTTTGGTTTGGGAAAATAATTCTAGAGACAGAATGATAGTGATGGTTGTACATCAATGTGAATATGTATATACTTTTGCCACTAAACTGTGTATATAAAAATACTTAAAATGGTAAGTTTTATGTTATGTATATTTGACTACATTTTTTAAATTTAAAAAATAAGAAAATATAAGCTTCCACTATAACTGGAATATAAGGCATTCCAGAATGCCTTGATGATGCTTTTATTTCCAGAGATGATCATATAGCTAGTATCTCACAGCCCCTAGGAAAGACTGGGAATTTCTCCTTCCCCAGTACTCAAGTGACCCAGTATATGAACACAGGTCCCTCTGAAGAAGGCTTGTGTGAGAAGTCATACTATACACCTTTCATCATATTGCAGGGTTCTTTCTCAAACAGAATCTGCCTTCCCCTCAAGAAATTTTGGTCTAGGAGCAGGCATGAGTCTGAGAATTGACAACATTAATCTCCAGCACAAGAATTTAAGTTAAATTTGTACCTCTAAGACCCAGAAGTTTCCTACCTACATATCAATATATTCTAGGAAACCATGGCATACATAATTCCTAAGGGTCTTTTGTTCAGTTAATCATCACCACAGATCTGGACAGATCAAACATTCTGATTTCATTCCATTCTTGTGGCTTATTGTAATAATTGCTTTTAACTTTTCTCTGGTCATAACATACTATCTTGGACTCTACTACTCAGAGAATTGCAATATTCTCTGTGAAATCAGAGAGGCTAATTCCAATGGTGTTTCTGAACACCTTGGTAAAGAATCTTTTTTGACCCTTTCCAGTAGAGATAGATCAGATTACATAAAATATATTCATTTCCACATTTCTATTTTCCTGAGCCTTAGGATCCCTTTTCATACAGTATACTTGGAAAGACGTAGCATTTCAATTTTATTGACTATAGGCCACAACTGAGTCTAGGCTTCAAACTTCCAGTCTACCAGATTATTAATGGTGCCCCCATGTGCTTGGATAAGGGCTGCCTCCATGAGCATGAGCAAGGAAGATTAAGGGAGACTAAAGGTTCAGCATTCTTGGTCTTACCCATGTCTGCTCAAATGTCTCCATCCCTTGCCTTCGAGTTCTACCTTTTCTCTACCACTGTTCTATCCTAGCATGAAACATCTAGTTAGTAAAGATACATTAGCATGCAAACTCTACAACCCTTATAGTGGATTGGGTCATCATCTGCCTATGACTATAGGAAATTCATTCCCATCATACCTCCTTGGTAAACCACTAACCAGCAACTAGACAGTTAAGGGAGCCTGCTTGATCATAGAGCAAGGTGGAGAAGGGTGGAGATTGCATGTCAAAAGGCAAACATAATGTTCAACCAACTAGTTTATATACTTACGTTTATACATGGGCCTTCAGCATCAGTTCATTCCATGGTCAGCAAACTACATTGGTAAACCAAATGATCTTATTTTTCTATGTCCCTTGAACTAAAAATAATCTTTATAATTTTTAATGGTAGAAAAAATAAAAGAATATTTTGTGACATCTGAAAACTGTATGAAAGCTGAATTTCAGTACCCATCAATTAACTTTATTGGAACATAGCCACAATTATTTATATATGGCTACTTTTATATTATAGCAATTTTAGCAAGGTTACAGGAAGCAAATTCAATATAAAAAAAGAATTATGCCATCGTGTGTTGTTTAATTACAGGCATATATTTTGAGAGAACCATTGTTAGGCAATTTCATCATCATGCAAACATCATAAAGAGTATTTATACAAACCTAGATGATATAGCCTGCTACACACCTAGGTTATATGGTATAGCCTTTGCTCCTAAGTTACAAACTTTACTTCTACATGTTGCTGTACTGAGGCAATTGTAACACAGTGGTAGCTAAACTTATCTATGTAGCTAAACAAATCTAAATATAGAAAATGTATGGTAAATTGTACTATAAAAGATTTTGTTTTTAAAAAGGGTACACTTATGAACAGAGCTTATAGTACTGAAAGTTACTCTGGGTGAACAGATGAGTGAGTAGCAAGTGGATGTGAAGAACTAGGACACTATTTTATACTACTTTAGAGTTTATAAATGTCGCATACTTTGACTACACTGAATATGTATTTTTTAAGTTTTTTTGTTTTGACTATCGGTTCTTCTAAGTTATATATAACATTTGGGTTCATTTTGACATAATTATAAGAACATAGAATGCAATTTACTCTAATTCAGTCCCCATACTTCCCCTTTCTCTCTCCCTCTGTTCACTTACCTCTACTCACTGATTTTTCTGCTTTTTACTTATAGTCTTTTTTAATTGCTGTATTGTGGATATACATGATGGAATTCACTGTGATATATTCATATATGTACACAGGAAAGTTACATCAGATTCGTTCCACTGTCTTTCCCTGTCCTATCACTCCTAACTTTTCTTCAATCCTCCTTCATCTACCCAACTGATATTTATTCTTTTTTATCACACTTCCCTTATTTTAGATTAGCTTCCTCATAATAAAGAAAATATTCGATTTTTGACTTTGAAGAATGGCCTATTTCACTTAGCATGATTGTCTCCAGTTCCATCTATTTGTTGGCAAATGCCATAACATCATTCTTCTTTATGCCTAATATTCCATTATGTATATAAACTCTATTTTCTTTACCCATTCATATAGTGAAGGGCACCTAGGTTTGTTCTATAGCTTGGTTATTGTTAATTGGGCTACTATAAACATTGATGTGGCTGTGTCACTGTAGTATATTTTAAATTATATATATATATATATATATATATATCATTAGTATATTTTAAAAGATATATATATATCTTTTGGATATATACCAAGGAGTGAGATAGCTGGGTCACATGGTGGTTCCATTCCTAATTTTTTGAGGAATCTCCCTACTGCTTTCCAGAGTGGTTATACTAATTTATAGTCCCACCAGCAATGTATGAGCATACCTTTTTCCCCACAACTGCACCAACATTTATTGTTACTTGTATTCTTGATGATTGCCATTCTGACTAGAGTGAGATGAAATCTCAATATGGTTTTAATTTGCCTTTCCCTAAATGCTGGATATATTGAACATTTTTTCATATATTTGTTGACCATTTCTATTTCTTCTTGAGAAGTGTCCATTTATTTTCCTATTTGTTAATTGGTTTATTTGGTTTTCTAGTGTTAAATTTTTTTAGTTCTCTATATATTCTGGATATTAATGCCCTGAGGAGCAGATAGCAAAGATTTTCTTCCATAGGCTCTCTCTTCATACTCTTAATTAAACTTTCCTTTACTATGAAAAAACATTTCAATTTAATGCCATCCCACTTATTCATTTTACTTCTTGTGCTTTAGGAGTCTTATTAAGGAATTTGATTCCTAAGCCGACATCATGGAGATTTGGGCCTTCTTTTTGTTCTAGCAGCTGCAGAGTTTCTGGTCTAATTCCTAGGCCTTTGATCCACTTTGAGTTGAATTTTGTGGAGGGTGAGAGATAGGGGTTAAATTTTATTCTACTATATATGGACTTCCAGTTTTCCCAGCACCATTTGTTTTTTTTTTTTTGGCATCTTTTTCTAGTATCAGATAACTCTATTCATGTGGAGTTGACTCTGTGTCTTCCATTCTGTTCCATTGGTCTTCATGCCTGTTTTGATGCCAGTAAAATTCTGTTTTTGTTACTATAGCTCTGTAGTATAATTTGAGGTCCAGTGTTATGATGCCTCCTGCTTCACTTTTCTTGCTGAGTATTGTTTCAGCTATTCTTGGTCTCTTATTTTTCCAAATGAATTTCATAACTGCTTTTTCTAATTCTGTGAAAACTGTCATTGGAATTTTGATAGGACTTGCACTGAATCTGCATAGCACTTTTGGTAATGTAGCCATTCTGACAATATTAATTCTGCCTATCCAACAACAGGGGAAGACTTTCTATCTTATAAAGTCTTCTTCAATTTCTTTTTTTGATATTTTTTTTAGTTGTCAGTAGACCTTTATCTTATTTATTTGTATGCGGTGCTCAGAATGAAACCCAGTGCCTCACGCATGCTAGGCAAGTGTTTTGCCACTGAGCCACAACCCCAGCTCTTTTTCAATTTCTTTCTTTAGTGTTCTATAGTTTTCATTGTAGAGGTCCTTCACGTGTTTTATTAGATTAATTCCCATGTTGTCTGTTTATTTTTGAGGCAGTCATAAATGGGATAGTTTCTCATTTCTTTTTCAGTATATTCATCAGAGGAGTATAGGAATGCAATTGATTTATGAGCATTGATCTTGTATCTTACCACTTTCCTGAATTCATTTATGAACTCTAGAAGTCTTCTGGTAGAGTTTTTTGGATCCACTTAATATAGGGTCATGTCATCAGCAAACAATTTGAACTCTTCTTTTTCTATTTGTATCCTTTAATTTCTTCTCTTGTCTGATTGCTCTGGCTAAAGTTCAAGGACTATACTGAATAGGAGTAGTGAAAGTGGGCATCCTTGTCTTGTTCCTGCTTTTGGAGAAAATCCTTTTAGTTTTTCTCCATTCAGTATAATGTTGGCCTCGGGTTTGGGATAGATAGCCTTTACAATGTTGAGGTAAGTTCTTTCTATCCCTATTTTATCTAGTGTTTTAAACATGAATGGGTGCTCTACTTTGTCAAATGTTTTGTCTGCATCTGTGGAGATAATCATGAGATTCTTGTCCTTAAGTCTGTTTACACAGTGAGTTACATTTATTGATTTCCATATGTTACACCAACCTTGCGTTCCTAGGATAAAACCTCTTGATCATGATGCACTATCTTTTTAATGTGCTTTCGCATACAGATTGCCAATATTTTACTAAGAATTTTTGTATCTATGTTCATCAAGGACATTGCTGTAAAGTTCTCTTATGTTGATGCACTTTGTCCAGTTTTGATATCAGGGTAATATTGGCCTCATAGGATGAGTTTGGCAGTGTTCCCTCCTTTTCTATTTCTTGGAATAATTTAAAGAGGATTAGCATTAATTCTTCTTTAAAGTTCTAGCAGAACTTGGCTGAGAATCCACCTTGTCCTGGACTTTTCTTTGTTGGAAGTTTTTGATAGCTGCTTTAATTTCATTGATACTTGACATTGATCTGTTTAAGTTTTCTGTATTCTCATGGTTCAATTGGGTTCAATTTGTCTCTAGGAATTTTTCAATATCTTCAAGATTTTCTAGCTTAATGGAGTATAAATTTTCAAAATAATTTCTGATGATCCTCTGGATTTTAGTAGTATCTGGTGATATTTCCTTTTTTATCTTGAATATTGTTATTTTGACTTTTGTCTCTCTTTCTTTTGGTTCATTTGGCTAAGGATTTTTCAACCTTGTTTATCCTTTCAAAAATCAACTCTTTGTCCTGTTGATCTTTTGTATTTTTTAACCTTCATTTCGTTAATTTCAGCTCTGATTTTAATTATTTCTTCTCTTCTACTGATTTTGATGTTGGCTTGTTCTTCCTTTTCTAAGGCCTTAGGATATAATGTTAGATTATTTATTTGATACCTTTCTATTCTTTTAATATATGAACTCAATTCTATGAACTTTCCTCTTAGAATTACCTTCATATTTTCCCAGATATTTTGTCATATCACTATTCTCATTTACTTCTAAGAATTTTTTTTATTTCTCCCCTGATTTCTTCTGCTATCCACTCAGCATTTGAAAGTATGTTATTTAATATCTATGTGTTACAGTGGTTTCTGTTTTTTATCTTATCATTTCTAATTATATTCCATTATGATCTGATAGAATGCAAGATATTATCTCTATTTTTTTCTATTTTTCTAAGATTTGCTTTGTGACCTAAAATATGGTCTATTTTAGAAAATGTTCCATGTGCTGCTGAGAAGAAAGTAAATTCAGTTGTTGGATGAAATGTTAAAGGTGTCTGTTAGGGCCATACTATTAATTATATTTTTTAGTTCTATAAAATCTTCACTTAATTTGTGTTTGGATGATATATCCAGTGGTAAAAGAAGTGTGTTTAAGTCAACCAGTATTATTGTATTGTGATCTATTTGAGACTAAATATCTTTTTAAAATACTTTCTCCTCAATAAGTTAACCTTAGGTTAGGGTAACTTTTTAATTAAACTTTTTTTTTTTTTTTTTTTTACTTTTTGACCCTTTTGTGATAGCATTTACTTAAAACACATTTGTACAGGTGCACAAAAAATATTTTCTTACTTTATATTTTCATTCTATAAATTTTTTCTACTTTTACAATTTTTGGTTTTCTAAAATTTTTTACTTTTTAAACCTTCAAGTTAGTGATGTTAGTGATGTTATTTAGTGATGCAGAAGCAGGGACACTGGAGATTCCATTCTTGTGGCAATGGCAATAATATCAGCACACAATTTTAAGAATGACAGTGGTATCAGTAACAGTGTCCAGTGTCTAGCAGCAGAACAGTACATGTTGCAGTGTACAAATTCTGACTTCTTAACTTTCCTTTAGTGCTACACATTTTCAAACCTGATTCTGTCGGTTTATCTCTGATTAGTAATTAGAAGACCTGTAATTGTCTTTTCTATTTCTTTTTGTTTTTGTTGTTTTGTACTGGGGATTTAACCTGGGTCACTTTACCAGTGAGCTACATTCCCATCCTTTTTTATTTTTATTTTTTTTATTTTATTTTATTTTTTTAACATTTATTTTTTAGTTATAGGTGGACAGAATATCTTTATTTTTATGTGGTGCTGAGAATCGAACCCAGTGCCTCTCGCGTGCTAGGCGAGCACGCTACCACTGCGCCATAACCCCAGCCCCTATTTTTTATTTTAATTTGAGACAAGGTCTCACTGAGTTGCTTAGAGTCTCATTAAGTTGCTGAGGCTGGCTTTGAACTTGCAATCCTCTTGTTTCAGCCTCCTGAGCTGCTGGGATTACAGGCCTGTGCCACTGCACCCAGCTTCCATGTCTTCTCTTCGTCAGTTATCCAGGGTTGATTTCTGGTGTTTGCAAGTAAAGAATCTAATACAAAACTCTAATGAAATGAAGTTAAGAGTTGGTACAATGGTACACATCTATAATTCCAGCTACTCAGGAGGCTAAGGCAAGAGGATTACAAATTCAAGGCCAGCCTCTGCAACTTATCAAGACTATCTCAATATAAAGAAGGCTGGGAAGTCGGGCACAGTGCCTCAAGCCTGTAATCCCAGCACCTAGGGAGGCTGAGACAGGAGAATCATGAGTTCAAAGCCAGCCTCAGCAACTGCGAGGCGCTAAGCAACTCAGTGAGACCCTGTCTCTACATAAAACACAAAATAAGGCTGAGGATGTGGCTCAGTGGTCAAGTACCCCTGAGTTCAATCCCCAGTACCAAAAAAAAAAAAAAAAGGCTGGGAATGTATCTCAGTGGTAGAACATGCCTAGGTTAAATCCCCAATACTGAAACAAAGAACAAATAAGTTATGACTACTGTATTTTTGTGTATGGAGGTCACCAGTGACTTTAAAAAAGAACCATTTAAATCTGATTAATGAGGGACATTAATAGGATTGAACCACTTAAAGAGACAATGGATGGTGAGAAAATCAAGATGTTCATGCTGCTCAATAGAAAAGTTTAGTTCTGGAGAAGAAAGTAGGACAATGATTAAAAAATAAACTTAAGGTGGGCAACTATTTTTAAATGAGAGAAATCTAATTATATTCAAATGCTCATTAGAAGGACCTAGAATATGGAGAGGTTGAAGACATCTCTTCAAAGGAAGGAAGTGCCTGAGTGTAAATTAATTAAACAACAAAATGAGCATATTTTAGCTCTCCTTGCTAAGTTACTCTACTTCTAAGTGGGGGCTATTTTGTTCTAAATTCTGAGCCACTTATCCCTTTATATATGACTAGTTACAGAAATTTCATTGAATTTCGTGATTTAAAAAAAAACTGATGTGACTTACACTAATACACATAGTGCTGCAATATACCTCCCAGCTATGAAATTGAATGACATCTGGTATTGCCATCAGTAAGCAATTAGCTATCAGATCATAAGTTATCATCTGCTACTTTTTAACATTTTTATAGAATAAGTAGAAAAAATTTACATGCATACTTAATATATCAGGGTGTTGAAAGTGTTGAAGTAATTTTTTTATCCATCAAAATAAAATAACATTCCCTTGAGGAATCCCCTTTGTAATCCAAAGGATTATGCATGCTGTTAATATTTATGAATATGGAAATGTTTTCTATAAATATCTCTGCTCTGTCAAATGTTTAATATGAAATTAGGATTATAATGTTCTATAAATAATATGTCCAATGAAATGAAATGTTGGTCAGTGGCTAACTAATTAATCATTAGGAAAAGTAATATTTAAGAGAATTACTTCTAAAAACTATTATGGTAAGAAAAAACTACCCAAGAGAAAAAAAATATCATCTCTAAATACTAGCAAGTTTCCTGGAACATTTTCAACCAAGAATAAGGACATCTTTCTTTTTTTCTTTTTTCTTTTTTTTTTTTTTTTGTCATCGCACCATGGTGTTTCTTGGCTTACTTTTAAAGACTGTTGGATTTATCCACTGAGAAAAATATTTATTCTGGGACTTTGGGATTTTTAGCATTATGCAACTACCTGATTTTCCTAAACAATGTTCTTTCTTTTCTTTCTTCTTTTTTCAATGTGGCCAAGAAATTAAGGAATTTTTGGCACATTTACTCTGCAGTTGCAGTGTTTTTTCAAGGTCATGTGACTGTAACTGAAAGGCAGTACTGGGGAGGCTTGAGTTGCCTTTGTGAATTTCCCTCTGTACACATGAGTGTTTTGAGCCCAGTTGACTTAGCACATCTGTAGTAAATGAGTCTACCATGCTGCTTTCATTGAGTTGAACTTCTGTACAAACTCAGTACCTCAATCATTTAGGAAAAAGGAAAACAACTTTTCCTTACAAAAATCATAAATCCATTTGTCACCAAAACCAAAGCTTACTGGTCTTTTTTTTTTTTTTCATTGCTGCAACTAATAAAACTGGTTGTTGGAAAGGAAGGAATGAAACAAAGCTAAAAACTTGAGTTAGGACAAATCAAGGCCTTTCAATCTTGAATTTGCAGTTTGTCAGGTAAATACAGGCTTAAATGTTGTCTAAAATGAGATTATTGTGTTAAAATAAGATTAAAAACATTAAGTTTTCCATTTATAGATTGTATCCAGTACTGTAGGAGAAGGAAAAACACACTTCATCAGCCCATTCCTTATCCAAGCTTGGAGCAGTAGGACCACCATGAAAGCAGGAACATGATCATCCTGCTGCCCCTCTGCTCTCTGTGTTTTCTAGTCTATGAGCTAGTTACACTCAGGAAACTCCTCTTTATAAAAAGATACATTTGTTTCCTCACAGTATTTTGGACAAGGAAACATACTTATGTTGGCCAAATCTCCATTTGTTCAATCCTGTTGACTCATTTCTAAAACATTGATTAATCTAGTTATGGTTCATCCTAACTACTACTTTCTTCTTTTCCAAACCTTGTTGCTTGTTTTGGCCTAGTTTCTGCTCATTAGGACCTCTTCCAGAGCACACAAAACTCAGTCTGTTTGATTGCTTATTAGCAACAAAGTGAAAGATTTGCAAGGGGATATAACTTTCCTAGTTCAATCCTCAGTGGCTCCCAATTAGATAAAGTTCATGCACTTTTTGGAATGATGTTCCTTCATGATCTGGCCTCTGTTTACATTTCCAGTCTCACATGCTACCTTGTTCCTCACCTGTGCTGTGTATTTCAGTCATAATAACCGCTAACAATTATTAAATGCTTTCTATGTGCCAGGCACTATTCCAGGTGCTGAATATGTATTAAATTATTTAACCTTCACAAACTACCCATGAAGTAGACATAGCTATTTTCTCCAGTTTACAGAAAAGAAAACTAAGACTCAGAAAAACTAACTTGCCCAAGGGCACACAGAAAATGAATAATGGAGCCAGAATTTAAAACCAGGCAGTCTGGTTTTGCACCAGTTCTTAACATACTCTTTAGTTGCTTAGACATTTCCTCCAAATTCTTTGTGTTTCCCTTACTTGTCTTTGTACACATAATTTATTCACTCTGTTTAGAAAACTCTTCCATCTTTTCCTCAAATTTGTGGTGAACAATTTCTTAATCTTTCTGTATTTAATTCAAAGTGTACTTCCTTCATGCACTCTTCTAAATCAGAATTAAGCATATCTACTTTGAACTTCTGTACACTCAAGGCACTTCCTCTATCAGAGAATGGATAATATAGGTGCTAATAACTTGTCTCTCTGTCTTTCTCTTCCAATAAGGTGTAAACTCTCGTAGAACAATTATGTTTTACTCATCTTTATGTCCCTGGCACCATAGTCAGTGTGAGCTTATAGGAGCAGCTCTATAAATCATTGAGACATAAATAAATGTTCTTTGCATAATCACAACCTTAGAGACCTGGATTTAGAATTTAGATGTATTAGCTACTTAACATCTTAAGCATCATCTATTAAATGAATACAGTACCTAATTCATATTAAATTTATAAGAATCAAATGAACTATTG
The DNA here is from genome assembly GCA_028644305.1 of Xerus rutilus. Classification (NCBI taxonomy): domain Eukaryota; kingdom Metazoa; phylum Chordata; class Mammalia; order Rodentia; family Sciuridae; genus Xerus; species Xerus rutilus. The sequence goes on along the minus strand of CM053400.1, from coordinate 65,460,666 downwards.
TATGTAAAGTGCTTAATACGCACTGCATGCACTTATTGAGTTAATACCTTTCCATAGTAAAAAATAAGACCGGTTAATTGTGTTGTGTTATGAAAGACATAGAGCCATGAGATAATGAGAGAGGCAGGTTCTGTATGGAAGAGCCAAGGGAAGCATCACTGAGAAGGTTGTACTTGAGGTGAGGACTGAAGGTAAGACCGAACTAGATATGAGAACTTGCCATGAGAAAGGAACCAAAATAAAAACACAGTCAGGAAAAAAGTTTTTCATGTTCACAGAATTATTGGAGGATCAAATAAGGTAGTAAGGGTATATTCTTTGTAATTTTTTAAATAAATGGATATGCATTTATTTCTTCATAATAGTATAAGCCTAAACATGTCCAAGAGCCACAGTATAGCTGAAAAGTCCCCTTTCATGCCCTGGTAATTCTGTGATTGTATGTTGACCCCTGGATGAATAAGATTTCATAGGATACACTTCTTTTGTCCAGTATTATAGTGGCATTTGCCCTGTCCATTTTTTAGGATTGATAAGCCATCAGTTGTTCTAATGAAAATAATTAGTAATTATTATTGCTAATGATAATTATTTAGTAATAATTAATTTTAAGTGAAGTAAAACAGAATCAAAATGCCTGTTTTTATTACATTTGAACAAATGGTTACTTAGTTTTCTTTACTCTTGGGAATAGACATAAGTGGATCCATCTTTAGCACCTTAGGCTTTGCCTCAATTCTGTTCTTATTTCCCTAAGTTTTCATATGAATAGAGATTCAAAACTAAAATTACCTCCTAACTTTAGCATACAGCTCATTCACAAATCTTTTTTCTAGCAGTTGGCTACATTATTTATGACTGGCACTGTAGGAAAATGTTATGAATGCTACATTATTTATGCATAATGTAGCCTTACATTATAATCACCTAATAATTACTATCCCACATATTTTTAAACAGCCAGTTCTTTCCTAGGAGGGATATATTTAGTAAACCAAATAAAATGAGAAATATCTATTTAAACAGAAATGTTTTTAGTTGCTAGAGTAAAGGAAGCAAAGTATTACTTTTATAACTCATGGGTTTGCTGGTTTAACTCCCTACCCTCACCCCCCCCAAAAAAGCAGAGTACTTACATTGCCTAATAGTGCAAAGAAATTTCAGGATACCATTCTTATTTTTTGGTACCATAGAAAAGTAAATTAATTTAAATTAGTATCTTCCCAACACATTTAATAACTTTATAAATATAATGCTATGTGGATAGAGATGCCTGGTCATTTGTAAAGCAAAGAAAGAAAACAAAATGTTCTCCTAAAAATTTTTCAATATAGTTCTTTAAAGAAAAACTTCAACTAATCTGAAGTTTGATGTCATTTTAAATTTTTATCATTCTAGTGTTGAGAAATCAATAAAATTAACATCATATTTAAAATTTTACTCAGCATAATTTTAAAGATAGTATTCCCTAGCTAATCCTCCTTAAAATGTAGATTTCTATTGTTGCCCAGATTTAATGAATTTTATTTATTACTTATTTCTTAATATATTTTTCAATCCTAATAAGAATGTAACAGCTAAACCAAGGGAATAACTGAGAGACATTATCTTTGACATGTTTCAATATTATATACACACCAAGCATCATCATTGCAGAGTCTATCTCTGTCTTTCTTCTAAATGTATATAGGTAACCCCATTTTCCTTCCCAGATCTTTTCATTCAGTTCCCCAGAGGGAAGTAAAATGGAAAGGCAATGCCCTGTCCTTTCCTTAACTGAAATTAAGTGAAATACAACACTATAACCAAAACACTGCTACAGTTTCTGACACATAGGAGTTACTCAATGAAAAGTAATTCTTGGTGTTTAATCTTTTTGTTGCCCTTAACTCACCCAAGTACAGTTCTTGTTTCCTTAGGGTGTCAAAGCTTATGCCATCAGTTTCGCATCTATCAAAATTGACAATACTTTCTTATAGGCTTCAAAATTAATTTCTATAGAAAGACTGGCTTCTGTCTGAGAATAATGGAACCCTTTGGCCATGAAACATTATGTACTCTTAATCATTATATTAAATTTTATAAGACTCAGATGAACTGTTCATTGATTTCAGCATCTCCACCAATAATTAATAATTATTATGGCTTTACTTACTTTTTAAATTTTTCCCAGGATGACTTTACTTTTGCTGGATAGTTTTATACAAATCATTTAAAAGTCACTGGAAAGAATGTCTAGGGATTAGTGTCTGTTTCTCTTGCAAACAAAATTAATCATCCATCTGTGTATTCATAATAAGAAGTATTTGTTCTTTACTTGTGTGAAACATTGTTTGGAACTTTGTACAGAACACTCTGCTACTATGCTCAAATTTCTTGTTAGTATTTCAGATGATAAAACAAATAAAATACAATGACACACTAAGACAATGCATGTTCCACTTGAAACACTGACAAGTTTTAACTGTCTCACAATTCCTGTGCACTGAGCAGCAGTGCAAAGCAATGAGAATGCCATGAGAAGTTCTCCACTGGAACTACTCAGCTCTGCTATTGCAGTGCAAAAGCAGCCAGAGATAACACATGTATGAGTGAGTATGGCTATGTTCCAATAAAGCTTTATTCATAGGTATTTAAATTTTAATTTCATATCATTTTTGCATCTTTAATTACAATACTTCTATTGATTTTTTCCATCATTTAAAATGTAAAAACTACTATTCTTAGGTCATAAGTTAACAAAAACAGATGAATTACCAAATTTGGCTTGCCAACTATAGTTTACAAACCTTGATTAGAATTTGGTTTTAAGGGTATAATATTTGCTTGCTTAACTTTATTTCCAATTATTTTTAGTAAATTTTATCAAATCATGTGTGGCTGAGAATATGTTTCATAAGGAAACATTAATAATTTATTAGATTTTTATAATTTTTTAAAAAGACTATCACATAGCATACTTCATACTTAGGCTAAATAATTCAGAAGGTACTAGCAAACTTTGTACTGCCTTGGTTTTTTCATTTGGAAAACCCAAGATCATATTAACTATAATTAGAGATTTCAAGTAAGTAGTAGGTGTTCCCAAATATTCTTTAATTGTTTCACTTATTTAGGAAAGAAACCCTGGATAACTGCCAAACCTAGATAGTATATCAGCAATGGTCTTCTGGAGCACAACTTTTCCTAAATTTATTAAGCTTCTACATCAATTTCGTAGGAACTTCCCAGTTTTCATTTCTTATCTATGTTTTCTAGGGCATCAAAGGCAGTCCAGGAAGAATAGGACTGGCTGGGTCTCCAGGTCCTCGAGGAATAAAGGGCTCATCAGGCCTTCCAGGAAGCCCTGGAGTTCCAGGCCCAAAGGTACTTGCATGTTTTTTTCTGATAGTTAAGCAGTATTGGTCATCCTTACACTTTTCCTGAGTTTATTAGCTATACCACAAGATGGAAAGATTAATTTATAGCTTTTAATAATATTTGGTTAATAGTAAAAACACATTATGGAAAAGGGAAAATATATATTTTATATATGTCTTTATATATCCATTTCCTGTGATGGCCATAGCACATGTGATTTGGCAAAATATTCATTACCTAGACTAGTTATTCTTTAAGAAATGCTGGGCCTTGAGTGTTGCTCATTGGCAGAGAGTACTTGACTAGCAGGCCCTGGGTTCAATCTCCAGCACTACAAAAAAAAACAAACAAACAAACAAAAAACCTATTTTGGACACATTTTTATTCTTCTTCCTTCTCTGTCATCTGTCTTTTCCAAAACATTATTAACTTGATTTTCTCAGCTCTACTTCTAGAGAACTTTTAGATTTCTGACCCATACAAATAAATTGAAAATGATGACCCAGTTGCTTACTGTTTACACTTTTAGCTTCCTGTTAATGTTTGTACCATAATCATCCCTTTCCACTAAAACCCAAGGAGCTAAACAAATGATAAAACTAGGGAAAGAAATACAAAAGATTCCTAACTTTCATGTGCAAATCTGCAATTAAAGGACCTACACTTATCAAGTCTCATACATAGGTTTGTGCCAAATAAGTGAAGGATATTTGCTAATCTTACAGCGTTTTTGGCAAAAAGTCTACCAAGCATCATTTTTTATTCTATCTATCTCTAAAGTTCACCTGATTCCTAAGTTTACTTTTAGAAATGGTATAAAAAGTATTCCAACTCTCATTTAAAAAAAAAATTAAAATCAATGAAAAAAACTTGACTCAAAAATATGATAATGGCAATTATGTATATCATTAACGTAAGCTTTTAGGGAATAAAGGGACCGAAGGAAATGGATAATGGAAATTTCTTAATGATGAAACTGAGATGATAATCATGGAAAAAACATGGGGTCCGGTCTGCACTCAGGAGACTGCCCTGTTCCTGCTATCAAATGGCTGAATCGTCTCTGGATGGTGGGGGAAAATAGCAAAACAACATCAATTCAAATAATATACAAGTTCCATCTCATGTAAACCACCCCCCACACTCACACTGCACCTTCACCTATCTCCTCTGTAGCTCTCATATCCCCTTCTGGTTTTATAAGTACCTCCTATTCTCCTCTTTATACACTTACAACTACAGTCTCTAGAATTTTCTTTCCCTACTGCTATACCTCTTGCTCATTAAAATCAAATATTACTTGCTAGAAAATACTGGTGGGAAAGACGATCATTAAGAATTTGATTGCCCCAGTGCTTGTACTATGCTTAAGGATGGATATGTCTTTGAGTTTCCCTTAAAAGCCAATGTGTTTACAAGATCTAAGGTCAAGATCACCTTTCTTTGTTTTGTCCTCAGGGTGAACAAGGGCTACCTGGTCAACCTGGAGTTCAAGGTAAAAGAGGTCACAGAGGAACACAAGGTGATCAAGGACCACATGGAGAACCTGGTCTGAAAGGGCAGCCTGTATGTGCCAACTCAGAAATCCAAGCACCTATTCTACAGACCAAGCCACCAGTGCACAGTAATGATTAGCATGTCTATTCACTTGCAGGGTGAACATGGTGATCAAGGTTTGGCAGGTTTCCAAGGATTCCCAGGCCCCAAAGTATGTTTACATATTTTCTGCTCATCTTTTAGCCATCTAGAAAAAGTTATTAAAATATCTATATTTAGTCTCTGACTTGAGCTTTTCTTTTTAATCTGCATAATTTCAGTTGGTACAGTCATATATTTAAATTTTGATCATTTTAATTATTAAACATGTATAATTATACATTTTCCTAAAAATTTTATTGTATGATTTCCTTTTGTTCCCATTTTTAAAAGTATTTTTGAAGAATCAGTTCTTGATAGATGGGTACAAGATTATTTCATTTGTAAAATATTAATATAGAGCTAAAAATTTTGGCTTTTTCTTTTTATTATATGTCTAGGGTCCCGAGGGGGATGCTGGCATTGTTGGAATATCAGGTCCTAAAGGTCCTATTGGGCAGAGAGTAAGTGTAGAGTCATATTGCCTACCTAGAAATTGTGCTTCTTTGTTTGTTATAGGACTTATGAACTCAAAAATTAGTATACTCCAAGTTAATAGCTTAGTAAAATGATTTTTCAGATAGAAACTCATAAGAGTACAGAGTTCAACCTTTTGCAGTTCGTAAATTAGGCTGAGCAAAATATTCCCATAGACCACCCATACTTCCCAGTTCTCACTTTAAAAAAAGAATCATCAGAATTACTGTGAAGACTGGAGAGTATATTTATTAACTCACACTGGTAGCAAAAACAAAAAGGAGTCTCGTGTTATAAGCATAATGCAACCAGAGGCCAGAGACCACCCCCAAGCACCACCTGGAGGAGGCTTGCCTGTGACCAGAGCTCTTCAGACCGCACTGTGAAAAATATTTCCCGATAACTCTTTTTCCCAGCTCAGGGGCAAGTATCCCAAGAGAGTGATAAGAGTTGCTTAAGGAGTTTCAAAATCAGGGTCTGAAGAACTCCAAATAGCATTTTAGTGCCTATAGTTTCAAACTCTAGAGAATTTAAGTAAACTACCAGCAGCACTGCATCTTTTAAATACATTTAGCTAAATATAGACAACTATTTTTTGGTCTACTTTCTCTAGAGTCCAAGTGTTCCTCTCTATTCTTTTAATAAACCATTATTCAATGGTTTATGAATCATAGCCTGCTAATTGATGAGATACTTTCTGAAACTGAAATTTTTAAAAAAGGCTTAAAAACTCCACACAATGGTTTAGCTGGAGTAGTGCATTTGTATGGCTAACTACAACTGCCAAAGCAAGTGTGCAGAGAACAGAGAAGAAGACAGGAAGCAGCTCACATGCAGTAGAAAGGAGTCTTAAAAAGCTTTATAACTGAAAACCATAGTCTTATACAAAATGTAAATCAAAAGTCAGATTTTTAAATTTCTACACTCCTTCCCTAACTATTCCTAGAAGTTCTTTTCGGTAATACAAACAGCAGTATTATCGTAGGAACATTTATTTAAAGACCTTGCTCAACATTTCTTCAGGTATAGATTTATTGGTTATTTTCATGATTTCTGAGAAAATAGGGAAACACTGATTTTGTTTTTATGTAGACTTCAATTCTTGATTATCCAAAAGGTCAGTTATGTATGAATAGGCTACTCTATAATAAATACTGCTTTTAAGTTCTTATGTATGTTAAATGCTTCCACTGATTAAATCCATTCATTCTCATTTCACTAAATTTTCAGTTAATTAAATCCTTTCTTGGTCTTGTCAAAGACAAATTGGCTGCCTGCCTCCCACCTATCCTACACAGGGTCTTATGAAGTACTGAGTCTCTGTGGGCCAGAATCTGAGTCTATATTGCTTTGCAGGGCTGGAAATGTTAGCAGCTCATTAAGAGTAAGGTTCTGCTGACAAGCTCACAAGTATTAATTTATAAACACAATTATTCATTGACAAATAAAGCATCTTTATATGTTAATAGTTAGCAAAACACTATTATATACCAGGAATTGGTGTTCAGTTTGTATTCCTTATCTCATTTAATTCTCATAAAAATCCTGAGAGGGATGCTATTATCCCAACTTTGGAAATGAGGAAACCATGTCTCTGAAAGATAATTTGTTAAAAACCATATTTGGCTAGTATAATAGAGGACTCAGAATTTGAATTCACATCTGATAGATGAAATCATGTTATAGGATTGCTTTCTAACTGCAGGATTGAAATATAGAATGGATGTAAAGTGGCCTAATACCCAGTTCCCACCCCCAAATCAACAAATATTTGATGATTAAATAAAATTGATTGAACTAGGAAATCTGGATTAATTGTCCTCCATTTCAAAGATGTGTTTTTGTAGATAACTAGTACTCATAATTCATATCATAGCACTGCATCTTTTAAATATATTTAGCTAAATATAGACAATTATTTTTTGATCTACTTTCTCTAGAGTCCAAGTGTTCCTCTCTATTCTTTTAATAAACCATTATTCAAAGAGTCACATCACAGTTGCGTTTATCAAAGCTTTCTTGACTTTTTTTTGTATGTGTGAGATAACCAGTCTAGAGGATATATTGGACTGGGTTAAGGAATCAGATCTCTTGATTTGATTTTGGATCTTTGAAATTTGTGTACCATATTTACAAGTTATCACATAAAGTCAATCTTTGTGTTTAAAAATGATTCCATCAGATTTATGCCAAGTAATTTCATTCTAAGCCAATTAATATTAAAACTATCAATCAATAGACCATATGATGTTATGATTATTTCAATTGACAATATTCTATTCTCTATACTTCTGCAAGAGTTGGGAAAAGATAAAACCTGTTAAATATCTACATTTATGTATTAGGTGAAGTATTAGCCAGAAAGACAATTTTACAGGCAGTAGAAATTGGAGTGGAAATTGTTGGAAACACTAACACAAGGATTTTGTATTCATTGAGCAACAATAGACCCCCATACCTAGTATGGAAGGAATTTGCAGGAACTTGAGCTCATTCAAGGTTATCTTCATAAGCAAATACCATCTTACAGTTTAAAAGGCTCTTTTCATTTTTAATTTCACAGTGACCCTATTTTACAGATGAAGAAACTAAAGTTTGCTTGGTCACATATGATACCCCATCCGCTACCCCAGTGTATATTCTCGGTTACACGCTTTAGGTCACTCAAACATCTGTTCCTTCAGCATCTGTACAAAAATGTGTTCAAAATTTTGTTCGTTCTTTTTAAAATAGTTTCATTGTTTCATATATAAAATATATCATTTGACTTATCACCACATAAACATTCTGATTATGATCTGTATTTGTTGGAAATTATACATATATAGCTGTCCAGAAAGGAAACTCTAGTAGTATGCACAATTGTGTCACATACTGTTAATGAAGATCACTATAATTTATACTAATACTACAAGATTCTATAATAAAAACCATAATTATTCACACATGACTATCTTACCATTGCACAAAAAAATTTCTTTGATGTTTTTCTGAATTATACTGAGAATGAAACTAACTACTTCTCTTTAATCCCAACAGGGAAACACTGGCCCTCTTGGAAGAGAAGGTATAATAGGCCCAACTGGTAGAACTGTAAGTTTGTCAACAATACAGGTCTTTTCTTTCTTTTCTATACTCTTTTTGGTTGTTGTTGTATGTTTTTTGTTTCTATTTCTAGAATAAGCCACAGAGTATCATCCTGGATATTTGAGAAGCAAAGGACAAAAATACATATACATTTTTCTGTGGAAGATCATCACTGAGAACCTAGGGATCCTATATGTAATGAAGAAAGTGTGAGCAGTGAAGCTGGCACTTAAAACTGGAGCTGGGTAAAGAAAACAGAACAGAGCCTAGGAATGGGGTGTCATAAGTATAGAAATGATCACTGAGGCTATGAAAATGGGTTCATTTTCTGAAGGAAAGAACAAAGATAGCAAAGAAGTACAGACCACCAAGATTTGGGTCTCAGGAAGTACCCACTATAAAGGAAAGAATGAATGGTGGAACCAGTAGGAAAATCAGGATAGTGCCAGCTTAGGTAGATGAAAGTTTTGAGGAAGGAGTGGTCAACAGTAATCGTTGACAGAGCAAATTGCAGTAGACAATGTAGTGTAGATTACAGTGAAGAAAGAGGTAGGTAACATATTTAATAACTTTTCTCAGAGTTTTTTTTTTTTAACTCCTATAGGGTTTTCTGTTTTCTTTTGTCTCCCATCCCACCCAACACACACAACTTTTCTGAAATTCTTATAGCAAACTTTGGAGTAGATACTATTATTTCTGTTTAATAGATGAGGAAACAGTTAAGGTATCACCTAGTCATTCAAAGTAATAGAGCTAGTGAATTACATATCTGATGTTTCTTACTTCAAGACCAATGCTTTTTTTTACCCTTTTCAAGCTGCGTCTGGAAAGGAAAGAGACCACATATTGCAGGGCTTTAAGAAATATGGCTGTAAAGTAAAACAAAGAAATAAGACAATGACTGGGGAGATGGTCATGGGAAAGTTTTGCAATAACCATAACAGTGCAAACAAGAAGGAGCACATTAGAAAGGGCCAGATTGAGACTTAGGGAGGAAAGATTCATTCCCTTAGGGAAGTCAGTATTTAGAATCATTTTAAATTATTACATATAGACAGAGATTAAAAAAATAAAAATAGAACGTTTCAAGTATTCAGTCAAACTATTCTCTGATAAATTTGGAGAACTCACCACCAAAGTTATTTGGTTTTCTAATCAAAAGAAAGAAAATGTGCAACTCAACATTCTCTAGACTTCCAACATTTGCTGATCAGAGCCATATAAGATTTTAAGTGGGAAAATTCTCATATTTCAGTGGGTGGTTCTTTAGCTAGCTAAGGAGCACATACTGTTCTGATTATGGAATGATTGTTCTCTGTCAAAAATGTGAAGTACTAATTGGTCAAGGAAAATGTGATCAAGAAATGTCTCAAAATATTTCAGTATGCTTTGTTTATGGACAGTTCTTAAAGGCTCTTATAAAATCCAGCATGCAAATCAAATTTTTTCCATTTTCTATTTTTCACATTCTAAGAAGAAAAGTTTATTATGAAAAACTAAGCATTTAAGAATGGCACAAGTGTGAAAAAAAATAGTGGTGGGGGTAAGGAGCTTGCTTTTCCAAATAAGACAACAATACTAGTCTGATGGTTTTCCCATTACTCTGTACTGTTTCTCCGAGACCATCAGACTAGGTGCCTTAAGATCTGGCTAGTGGTGTTGGTCATGTGAAAGCACTCAACTGACTTACAACTAGAGAATTGATATGTTACCCTCTATCTATGTACAATGAATCAAATTGCACTCTGTTATCATGTAAGTCTAAATAGAATAAATAAAATATGAAAAAAAGACTATTTAAGTTATAGTTCTCACTAAAAAAAAAAGAAGAAAGCACTCAACTGTCTTGAAATTTGGTTGTTTCCAACTTAATGTCAAGATAAATATAAATAAATAAAGTTTTGTAAGAAGGATAAAAAAAAGACAACAATACTACTACAAAGTCATTGTAAATGAAATTGTATGGTAGTAAAAATAAATAATCAGATCAGTATAACAGACGAGAAAATATGTAGGAATTAGATCTAAGAAAATATAGGACTTTATTATAACAAAAATAGCATATCCATTAGGATGGCTTGGCTAGAAGTAATAGGAACCCTAAACTGGCTTTAACACAGAAATTTATGTCACATAATAGGAAGCCCAGTGCAGGAAGGGCTTCAGATTTGGTTAACTTTGTGACTCAATTATGTTGTCTAAGACCATACTCTTTTTATATTTCCACTCTCCTAACCTGAATGTTACTTTGATTTTTAAGCTCATAGCAAGAAAATTACAATTTCTTAGGAATCACATTCAGATGTTGCAAATTCCTCATATCTAATTGACCAGCCATGTGCCTATGCCTGTAACAGTGATCAGGAGAAAAGATGGGATTACTTTAAGTACCGTTACTGCTGTAAGAAATTGGAACCCCATTCACACACATACAGAGAGAAATTAATCCTTTATGAACTTGTAAAGATTTTAATGTAAAAAATGACATAGTAAAAATCTTATAAAAGTTATCTAGAAAACTTAAGTATAGATTAAGTGTTAGGAAGACCTTATTTATAAGATAATAAATCTCAAAGCTGTTTTAAAAAGCAGAAAACCTACTTGAATATTGAAAAAAATACTGAATTTTGTGTGGGAAAATATCCCTAAATAAAGTCAAAAGTTAATATAGTAGGAAAGATGGTACAATGAGATGGACAGCATTACCCTAGGTACATGTATAAAGACATGAATGGTATGACTCAACTTTGTGTACAACCAGAGGGATGAAAAATTGTACTCCATATGTTTACTGTGAATTGAAATGCATTCTGCTGTTTGAAAAAAATAAAAAAGTTAATATAGACTGGAAAAAAATATTTGTAAAGCATGCAACATAAAACAGTTTAATATAAAAAGAACTGTTTAAATTTGGTATAAAAAAAGTTAGAAAACTCAGTAGAAAAATAAAAAATAAATTGAAAAAGTAGTTATTTTATTTTATTTTAAATTTAGTTATTTTATTTAAATGCATTTCAAGTCATAGTACATAACCAGATCTCTGTTTTTCTATTTCTCTGATTGCAAACCAAATAAAGTCACACCATTAGAGTCTTCATAGATGTGCCAGGGGTAGTAATGACCATCTCAAATAACCATCTTTACTATGCCCATTTCCCTTTCCTTCCTCCCACCTCCCCCAACCACGTTTAGAGTTCCTGCATTTCTCCTATGTTTCCCGTTCCCACCCCCCCTTATGTATTCTTATCCACTAATCAGAGAGAACATTCGGCATTTAGTTTTTTGGGATTGGCTTACTTCACTAAGCATAGTGTTCTCCAATTCCATCCATTTGCCTAC
>CM053400.1:65374689-65448268 GCA_028644305.1 Xerus rutilus | reverse complement strand
TGGATCAAAGACTTAGGAATTAGACCAGAGACCTTGCGTCTAATTGAAGAGAAAGTAGGCCCAAATCTCCATCACGTTGGATTAGGCCCCAAATTCCTTAACAAGACTCCTATAGCACAAGAAATAAAAGCAAGAATCAATAAAAGTAGTTATTTTAAAAATTATTAGAGAACCACCTAATTTTAAGTTAATTACATCTAACACAAATTATATCCAGTTTCTCAAAAGCAGATATAGGGAAAACAGTACTCTAATTTTCCACTGGTAGAAAAGTGAATTAAAGCCTTTATGGAAAGATATTTGTTCAAATATAGATACACTTGTCCTTTAATCAAGCAGTTCCACTTTGAGGAATTTGACCCAAAGTTACATAAGTACTTGATACACTAAGGAATTTTTATACAGTTTGTTTGTTTGTTTTGTTTTGGTACCAAGGATTGTAACCAGGGATACTTAACCACTGAGCTATATCCACAGCTGTTTTTTGTTTGCAGAGGGGGAGATTGTTTTTTGAGACAGGGTCTCACTAAGTTGTTTAGGGCCTTGCCAAGTTGCTGAGGTTGCCCTTGAACTTGTAGTTCTCCTGCCTCAGCCTCTGTGGTTTCTAAGATTATAGGCATGCATTATATCCAGTGGGATATTTTTTTCATTTTTAAAATACTGTATTGGCAGAAAGAAAGAAGGAAAGAAGGGAAGGAAGGAAGGAAGGGAGGAAGGGAGGGAGGGAGGGAGGGAAGAAAGGAAGGAAGGAAGGAGGGAGGGAAGGAGGGAGGAAGAGGGGGGCGGAAGGAAGGGATGAAAGGAAATGATATGAATGCTCCTTTATAAAGGAATAGTTGAGAAAATTGAGAACCAGTCCTTTCATGGAGTATTATCTAATTATTTAAAAAATTATTTTTATCTAGTTGGGCTGACTTTGAGTTATTTGTGATATATTAAGTGGAAAAGCATAATATATAAAGGAGCATATAATATTATTGCAGTGTTATAAAATATAGCCAGTATCTCCCAAGCATATGTGAATGCATTTATCAATATTTGATTAGAAAAAAGTATAAAGAGGTATTACCATGTTGTTAACACTGGATTGGGAGTGGAAGATGAGGGGAAAATTACCATAAAGATATTTTAAAAGTTAATACCCTAGGATTATAGGCATGCATTACATCCAGTGGGAATTTTTTATTTTTAAAAGACTGTATTGGCCAAAAAAAAAAAGTTTCAAACAGATTTAGGACAAGACAGGAAACACAAAAGAAGTAATATAAATGGCCAATAAATAATAGAAGTAGTTTTACCTTGCAAAGAATGTGGCATGAATGGGAAGAAACATAAGTCACTTGCCCACTTTTTGCAGGTATGCAATTTCACACAGACTTTCAGAAAGACAGTTTTTAACAAAAATTTTAGAGCACAAAAATGTTTATCCCAGTGATGTTAATAATGAAAGCAATTAGAAAAATCTCACAAATTAAAATTAAATAACATGCTGTAATTGGTAAATATTAAGTAATAATTATCTAGAAGAATGCAGATTGAGATGGAAGAGTATCCACATTATATTATGAAGGTATAAATTCAGGTTGCAAAAAAGATTGAATAGTATTATCTCATTTTTTGCCATAAAATATGTAATTTCCACATGAATGAACACAGAAATATTAACAAGAGTTGAAAAAGCAAGAAGTCCACTCAACACCACCAGATTACCCATTCTTTTCAAAGTGCACGTGGAACATTCATTAAAATATATGATATTTGGGGTTATAAAACAAGTTTACAAAAAGAACTGAAGTCATACAAGTTATGTTCTCTGGCCATAATGGAATTAAAGTAAAACTCAAAAAGAGAAAGATAATAGGAAAATATCTAAACACTTGAAAATTAAACCACACATTTCTGAATAATTCATGGATCAAAGAGGAAGTCTCAAAGGTAAAAAAAATATTTAGAACTGAATGAAAATGCAAACAACAACAAAATATGTGGGATGGAATTCGAAAGGGGAGACTGAAAGAGAAGAAGGAATACGTTCTAGACACAGGGTTTCAAAGGCTGAGAGAAACAAATAATAGAATTTAACCTGAATTTGTGGGGCTGGGATTTTGTATCAGTGGCAGAGCACTTGCCTAGCATGTATGAGGCACTGGGTTCGATTCTCAACACCACATATAAATAAATGAACAAAATAAAGGTCCATCAACATCTTAAAAAATTATGAAAAAAAAAGAATTTCACCTGAATTTGTAAAGATTTCCCCTTCTAAATTGTTTTGTATGGTTGTCAGATCCATTATTCTGACTTGAGTGAATGAGTAGAATGTGATTCCTATCTCACTTTAAAGTGGAGCTAGAGATAATGAATCAATAGATTTGGGGGAGTTTTGTTTGTTTTGTATTGGTTTGTTTTGGTTTGGTTTGGTTTTGCTTTGCATTGCTTTACCCAGATAAAGAAAACTAGAATGTATATAAACTAACAAAACAAGTTTACAGAATGTCGTGTTTTTGTTGATAACCTGAACTATATTTAAAATATAAATATGAATAACACTGAACTAGTATCTTTTTTTCCTTCTTGTAGGGACCCAGAGGTGAAAAGGGCTTTAGAGGTGAAACTGTAAGTTTAACTAACTTTGTGATTATTTATAGTATCCCTTGTCACAAGGCTATCAGCTCCATGTAAGCAAGGACCTTGTTAGGGTTGTTCATTATTATATCTGATAGTTGTGGAATCAAAATAAAATTGTTATATCTGATTGTTCATTATTATATCTGATAGTTGTGCAATCAAAATAGAATTGTAGTTGTCAAGAAGTGGACAACCTATAACCTATGTGGATATTGCAGTCAAATCTGATAAACCCTAAATGTGTTGAAGAACCTGTCAATCATATTCTTCCCAGATTACTGTGTGAAATGGATGCCTTGTAAGGCATCAGAAGAGAGGTCATCTTCAGATCTTCAGCTGTGCCAGCGCAGGAGCACTGCCGAGTTTCTTTAGTTACATACACACTATATCCAGACAGCACTGACCAGGGATGCATAGTAGAAGCAGATCATTAGTTGTATATTTCAGCTAACTAGAAACCATGGTATGAGGTTGGGCAAAAGGTACTTTCAGGACCTAAATGTCTTATATTGCACTATTTCCATATTTTCCAGTTAAAGAAGATACTTTGTAAAGGGACCACTTCCACAGAAGAGATCATATTGAGCTTATTTTTTAAATAAAAAATTTATTGTCTATATTTAGAGTATACAACATGATGTCATGTGATAGATATAGTTTGAAGGTTATCATAGTGAAGCAAATTAACATATCTATTATCTCACATAATTGCTCTTTGTTGTTGATGTTGGGGTGGTGGTGGTAGAGCAGCTAAAATCTATTCATATGGCATGGGATCCATGATGACCTTATAGGGACATTCAGAGTGCATGAAGCCCATAAGAATAAACTTAAAGATAGCAGGAAAACCATGATTAAAAGCAGATGAGGTTACATAATGACTCCAGCGATTTTTCTTTCTCATCATAGAATATGCTGGGAACTCAGAATAAATATGTTGCAGTTATTTTAATTAGCTTAAAAGGGAAATTATGAGATTCTAAATAGCCTAAAAATTCCAAATGGAGCATTAAAGTAGATGTGTTAAATATGTAGAAATGTTGGAGATGTGGGGCTGGAGTTGTGGCTCAGTGGTAGAGTGCTCACCTAGCATGCATGAGGCACTGGGTTCAATTCTCAGCACCACATATAAATAAAATGAAAAAAATAAAGGTCCATCAACAACTTAAAAAAATATTTAAAAAAAATATGTAGAAATGTGCCCCCACATTTTCACACAAGACTTAATATAACAGGAAGCAAGAACATATATACACAGAGAGAAGCCATATCCCCCAGGAGCAGTGGAACTGAGAAAGAAAATCAGAAGTTTTAAAATTAGCTCAGTTCTCACACCTCTCTGGCTCTGCATGCCTCCCTAACTTATCCTCTCCAAGTACTGTGGCTAGAACATAAACTTCCATGAGGATTAGTATGCCTCAAGTACTTGTGGGATTTCATGTGGAAAAAAAAAAAAAATGAGTGGCTATGATGGATTACAAACTCAATGTATTATAACTGCAATCTTACATTGTAGATATATGGCATCCAGAATACAGCAAGTAATGGCACCAGTCAGGCCATCCCGATCAAAGAGAAACAGACAATTAAAGCTCTTTCAGAAAAGGCCCCTCCTAGATTG
The DNA here is from genome assembly GCA_028644305.1 of Xerus rutilus. Classification (NCBI taxonomy): domain Eukaryota; kingdom Metazoa; phylum Chordata; class Mammalia; order Rodentia; family Sciuridae; genus Xerus; species Xerus rutilus. The sequence continues at coordinate 65,444,019 of CM053400.1, read as the reverse complement.
GGAAAGGATCTGGAAGCCATGTCCTGGAAAGACCAGTTGAAATATGTGGGATATTTAGTCTCTTCCAGACTCTACAGCCTAATCACATCATTCTTGTTTGTTCTGCTCTCTCACTTCCTGGCTTACTTTTCTACTATATTCTTTATTTCTACTGACCTTGAAGTTTTGGCTTAAAGATCATTTGCTCAGTGTGGAATTTCTCATATGTTGGCCCTATCCTGCTCCCACCCCTGGACCTAATACAATGCCTAGCACATGTGCCTCAGTTCTTTACTTAAAAGTTCTATTATCAGAGAGACTTTTCCTAATAGCCTATGTCTAATAACAATGCCCCCATCTTCCTGAGACTCCTTATCTTTCCTTAACCTGTTTCCTTGCTACCTTGCATATTACCGTATGTATTTTTATTATGTCTCCCCTAACTAGAATGTAGTCTCCAACAGATATTTTATGTGTTACTTGTTTTAATGCTGTATACCCAACAGCTGATACCACCTGTAATAAAGTTGGCATTCAATAAATATTTCATAAATTATTGGTAAATGAATTAGAGAAGTTTTAGGTTATTAAAACATAATAGTTGTCTTCAAATATTTTAAATGTTGCCTTATGAAAGGGAGCATAGATAAAATATGAGTGATTATTGAGGATAAAGTTAAAACAACTTATTATTAAATAGTATTTTCAGTTTCTGTGCTTAGCCCCCTGGAAGATAGTGAGCTCCATGAAGGCATGAAATATGTGTGATACCAGCTAGTCCCTACCTGCCATCTTTGATCCCATCTATTCCCCAACCTATCATAGCACCTGGCACATAATGAGTGTACAATAAATACTGACCAAATGAATGAACAGAATATTGGGCTTATTAAAGCTCAGTCGAATAATAAGCAGTATGATATAACAGCAAAGTGCCACATGACAAGATAGTTTTGCAAGATAGTGAGCTGTCACTAAAAGCCAGTGACATTCTCTTGGAGTTATAGAAGTAATTAATATTCTTGCACTAAGTTGAGAATTAGAGTAGACTCCTCTAAAAGTTCTTTCCAGATCAGAATATCCATGATTCTACATAAAAAAAGAAATAAGTCCCGTATAAAAGAACTAAAAACAAGAGAGAGAGAGAGAGAAAAGAAAGAGAAAGAAAGAAAGAAAGAAAGAAAGAAAGAAGGAAGGAAGGAAGGAAAAAGAAAGAGAAAAGAACATAAAAAAGAGTTCTTTGAGGTAGAGGTGAATTACTACTATTAATCTATTCACTTCTCTCATTTTTCATCATTGGCAACTTGTTCATATCCCCATAATATCTCTTATAGACTCTCAACTTCTTTCCATTGCTTTCACTTTTCCCCACCGTGATCCATTCTCTATATAGAGTGATATTATTAAAGCATAAATCAGATTACTTCACTCTACTCTTTTAAAAACCTCTCTCTGACTTATACTTAAAGTGAAATCTAAACCCCTTACCTTGATTTATAAGGTCCTACATGAACTAGCCGTTCTTTGCCTCTCCAGTCTCATGATGTTCAACTTTCTCCCTGCCAACTACACTGATCTTCTTTCTGTTCTTTGGAATACAGTTTTATTTTACCAAGAAAATTCTTTCACCTGCTCGTCAAATAACTGGTTTTATCTCAATATTCAGTTATCTGCTCAAACATCATCTTAGAGAAGCCTCTTATCTCATTATTCCTGGCCATTCTCTTTACCGATACCCTGTTTTTTGTTTGTTTGTTTGTTTGGTACTGGGGATTGAACTCAGGGGCACTTGACCACTGAGCCACATCACCAGCCCTACTTTGTGTTTTATGTAGGGACAGGGTCTCACTGTGTTGCTTAGTGCCTCGCTGTTGCTGAGGCTGGCTTTGAACTCGCGATTCTCCTGTCTCAGCTTCCCTAAGTGCTGGGACTACAGGCTTGTGCCACCGCGCCCAGCTCCAATACCCTGTTTTGTTTTTCTCATAACACTTAGCACTATTTAAAATTGTTTTCATTTCCTCCACTAGAATATAAACTTCATGATGACAGAGAACTTTGGTTACGTTAGTCCATTGTTTGTGCTATAATAAAATTCCTGACATTAGATACTTTCTAAAGAAAAGGTATTTATGGATTGGGGATATAGCTAAGTTGGTAGAGGGCTTGCCTCACATGCACAAGGCTCTGGGTTCAATCCCCAGCACCACAAAAGAAAAAAAAAAAGAAGGAGGAGGAGGAAAGAAAAAAGTTATTTATTTACATCACGGTTCTAGAGATTCAAAAACATGATCCGAGCATCTGCTTGTGGTGAGGGCCTTCTGGCTATATCAGAATGTGAAAGATATCATCATGGCAGAAACACATGTAAGAGGGAGAGATCTTATGGGACCCAGGCTTGCATTTTTTTTTTAGTTATACCTAACATTAGGACTCATTTTGACTTAATTATAAAAACATGAATTTGCTCTAATTCAGTCCCCAGTGCTTCCCCTTTTCCTCCTCTCCTCTCTCCCCCTGTTCCCTTTCCTTTACTCTACTCATCTTTCTGCTACTCATTTTTTTTAAAATAGTGATGGCTTGCTCTTTTATAACCCTTACTCTTGCAGGAACCAGCCAGGGTCCCATAAGGACTACATTAACTCCTTCCAAAAACAGCATCCCCAGTGACCTAATCACCTTCTACTAGGCCTCACCTCTTACAGGTTCCACCATCTCTTCATATTGCCACATTGAGGGGCAAGCTTCCAGAACATGAAACTTTGGGGACACACTCAAATCATAGTACTGGTATACTGGTTATCAGTGTCTAGAACAGAACCTGCCATTTACTAGGTAATATGAGATAAATTAATGGCTAAAAAAATAAATACTATTCCCTAAAATTAAGCATTTAACAGCTATTTCCAATTCTACCCTGGTAAAGTAGCATTTCCTAAATTCACATAACTTATGAATCTTTTGCTGTGCATATTACCATAGCTCCCTTTACAAATAAGGTGCAAATTCCCAGTAATCAAGGGAGAGGGATAACAGACAGAGTGACATTTAGTGTAGGTAATTAAGTTAGCTGCTGAAAAAACTAAAGATTAACCGGCACATTAGAATTATGAGTTTATTCTCTTTTCATTGTTGAATAACTGGTACTAATATCTTTGTATCACCTCTTTGTCTTTGATTCCTTTATAGTTTAAGGAGCTTTATAAACGTAATCTAGAGATCATTCTACAATTATCTTACTCCATGAAATATACATTCAAACCATTTCTTCTTTGGCTCTATGGAAAAGCTTAGTGGTATTTCTCACATTCTTGTTTGAATTTTTCAGTGCATTCTACAGACTTGTTTTCTTTAAAGGGAATGTTTAAATAAATAGCTAAAGACTCCTAATTAGTTACTGTATTTCATAATATATTGTCCTCATGAAGGTCAATCTCAGATAAAATCAGTAAAAGGGGAACTTGGGGAATAAATTATTAGCAAATACTTATTATATTGAGACAAATAAGATATTTCACTCTTCATACAAAGATCAAAATTATAGCAATCCCTTAAGATTGGCTTTATCAATCTTATTCTCAAATTTTCCATGAAGCTGGTATAAGAACGGATAAAGCGATACTGTTCTTACCAAGTTTTATACCTAGAACAAAGCATGACTGTGACTAAAAAAATACAAAGAAGACCACAGCTCATTACATAACACATAAAAAGTTCTTCCTTCAGCATAAATTTGTTTCTTGGTTGGAAAACTTCATATCTCCTATAACTTAACATTATAAATTGTAGTTTGATCCCAAAAAGTTCCTTTCTATACTGAAAGAGCTCTTTCTGTATTGCCATACATGACAGAATTCCTTTCTATTCTATGTTTACTTCATTTTGCCTACCCATGGCTATTTAGAAATAAGTCCCTGAACTCATATATTTTCTCTAAGCAGATCCAGAGTTTTGTGGTATCCTACAAAAATCTAGTGGCTAGAATGCAGAATTCTCTCCTCACCCCCTACTCCAAAATTATTGTGTTGCTGGCAAATTAATCTTGAAAGGTTACAAAAATGTCCTTATTTCCATGAGATCTCAAAACACTTTTAGTACATGATTAATTTTGAACATAATACAAAGACTATTTCAAAAATTAATAGGATACAGTTAGTAAAAAAATAAAAATTTTAACTTACAGCAGAAATAATATCTCACTACCAATTGTCTTAATAGGATTATGACAGAATTTCACAACTTAAAATGTATAACAAAGTCATAGAAGTAGGAAAAAAATCTCTACATAGATTTTTAGATTACCTGCTTCATTTTCAAAGCATATTATTTAACAAAAATTAGTAAAATGTTGAAGAATGCCACTGATGATTTCTCAGGTATTACTTCTAAATTAATGTCTTCATAATTCTTGATTGGCAAAAGTATCTTTTTTGCCTTGAACCTGAAAGTGAGGTGGATGTTTTAAGCATTATAAGGAAAAACTAAGATATGAAAAAACATTCCCTAAATATTAACAAATTAACAATTTTGTTGTTTCAATTGTAAGAATTGAAAGCATATATGTTTCTTTTTAAAATTCATAAATAATATAATTCATTCAAATGAAAAATTATCATTCTTTTAATTCAAGTACACATATCCTTATATCTACACAAACTTCAAATTTAAAATTTCCAAACTATATGCATCCTTTCTCCAGACAGAAATCATGAGGAATAAAATTGATAAAAAGCTTGAAAATCACAATCCAAAAGTTGAATTTTTGGAGATTATGTTCACCAAACTTGTATGTTACTGTCAAGATAACTGAGATCCATATGTTATAGCAACTTATCCTAGCATATATACCAAAATTGTTACAAAGACAAAACTAGAGTCCAGTTCTCCCAGTTCCCATGCAATTATGTTTTTCTAGAAATCATCATACCTCTCAGTAAAATAAGGATTAAGAACAATTTAGGAGAAAAACTTGGATCAGTAGCCTCAGGGCTGGGGTTGTGGCTCAGTGGTAGAGCATTTGCCTCGCACATGTGAGGCACTGGGTTCTATCCTTAGCACCACATAAAAATAAAGAAAATAAAGATATTGCATCCATTTATAACTAAAAGAAATATTTTTTTTAAAAAAATAGCCTCGCCCTTCACTTGACAGCTTTAAGAATAGATTCCTGATTTAGTCATGTCCTAGGCTTCATAACTCAATGGTTCTGTCCTTGTTACATTACAACCTACTGAATCTTATTTAGTAAACTCTCAATTAAGTCTAAACCAATGGTTCTCAACAGGAACCATTTGCCCCTTCACCCACAAGAGACATTGGACAATGTCTCGAAACATTTTTGGTTGTTACAACTGGGAAAAAAGAATTGCTAGTGGCTTGCAGTAGGTAGAGAAGAGACAGTATGCTTAAACATCCTGCGAGGGAAGCTCCTCCGTTTATAAATGAGAAAAGGGAAACTGCAACTGAGCCAGGTAAAGTAGAGATCATGAAGTTAAATCAAGATGGCATTACATAAAGGAAATAGCATAATGAAATGACATAAAGGATTTATATAAAGGAAAAGACTAATCTGTGTATGTTTAAAGATATGCATTTATTGGCATTTCTAAAGTCTGATGATAAGCTATCACTTGAAGATCGTATGTAAATTCTGGAATTAAGAGGAGAGAATCTATTGTGATTCAAAGGCAGTGTTTTCATTACAGCCAAATAAACAACATAAACATTCATGTTAATTTGGTTCTCCTTTAGGCAACCATCTTAGTTTTATTATAAACTGCTTTATACAGTACGTATAAAAGTTGAATCATTTCTCAGTAGTGTATTAACTAAAGGAATAAAAAATACTAACAAAAATTTTCTTTTTAGAATTGCATTTTACTACTTGACCTATTTTGTGCAGTTGTTACATTGGGGTTTCCCTGCCTTGTCTTGTTGGGTTTGAAGTATTTTGTTTGATCATATTTGTAGTAAACTGACTTGTTCTGAGTACTAAGCCAAAATGAACTCAATAAAGAGGTACATGATGACTAAGAACATTTATTTATTTATTTATGTACTGAGGATTGAACCCAGGGGTGCTTTATCACTAAATTACACTACAAGTCCTTTTTATATGTTTATTTTGAGATGGGGTTTCACTAAGTTACCCAGACTGACCTGCCTCCATCCTCAGCCTCCCAAGTAGCTGGGATTATAGATGTGCACCACTGCACCTGGTCCATACTTTTGCATTTAATTAACTTGGATTTTAATCCTACCTCTTCCTGCATATTCTTTGGTAAAATGGAAATATAACTTGGTACATAGTAAGATCTCAGTAAATGGTAGGTATTCAAATTATTCAGAAATTTATACTTTATTCTCTCAACAATATAGAGTCTGAATGATTTAACTAAATCATGGGCATTATTAGATTTCCATTTTATAAGTAGAATGCAGTAAGCATAGTGGAGAAAATAAAGTCAAAAAAGTCAAATTAGGAGTACAGGCAAAATATTATGTTTATGTAACTTCAGAAGTTATACAAGATTACCATAGGCAAGGGGGCTTAAATAACAAGCATTTACTTTTCACAGTTGTGGAAGCTAAAAAGTCTAAACTCAAGGTACTGGCTGAGTCCATATGTGGTGAGGGCCTTTTTCCTGGTTTGTGAAAGGCCACCTTCTTGTATCCTCACAGAGGAGAGACAGGTCACCTCTTTCACATCTATTTTTATACAGCTACTAATCTCATTTATGATAAATGCACACTCACGACCTCATTAACCTCAAACACATCCTGACTTAGGACTTCAGCCTTTGAATTAAGGGGGTCAAAAACATTCAGTACACAGTACATGATTAGCTCTGAACCAATGCAGTTGCCCTGAAGATGGAGAAGTATTTTGAAAGAATATTGGTATCCAGCTTATAGTATATGAAGGAAAAGGAGATGTCTAAGAACGCTGAAGTTTCTACCTTTAATGACTAAAAGGGTAATAGAAATAATAGGAGAAACATGCTTCAACACTACTAACATTTTTAAATGTTAGCATTTATAATAGTTTATTAAAATGAGTAAATTTAGTTTCTAGTAATGTCAATAAAACAGGAAAGTAAATATCGAGCTTGCTCATGAATATGAATGATGGTTAAATGCAAGAATTTTGAAATACTAAAGCAATTTTGAATCATATGGCTTGCCTCATGTGTAAAGGCAATGGTAGAGGCTGAATCTTAGTTCTCTTGCTTACACCAAACCAAAAGCCAAGCTTATACATATCATGCTTTGTCTCTATTTTTTTTCAGGGTCCCCAAGGCCCAAGAGGCCAACCAGGGCCTCCAGTGAGTACATTTACATCTATATCTGTCAACCATTGATGAAAATAAACTTGCCTTGTTTGGGATGTCTACTAAATAAATAACTTTTTAAATTTGTTATGTTGTAGGGACCACCTGGAGCACCAGGTCCAAAAGTAAGTTTTCTTGGTTTGGTTTTGTTTCTCTTAGAATGTCGTATTAACTTTTTTAAGCTCTTTCTTGTAGCTCCCTATAAAAGTTGTCCTTCTTGAATCCCTCTGCTCTTCTTGCTCAGCTGATATACAGCTGGCCCAACTATATGCTAACTTGAAATTCAAGCCTCAGACTTCTTATCTATAAAATGAAAATAGTATCTCCCACTTTTGGGGTGGTTTTTGAATATTAAATAAGAAGTAAAGCATTCAGCACAGTATATGACAGTAAGTGCTCAAAAAATGCTACCACCTTTCATTCTTTCTACTTATGGGACATAGATCTCCTTTTTAGATTTTCATTGTTGTTGTTGGGAAGGATTGTTTGGTTGTGTTTTTCAGTTTTATTTTGTTTCCCTTGCCAGCGAGAATTACCTATTTCTTAGGTTTTATATGAATTCTTAATTGCTGGTGAATGTAGAAATGTTTGGTGTATGAGGTGGAACAATAATCATTGAAAATTAGTAAATGAGATAAGGAATTCTAAAATTTATCCCAATTAAAAGATCAAATATGGAACTTCAATCAGGACTTAAGAGGGGGCAGCTGCTGGTATAGTCCTGGTTCCCTAGAACCAATAACACCTCCACATGGAGAAGGTGAAATTAGTTCCTATTCCATCAGTTTTTCATTTCACCATCCAGTGATCTTGAGACTTCAGAAGTTTGAAAAATAACACTACTCAGAATACTAAGGTGCAAGACTAGATCTATGTTTTACTCAAATAAGTTAGGAGAGAATTGTGAAGATTACACTCCCCCAAAATATAATGGATCCTCCTAATTCCCTTCATTATTCCAGACTGTGAGGTGACTCACTAAGTTACAACAATCTGGTTTCTCTTTGTTCTGTTTTTCGTTTTACATACTTGTTTTTTAAAACATTAAGAAACTTTCATGTAGTAATATGTTCTCTCTAACTACAGTACATGGAGGAAGCTATTTTCATGGGCCCCTTCACTGTACATAATCAGTTAGGTGTTAATGCATGACTTCCTAGACAAATCCTCTTAATACAATCTGTCCAGGCCTGACCTACCTAAAGTATACCCTTGGAGCAAAAAAAAAAAAAAAATCAATAAATTCAACAAATAGAGTGACTATTATATGCTAGGCATAAACTAGGCTTTGGGAATAGAGTGGGAATTACAGAAATATGGAGCTCACCAAGAAAATTCACAAGTGGCCTTGTGCTATGAAATTCATTTTCTTTCTAAGGCCTATCCAAAAAAACTACTTTTAATAAGTTGTAATTTGCACTAACAGTGGTTAAAATTGCTGGTACCTTAGCATGAATTAGATACCAAACTACACACTACTAATCTAGTAATAGTCAATAGTCATTGCATTCTTCATGGCCGCACACTCAAATAAATCAGTCATGTCACTTAAGAATACTTGTGATCCGTTCAATCCATTCCTGTTGATAAGCATTTAAATTGTGCCCAATCTTTTGTAAATATAACTGTCCTGTAATTATACATATTACTTTAACATATGTATATATCATTTTCTCTATGTAGAATATCTATAGCACCATTTCCCAGAAGTGAGATGTTGGGACTAAGGGATAAGGAGCATATTTATATATTATTTTTAATTGTAGTAAAGCATTCATAAAATTTACCTTTTTAACCTTTTATAACTGTAGCTCAGTGGCATTAAGTACATCATTGTGCAACTATCACCATCATCCATCTCTAGAACTTTTTTCATGTTCCAAAATTGAAACTCTGTACCCATTAAACAGTAACTCCCAATCTCTCCCTTTCACAAGCCCCTGGCAACCACCATTCTACTTTCTGTCTCTATGACCTTGGCTACTCAGGTACGGCACATAAGTCAAGTTATACAGTATTTTTTCTTTTATGACTGACTTATTTCACTTAGCATAATGTCTTCGAGGTTCATCCATATTATACACATTAGAATTTCATTCATTTTTAAGGCTAAGTAACATGCCATTGAATTTATATATTTTGTTTATCCAGATGGACACACTTTTGCCTATTGTGACTATTGATACTATGAATTTGGATATACAAATATCTGAGTTCCCATTTTCAACTTATTTGGGTGTATGTCTAGAAGTGAAATTGTTGGGTTATTTAAATATTTGAAAAACTGACATACTTTTTTTCTTTAGCACCTTACTACTTCACAGTCACACCAGCAGTGCACATGGGTTCTGATTTTTCCACATCATCACTAGCATTTGTTATTTTCTGTTCTTTTGACATCCATCATCCTAACAGTTGTGAAGTGATATCCCATTGTGGTTTTGATTTGCATATCGCTAACAATTTGTGATGTTGAGCCTATTTGCATGTGTTTGTTGGCCATTTATCTGTCTTCTTTGAAAAAATGTCTATTGAAGTTCTTTGTCCAGGTTTTGAGTTTTTGTGGTGCTAGAGATCAAACCCAGGGCCTTGTGCATGACAGGCAAGTGCTCTACCACTAACCTATGTTACCAGGCTGCCTGGATTTTTTTGCTTTTTTTTTCAAGTGCTTAGTGTTTCGTTGTCGAGTTGTAGGAATTCTTTTTTTTTTTTGGTACTGGAGATTGAACTCAGGGGTACTCGACCACTGAGTCACATCTCCAGCCCTATTTTTTGTTTTATGTAGAGACAGTGCCTCACCATTGCTGAGGCTGGCTTTGAACTCGCAATTCTCCTGTCTCAGCCTCCCTAAGTGCTGGGATTACAAGCTTGCACCGCCGCACCCAGCTGACTTGTAGGAATTCTTTATATATTCTAAATATTAATCTCTTACCAGATACATGATTTGCAAATATTTTCTCACATTCCATTGGTTGCCTTTTTCACATTTGATATTGTTCTTTGATAGAAACTTTTTAAAATATTTTGAATAGTCTAATTTATCTATTTTTTCTGTTAACTATGGTTTTGTTGTCATTCCAAGAAATTGCCAAATTCAGTGTCATGAAGCCTTTCTCTTGTTTTCTTCTAAGGGTTTTACAGTTTTAGCTCTTATGTTTAGGTCTTCAATCCATTTGGAGTTAATTTTTGTTAATTTTGTATCTGATAGAAGATCCAGCTTCACTCTTCTGCATGCTCATATCCAGTTTTTGTTGAAAAGACTGTCCTTTCCTCATTGTCACCCTTGTTGAAAATCATTTGAACATAAATGTGAGGGTTTAGTTCCAGACACTATTCTGTTCCTTTGGTTTATGTTTCTGTCTTTATGAGAGTTGAAAACCTTTGATTACAGGCCCTTTGTAGAAAGTTTTGGAATCAGGAAGAATAATGCTTCCAACGTTTTTTTAAAAAATCTATTTATTCTAATTAGGTATACATTACAACAGAATGCATTTTGATTCATTATACACAAAGGGAGCACAACTTTTCATTTCTCTGGTTGTACACAATGTAGAATTGCACCATATGTTCAGTCATGCATGTACTTAGGGCAATGATATGTCCATCTCATTCCACCATCTTTCCTGACCCCATGTACCCTCCTCTCCCCTCTTTCCCCTTTGACAAAGTTCCTCCATTCTTCCCATGACCTCGCCCCCATTATGGATCAGCATCCACTTATCAGAGAGAACATTTGGCCTTTGGTTTTTTGGGATTGACTTACTTCACTTAGCATGATATTCTCCAACTCCATCCATTTACCTGCAAATGCCATAATTTTATTGTCTTTTAATGCTGAGTAATATGCCATTGTGTATGTATATCACAGTTTCTTCATCCATTCATCTATTGAAGGGCAACTAGGTTGGTTCCACAGTTTAGCTATTGTGAATTGAGCTTCTATAAACATTGATGTGGCTGCATCACTGTAGTATGCTGTTTTTAAGTCCTTTGGGTATACCAACTTTGTTCTTTTTAAAGACTATTTTGTTTTTTTGGAGTCTATATTACCTTTTATATTTACCAGGGATCTTCATTTCTTCATGTGAATTCAAGTGTTTGCCTGTTTTTTAATTTCAGCCTAAAAACTCCCATTAGTATTTTTCTGGAGTAGGTATGATATAGGTATTTTTATTTCTCTGAGAATGTCTTTATTTCCTTCAGTTTTGAAGGATAGTTTTATTAGATATAGAATTCTTGATTAGCAGCCGTTTATTTCAGCACTCAATATTGTACCCCAGTGGCTGCTCACTTCTGTAGTTTTCTGAGAAATTAGCTATTAATCTGATTGAGGGTCTCTTGGATATGATGAGACGTCTCTCTTTCTGCTTTCAAAATTATCTTTATCTATAGCATTTAAAACTTTGATTATGATATGTCTAGGGAACTACATGGTGTTCTTGGATAGGTAGATTAATTTTTTCATCAAATTTGGGATGTTTCCAACCATTATTTCTTCAATTATTCTTTATGTCTCTTTTTTTTTTTTTTACCCCCTCTCCTTTTAAGACTCTGATTATGCATGTCAGTATCTTTGATAGTGTCCTACAGGTCTCCAAGTCTTTTCATTTTTCTTTCTACTTATTTTTAATAAACCTGTCTTTAAGTTTGCAAATTCTTTCTTCTGCCTATTGAAATCTACTGCTTAGCCTGTCTAATAATTTATATTCGGTATTATACTTTTCAACTGCAGTTTGTTTCTTTTCTATAATTTCTATCTCTGTCTTGGCATCTTCTATATGGTAAGTCATGTTTATCTAACTTTCCTTTAGTTCTGATAAATGGTATCCTTTAATTCTTTGAGTATATCCAAAAAAAGTCTTAAAGTCTTAAAGTCTTTCTCTGTTAAGTTCAAAATCTGGGCTTCCTTAGGGACAGTTTATATTGATTACTTTTCCCTCTGTATGTAGGCCACATTTTCATGTTTGTTTATATGTCTTATAATATAGTCATCCCTTGGTATCCACAGGAAATTGGTTCCAGAATCCTCTCCTCAATATCAAAATTCATGGATGCCCAAGTCCCTTATATACAATGATATAGATAACCTAAGCAAATTCTCCCTTATACTTTAAATTATCTCTGGATTACTTAATGTACTACAAATGCTATGGAAATTTTTTATACTGTCTCATTTGGGGAATAATGACAAGAAAAAAGTCTGTACACAAAAGTTTTTCAAATATTTTCAAGTCTGAGGATGCAGAACTCACAAAGAACCAATTGTATTTTTTTTGAAAACTGGACATTTTAAATAATGAAGTGTGGCATCTCTGGAAACCACATTCTTGCCCCAAATCTGAATTTGGGGCTGTTGCTATTTGCTGCTGTTGTTTATTTAGTGACTTTTCTGAACTATATAAAGTCATACACTTTGACATGCGCAGACATTGAAGTTTTACTCAGTTAACGGTCAGCTAATTTCCTTTAGGATTTCCCAGATTTTCTTAAATGCCAGAACCAATAATTCTCCCAGTTTTTGCCAAGAGGTCTGTATCAGTTGGAGCACTGCTTCAGTGCTCAGCCAGGCAACTGACCATTATGTCTTTTTTGGGCGAGTGGAGAGTACCAGGGTTTGAACACAGTGGCACTCAAACACTGAGCCACTTCCCCAGCCCTATTTTGTATAAAGACAAGGTCTCACTGAGTTGCTTAGTGTCTTGCTTTTGCTGAGTCTGGCTTTGAACTAGCAATCCTCCTAGCTTAGCCTCCCGAGCCACTGGATTACAAGCATGTGCCACCATGCTCGACTTACCATTATGTCATAACCTTCACTTCCTGCTGTCATGGGGCCTCAGTGTCAGCCAGAAAAGAGAATAAGGCCTTCATAGGTCTCTCTTTTGCATTCATATGAATTTTTAGATTGCTAGCCATTTTTTAGAGTTTTCCAAAGTCTCTGTGAATATGTCAATCCCCTGCTTTTCTTTGTAAACTTTTTGGTTAACCTATTGTTTGTTCTACCTATTTTCTACACCTTTAGGCAAATGCAGTTAGATAATTCTCTCTAAATGTTGTTGAAAAAATGCTGCTGGGGAAATAGTTGTGCATTGTATGACTTCTAAGTCAGGTAAAATAAAGACAGCCTTGCAAGTGATATCTTCCAGGAAACCACCAGAAAGTTCAAATAACAATTTTCTGGAAATGAAGTTTTGAAACAACTCCAGTCCCATTCTTTATCAGGTTTTCACTGTGATCGAAGACTTAATTTTGTCAAAATTCATAATTACAACAAACTTAAAGGTCTGGCTCTTATTGGTGATTCTAGAATTGAACAACACCTCATTCTATAAAGTAGCTTGATTATTCTGATGAACCAAGCAGAAGAGATTGGCTTGCCAGATAGAAAGGGCTAAAAAAAATCAGAAACAGAACAAATAGTAGATTCATCATTTTAAAGTTACTTTCTTTATAGAGTTAATAGGTGAATTCCTTATTACACTAACTCAGGTTGACTAGAATCTCCTGTTTTGTGCAAAACTGGCCCATTTCAAAGTTTAATTTGATTATACATGGCACTTATCACAGACTTTGTCCTGGTTTGTTCCAGTCCTCTGGGGCCTAGTCCAGAAGGCTATTCCAAAACACTGGCCTCCCATAAACTTTAACAGTTTTCAGGGCTACTGCCGAGCTGGAAAGATGGGCTTCAGAATAAGGCAAGTTAAAACTCTACAAAGCTTACTGCTCTTACCAAGCTTTTTCATAAATAAGTGCTCCCCAAATTGTCCATAATTCTGAAAAACTTGGTAGTAATTTTTGCCAGTTTCCTTGTTGCTCTGATAGAAGAGAGAATCTGAGAGGTCATCACTCTACCAGTTTTTCTGATTGTTCCTGAGTCTCTAATCTTGAGTACATATCTTTTTAATATTGTGTGTGATGAAATGGAAGAACATACAAAGCACTTGTATAGTACACTTGAAGTAGAGTTGTTGCCTTAAAAAAAAAAAGGAATATGCAACGGTCTGAGTAGCAAACTAAACTAACCAGTTTTATCATGAAAGATCATTTTTACATAACAGACTACCAGTTTTATTAAGACATGAGTATTTGGAAGATATTTTCTTGAAAAAGAATGAAACAAGAGCCAGGCACACTTGGTGCACAACTATAAACCCAGCAACTCAGAAGGCTGAAACAGGAGGATCACAAGGTCAAGGGAAGCCAACCTCAGCAACTTAGTGAGACAGTTTCTCAAAAATTAAAAAGAACTGGGGATATAGCTCAATGGTAAAAACATATCTGGGTTAAATCTCCAGTACCCCCATGAAAAAGAAAGAGGCAAAGAATGAAAGGAGCCTATGATGTCAAGAGAAAAAAAAACAATTTGATGCCAGTGATAAATTTTAATTTTGTTAGCAAAAGAAAGAATTAAAAGCTGAGCATGGTGATGCACACCTGTAATTCCAGTAATTTGGGAGTCTGGGGCAGGAGTATCACAAGTTTGAGGTCAGCTTCAACAATTTAGAGAGACCCTGTTTCAAAATAAAAAATAAAAAGGGCGGAGGATAAATTTTACTGGTAGAGCACCCTGGGTCCAATCCCCAGTACTGCTGAAGGGGAGCGAGAATTGGGAGAAACTTGTATTTATTATGAAGAATTTGATAACTACCAAGTGTATGTTTTTCTGATGAGATTTGTGATAATGTTAAATGTAATTTTTAAAATTATGAAACGTGTGTTTGGGTGGATGCTGATGAATAAGGGAGGTGGGAATGGAAACATAAGAGAAATAGAGAAACACTGGACGCGACATGGGGGAGGCGGGGGGCAGGAAAGGGGAATGGGTAAAGATGGTTGATAAAAAATATATATAAATATATATATATATATACTGTTCATTGAAAGTGCATATAAAGGTGTTTAATATGAAGAATTTAATCTGCTTATAATTTTGTGCAAAGTTAGAAAAATTATGATTGTAACAATTTTTTTCTATTTGCCTCAAATGTTTTCAGTGAAGAGTGTGAACAGCTTCTGAAAATTTGTTTTTTTCTGTTATGTTTGATAACGTATTAAAATGCAATTTTTGAGAAAAAATTTTTAAAAAAAAGAAAGATCTGCATAATTCCATGAACCAATGTTTTCTGAGTGATCAGTGCATGGTGTTAACAAAACCATGCATAGGTAAAAAACTGTTGTCAAAGTTCAAGATAGACCAATGGATTTTAGCATAAAAGGGTTCGGGGTGTTTGCTGATATGGTTCCACTTTTCACATTGCCTCCTTCAAGAAACCACCACCTATAGGGCTTGGTAATCCCAGCCGCTCAGGAGGCTAAGGCAGAAAGACTGCAAGTTCAAGGCCAGCCTCAGCAATTTAGTGAGACCCTGACTCAAAATAAAAAATAAAAAGGTCTGGGCATAAAGAAAAATGAAATCATGTCATATGCAGGAAAATGGATGGAACTAAAGACCATTATGTTGAGTAAAACAAGCTAAACTCAGAAGGTCGAGGATTGTATGTTTTCTTTCATGTGTGAAAGTTAGAGAGGAAAAAGGAAAAGAAAGTGGGGTGAATCTCTTGAAAATCAAAAGGAGATCAGTAAAGGAAAGGGACCAAGGGGTGGGAGATGAGGAGAGAGGGAAGAAGTGCTAGGGAGTGATATTGACCAAATTATATTGTTATATTGTGTGCATGTATGAATAAATCCCACCATTATATACAATTGTAATGCACCAATAATAAAATATAGAGAGAATAAAAGAAAAAGCTGGGACCTCCTTAGTGCATCTTACTTAAGTACCCATACTCCCTCTCCCTTTGTGAGTGTATCCTCTGTTGTTTACTTTTTTGAATAAAATTCCTTGCATTCCTAAATAAATCTCTGCTTGCACTTCAAAAAACGGGGGGCTGGGGATGTAGCTCAGTGTTAGAGTGGTATACTGGTAGAGTTGGGGGGAGGACAAAACACATACCATTTGTTGAGTTTTGATATCAAAGAAGAATATCAATAATTATCTGGAAAAGCTACTACAAGACTCCTCTTTTTCAACTACATATCTGAGGCAACACTTTCTTCATATATTTCAACTAAAATAAATATTAGAGTCCTTGCCTATCATGCATGAGGCCCTAGGTTCAATCCCCAGCACTGCAAAAACAATAAATAAATAAATATGTCACAACTGATTTAGTTTAGGAGAAAATATAAGAATTTAGCTATTATCTACTAATCTAGTCATTAAAGAGCTATATAAAAGCATAAAACAATACCACCCTTTTCATTACTTTTTGTTTTGAAAAATACTTATTTTTCACAAAAATATTTTATATATATTAATATATAAGGGGCTGGGCATGATGGCACATGCCAGTAATCCCAGCAGCTCAGGAGGCTGAGGTAGGAGGAAAGTCAGCCTCAGCAACAGCAAGGTGCTAAGCAACTCAGTGAGACCTGTCTCCAAATAAAATACAAAATAGGGCTGGGGATGTGGCTGGGGATTGAATTTAGGGCCAATCAACCACTGAGCCACATCCCTAGTACCTGTCCCTCTCCCCCAAAAAAAATATATATACACATACACATAATGGACTTATTTTAAGCAATTAACACATAAACAATTTTTAAATGTTAACATTTGTATTTCAATCATGGTAAATATCAAGTTATAACTCACACAAGCAAAAGTTCTTTAAGATGCTTAATATATTGAAAGTGCAAAAGAGTTCTGATTGTGAAGACTTTGAGAATCACTTGCTAGTTGTTCTAATGAATGGTCTTTTAACCAATAGAAGACCAAGTGGATGTATAAAGGTGGCTACCATTTAGCACTCAACTCAGCTTTCCTTTAGTGCTGATATTTTTGTGTGGCCCACATAAGAAATCTGCTCATTCCCATAAGCAAGAAGGTGAGAGTTATTTAATCTGTGGAGAATATTTTAGGGTAACTCTTTCTGTTGCTTCTTGAGTAAGTCATGTCTCATGGCCTTTGTGCATGGTTGTTCCTTTTGCTTGAAAAGCTGTCCTACACTTTCCCTAACGATCCCTAATTCAGATTTTGACTCAACTGTCACTATCTCAGGGAAGCCTTCCCTGACTTGTCCCTTCTAGCCTCTTATATCCTCTATATTTAATCAACCCCTTAATTTCTCTTATAGGTTCATGCACATTTCTTCATAGCACACATCACAATTTATAATGATGTATCTTTAAATGTTTTGATTAATGCCTGTCTCCCTTCTAAACTTAAGCTCCACAGTACAAATTTCTTTTTTGCCTACCATTTTACCATCAATATCAGTGTTTGGCAGTGTATATATGCAGAATGAATCAATTATTTTCCAATATGAAAACCACATGTCGAGGCAAGGAAGAGTGCATTTTATTGTTACATCATTTTAACTAGTTTTTCAGATTATCAACTGTTCAAAACGGTTTCTATTATGTGGATTTCCTAGCAAAAATGTATCTCAGCAGTACAGTCATCCTGAAAGAAATTAGATTGTTTGGTTTCCTACACAGATGTCATTTCCCAAAACTTTCTCCCAACTCATGCTTCTTAGCTTCCTATCTTATTTTTTTTAATTACAAAAATACTTTTACTAATGGCTATGCTGTTTTTCTCTAAAAATATCTTTTATTAAATGCAGGAGCAGATTGGATTCATGCTGTATTATTTCTTTTGGGACTAATGGCACATTTTCCAACTTCAGAAATTGTTTTTAAGACCACAGAAGTATCAGATTAAACTAATGTGGTGACTACCTCAGGACAGTAGTATTTTATTCTGTTTTCTTTCCAAGAATGTAACTGTTAAAAATTATTACAGTTATTTATTGTTCACTTTACAATTTATTAAGTGAGGGGATCATATTTCATCCTTCATCCAGCTGAGTAATAGTGTATGTGTATTTTCCTGCAGCAGGGACAAATAGTTTTTCATTTTCCAGCTCTAGATTTTGTTCCTATTTTAATTAGGAGACCTTTGAGATCTGGATGAAGGCAACATATTGTCCTTTCGATAGCCAGGCAATATTTGCAAAAGTCTCTACAACCAATAGAGTTATAAATCCCTTTCAGATAAGTCTGGTATACTTTAAGAGCAGTGCTTTCAGAATTTACAGCCTTTACTTGAGAACATTCAGTGTTGATCTTATTGCTGATCTCAAATGGTTTTGTTTTACACAGAAACAAATGGATATCAATGCTGCTATTCAAGCCTTAATTGAATCAAATACTGCTCTACAGATGGAGGTAATATATCTGGCTTTATTTATATTGGCAATCTCAATATAGAAATTAAACAGAGGAATTTTTGAAGGCCAAACTGTGGCATTATCTCAAAGGCTGTATTTAAAACAGATTGAAAACATGAAAACATTTTCAAGGACAAACTATAATTAAACAGGAATATATGCATAGGATACTTTATAAGGATAATATTTAAAACAAAAATATAATATTGTTAATTACTTACATGTAAGGAATTTGGTGCCATGGAAGAAAACAGTTAAATGAAATTGGCCGTATTTCTTAAAATGAGCTGTATCTATCACCACCTCTCATTTATTTAAACTTGTTTTATTCAAAGTGTATTTTTAAAAGCATTATATAGTAGTCATAGTAATTCTTTGTCAGCTTGAAAACTAAACTTTCAAGTATAAATTTAATCTCTTTTGTAGGATCAAGGTCAATAAAACATATACATATGCCTATGCTTAAATATAAACCACTGTTTGCTCCTACCCCCACTCACTATATATAACTAGCAACACAGTTTCCTTCTGCCTGATCAATGATGTTCATTAGGGTTTTACTGCTTATATGATTCTTATGATGACTTGGCAGAGCTACCAGAATACTGAAGTGACTTTAATCGACCACAGTGCAGAGATATTCAAAACCCTGAACTACCTTAGCCATTTACTACACAGCATCAAGAATCCCCTTGGCACAAGAGATAACCCAGCACGAATCTGCAAAGATTTGCTCAACTGTGAACACAAAGTATCAGATGGTAAGTTCCTGATTTTCTCAGAATCTGATATCTAACTTAATTTCATCATTTCAGTACATTTGAAATTTACAAAGCATTCATTCCAAATCTTTGTCATTTTGATAATACCCTGGCAGAAGCCATTTTAATGTCATCACAAACAAATATGCAGAAGAAGAGATATTTCTGATGTCACCCCTCCCCTAGCTATATCATTTTCTTCCACTTTGTATTTGGAATGTATCACATTCATATTAAAAATTAAAATATATAAAGCTGGCCTTTGGACTAACCAACAGGAGCACCTGTAGAACTTGGTAATTCAGGACCAAAGTTGACAATATTAAGAAAGATATCATAAAGCCCTTTCCACTGTGCTTTCTAACAATATAGTTTTTATACAAAACAGAATTTAAATTCCCCATCCTAGAATCATTGACCATGAAGATGAAGTGGTTTGTCATTCTTAGAAGTTTCTCACCCTTATAGAGATAACCCCAAGTTCATTAACCAGGAGTGCAAAAATGAATTTAAAGTAAAACCATCAAGGAAAAGTTTTAAACCAAGAACAGCATACATCACTTACACTGGGGAAACTGCTATAATATGTCATTTTATTTTAATTTCTGTTGGGTCTGAGGTCAACTATATAATGATTATTATTTCATATTTTGCTAAAAACTCTAGTCTCAATATACTGTAAAAAACTAGATTATATTATTTCATAGGTTAGTAGTCTTTAATTTTTATATACAAATACACATATCACACATGCATTTATATATTCATATCAAAAAACATGCTTTCAGCCGGGCGCAGTGGCGCAAGCCTGTAATCCCAGCACTTAGGGAGGCTGAGACAGGAGAATTGCAAGTTCAAAGCCAGCCTCAGCAACGGCAAGGCACTAAGCAACTCAGTGAGACCCTGTCTCTACATAAAACACAAAATAGGGCTGGGGATGTGGCTCAGTGGTCGAGTGCCCCTGAGTTCAATCCCCAGTACCAAAAAACAACAACAAAAAAAAAAAACATGCTTTTATTCTGGAAGTGCAGTGAAATGTTCACTTTATTTATATTAATAAAATACTTTTATAGATACTTCCTACCCTATATTAATATAAAAACTAAAATAATATTTATAACTGCCTGTAACAATTCTAAGCTTGATTCTTTCCCATATTTGAGGGCAAATAAAATTCTGTAAAATTGAAAGGAAGAAAGACATTGAAAGACAAAATCAGTATGAAATCAAAATTCAAATTGTGTCTTTCTTATAGGCGTAATAGCCAAATGATGTAGAATGTGGGGTATCAGATTTTTCTATCCCCAAATACTGCTATCACTAGAGATGACAAGAGTTATAGAGGAAATGGAATATGATAAAAAGTGAAGTGAAGGGTGTGGTTTCAAATAAAATGGCATTTCTGAGAAAGTGACATTTGAGAGCGATCAGAAGAAGAAAATATAGCAAACTCCAGGAATCTAAGGAAAGAGCTTTCCAGACTTAAAGCACAAATGCAAAAGCCCTGAGTCAGGAAGTATGGTTAACATGTTCTAGGGTTAGCAGGAATGCTAGTGTGACTGGAAGAGAGTACCTAAATTGAAGACTTACAGGAAACTAAGTCAGAAAGATATCAAGAAACCAGATTATGTAGGACCTGCTAGACTATTCAAAAGTCTCCAGCTTTTGAGAAACCATTGGAAATCTTTGAACAATGGAATTAAATAATTTGACTTTGATGTTTAAAGTATTACTCTACTTGATGTGTTGCAAATATGAGGACAAGGGTTGAAGCAGGGAAATCACTGAGAGGCTATTGAAATATCCCGGGGGGGGGGGGGCAAATCAATTGGGAAGAGATAATGATCAGTTGGACTAGAGTTGATCCCATGGGATCACATGGAATCAATGGGATCAACTCTAGTAAGCAATGGTCAGAATTTTGTATCTGTTTAAAGGTAAAGCCAGCAGTTTTTGCTAACAAATGAGATGTGCGTTATGAGAGAAATAAAATGGTAAGAAATGATTCTAAGGCTTTGGAGTATAGAAGGGTGGAGTTGTTAATAGAGATGGAGAAGACATCGGACTTCAGGAGAATCAAATGTGGACAAAAGCTAAGTAGTTCCATTTTGGATATATTTAGTTTGATATTATATTTTCAAATAAGACTTTCAAGTAGGTAGTTGGCTATTTTAGTAAGTGGTCATGAGAGAGATTCTGGCCAGGGGTAAAAATTATGAATGACATTCATAATATAAATGGCACTTTATATCTTGAATACTTAAGATTACCTAAATTATAGGTAAAAAAAGAAAAGAGGTCTAAAAACTGTGTCTTAGAGCTATCCAATATTTAGAGATCAGGAAGATGAAGGAGAATTAGCAAAGTAAATTAAGAAAAAGCTATCACTAAGATAGAAGGAAAACTAGATGAATGTTGTGTCTTGGATATCTAAAAAAAAAGGTTTGGAGGAAGGTATCAGCTGGATCAATGTCAAGCAAGGTAAAGACTTAAAAGAAATTGCATTTAGCAATGCAGAAATCATTGATGACCTTCACCAAGAGTAGTTTAGAGAAATGGTAAATTAGAGAAATTTAAATATCTTAAAATCTCATCAGATTTTAAGAGAAAATGATGGAGCTATTACTCTCAAAATTGAAGTAATTCAAATTACCTGTCCAAGAAATTTTAAAAATTTAAAAGCATGAAATAGCCAATGAAGTAGTGAGGAACTTTGAAGCCAAGATTTTGAAGACAGCAAAGAGATGAATTCAGTATTTGAAGCTACTTTTTCCCTGGAAAAAGTGAGAAACTGAGTAGGACTTTTGGTGACTTCATGGGGGTTGGGGTCAGAAGTTGGAATCTGGCCCCACCAAAGGTGGGGACATGGACTTTAAAGGGCTGTACTCCAAGATAAAGATAAACTGGAAGAAAACAGACATTCATGTGGATGGTAGCCTTCTTTACATCACCTAGATAGCTCAGAAAATCTTAAACCATGAACTTGGATTAAAATGGTTCCAAACTGTGTATACCCCCATATATCTGACTGAAACAAAAATTTTCTATAAAAGATAACATTACCCTAGGGCTCAAATTATTCTTACAAATGATTTCAGATGTACAATGCTTAGCACACCATTAGTGGTGACCAGGCACACAAGTTGACAAAACACCATAAATGATAACTAGCAAAAACAGTAGACAACAGAACCAGACTCAAAAGAGAAAATAAAAAGTAAGGCAAGGTGGCAATCCCAGCTACTCAGGAGGCCCATACAAGAGGATCTCAAATTCAAGGTCAGCATGGGCAACTTAGTGAAACCCTGTCTCAAAAATCAAATTTAAGGAAGTGGCACATGCCTGTAATCCCAGTGGGCTTGGGAGGCTGAGGCAGGAGGATTGCAAGTTCAAAGCCAACCTCAGCAAAAGTGAGGTGCTAAGCAACTCAGTGAGACCCTGTCTCTAAATAAAATACAAAATTGGGCTGGGGATATGGCTCAATGGTTGAGTGCCCCTGAGTTCAATCCCCAGTACCCTCCCAAAAAATTAATTTTAAAAAATAAGCTAGGCTCTGTTACAGCACTTGCCTAGTATATGATAGGCCCTGGGTTCCACAGAAAGAAAAAAAAAACAAAGAAAGATGGAAGCAGGGAGGGAAGGAGGAAAGGAAGAACAGAAGGGAGGGAGGGAGGGAGAGAAGGAGGGAGGAAAGGAGGAAGGAAAGAGGAAGAGGGAGGGAAGAATTTAAACATGGAATTACAATACAATCACTTACAGGAACACAGTTTATTCACAATAATAAGAGAGAGGTAGAATATGTATGCACAAATACAGGTAAGTGGGTAGATGTAGTAATGGGATTTTGTTTTCTGCAGATTGCTTCAGTTGTCTCAATGAAATTGGAAGGTTATCAGTGAAGAATAAGAACGAATAAGTATAAGAGAATTATCTAGAAGAGGGACAGAAGAGCTGGGTGCAATGGAACATACCTGTAATCCCAGTGACTTGAGAGGCTGAGGCAAGAGGTTTTGCAAGTTCAAAGCCAGCCTCAGCAACTTAGTAAGACCCTGTCTCAAAATAAAAAATTTTAAAGAGGGCTGGGAATGTGGCTTAGTAGTTAAGCACCCCTGGGTTCAATCCCTGATGGTGGTAGATGAAGAATGAGGAGGAGGAAGAAGAAAATGAACAAACTAGTATGGTATTATTATCAAATATGC
Source organism: Xerus rutilus (assembly GCA_028644305.1). Lineage (NCBI taxonomy): Eukaryota > Metazoa > Chordata > Mammalia > Rodentia > Sciuridae > Xerus > Xerus rutilus. The sequence goes on along the minus strand of CM053400.1, from coordinate 65,420,521 downwards.
CATTATAGACACATTTGAGTGAAAAGTGAGTGCAGCCAGCCTAACTATTTCTCACAGATTAGGCAGCAAATTTAATCTATGTAGAGTTAGGTTTTATAAAACAAATACAATGAAATGAGATAGGGCCAGAGTGTTAAGGAAGTTTCTAAGGAAATGCTAATAGTAAAGAACTATGGGTTTTAAGCTGGGTAAGAAGAGAAGTGAACATATACTCATGAGGGACATGAAAAGGTGATAGTATCAATGGGTAGCAGGTCCTGATCAAAGAATTATTGGAGTTAAGACACTAAAGGAAGTAAGCTGAAAAGAGAAGAGAGGCAAAATTATGGAGGAGATAGAGTTGCAGGTGGTAACAAAGGCTAAGGTATGGCTTTAGAGTTGAGAGTTTGTTATGGGGGTAGGGAAACTACCAGATCATTGGTGGTAAAATAAGGGGGAGTGGTACACTGCAAGGAACTGGGAAGCCAGGTTATTGGAAGTATCATTCACATGATTTACAATTACCAAGAATTCAAGAATTAGGTCATAAATTGATTTTCTGAAAGCCACCACAAGCCAGAAGCTAAAATTTTCAAAGAAAAATATGCACTGGTTTCACCAGGAAGGGGCAGTGGGTGATAAACATGATGAGTATTTAGGGAGAAAATGAGGAGAGTGATCTACAGGTAGCAAAAAAGATACCTTCCAACCTCCAGGCACAGGGTTGTAGAAGTTATTGCAGAAGTTGAAAGGATTACAAGGGAAGCAGTGTCCTCAGGGGAGAGCCAGTTTTAAGTTAGAACATTTAGGCTCACAAAAAAAAAAAAAAAAAATACATATAAGACTTTATCTGTACCTCCACATCCCCTGAAAGAAGTCATGAATCCTCTGTCACTTCATCATTGTACAACATAATGCCTAAATTCAAAGTATTCCACCTCACATAACAATGAGAGTTTGCTTGAAGGAAAATCTTTCATTAAATTTATATAAGCTCACACAGTAGGAGGAAAGCATATCTAGGAAGAGAAAAGATGGTGAGTGAAGACCTGTATTTTTTCCCTTAGATCAGACTGGAAGACTGCATTATATTCTGGTGAATAATCCAGCAATGATTTCTATAAACTTTAAAATATTCAAAATTCTGAGGAAAGGAGACTAAGAAGGCTGTCCTTTACCCCATTTTTCTGTATTTCAGCAGTTTAGTTCTCCAGATGCATTCCCTGGACCAGAATTAGATTTTTTTCAAAATTCAGATTCTCAAGCCTTACTTCAGACTTAATCAGTTACTCTGGTGATGGGGCCCAGTTGTATGTGTTTTGATAGATGGTTCAATGCACACTAAGATTTGAAAATCACTGCATTAGAGGACAGTCTTACCCTTTGAGCTACCTATTCAGCAAGTATGCATATTGGAGGATTTGTAGAATAAGAAAGTGGAAAATACCTAAAGGATGTTTTTTGAAGTTATAAGAAGCCCATGATGAGGAATCTTCTATGTGGTAAAGGTGGAATGGAAAAGCATCTTACCTACTATAGAAAGTGACACTTGACAAAAACTGATTGTTTTGCCTTTTGAATGAAAGACACCAGAACTGCCTTTTTAAAAAGCTATTATCCTTCATATTTGGAATGCAATGCTGTTTCAATATTCAGAGTCTATTATTCTGGAATTAAGATGCTAGCACAAGGCTTTTCAGTCTAAGTATTTCCTGTAGTGTGACTTTAGGCCTTGTTTTATTCCTGGGCACTCAGTGCATGAAAAGATTGGCAGGCTTACACTAACTACAGGTACGTCCATTTTTCCCCACTTACAAATCTCAAGAAAGCACAGAAAGTGATGGCCATTTAATTGAACATTTTTCTTTCTGAAATAAAAAAAAGTTTTATTCCATTTTTATTATAATTATCAGCATTACTCATACAGATATGCTTTCCTTAGAGAAATTAAAGTTGTTTATATATATAAACAAAATATTTATGTTAAACTCTAAAACAATATAGAACAGAAATATACACAGATCCCTCATTAACTTTAATTTCTCAATTATGTAACTTTAGACAATTCACTTTTAGTTGAGCTTTTGTTTGTACTATGAAGCAATAAATTTAGTCATTCTATCATTGTGATTATAATTATAAAATGCCCTTACACAGATATGTGAAAAAGTTTTCAGTGTCATTTTTACACAATACTTGCAGTTTTCTTTCACTAAACATAAATGTTTATAATCTTTGAAATATTTTAACATGTAAGACTGATAATACATAAAGTATACATTACTATACATATCATAGTTCAGCATGACACCTAAGTAACTTTACATTTTATTATAAATTAATAGGAAAATACTGGATTGATCCAAATCTTGGATGCCCTTCAGATGCCATTGAGGTTTTCTGTAATTTTAGTGCTGGTGGCCAGACATGTTTATCTCCTGTTTCTGTGACAAAGGTATGTATTGAGTTTTAGAACGTATATCAGTATGTTGGACAGTATCTGTAAACAATGATTTTTAAAAATTTTGTCACCTAATTATGAATTTTAAGCATGAAGTCAAGGTATTCTTCATCTTCTATCATATATGAGAAATAAGTTGTTTGAAAATGTTGAATCAGTGACATTTGACATTTGATTATATGTCTTTATTATTGGTTCAGTTTGACTTATCTATTGATCATATTTTTTAAATTCCTTAAAAAATTGTGTAACATGTTGTTTTTATGCATTAGAAAATCCCTAAAGAACTGTAGTGTTTGTAATCACTAATCTGTTGCCTAAGGTTTTGTTGAAAATTACATCATCATCAATAAAAAAATTTTGCCACAACATCTTGCTATTTTTGGTGATTGGATACAAAATATCCTCCCTTAAACATCCGCTGAATACTATTTAAAATTCAAGTATAATTCTATGAACTATTTAGAATAAATGCAAAAGAATTTGATACAACACGAGATGTTATAACAACTATCTATAAAACCTAGTTTTAATTACATGTTGAAATCAAAACTACATTTCTGTTTCTGATTAAACCAGCTTGTTAAATTACCAAGACTTATTTCTCATTGGCAAAGAACTGACAAAATGTGCATATTGTGTTTGTGTTTCATCCATCGTAAAAAAGCTGCAGCTAAAATGTGTAGTCACCAGCTGCTTAATGTTGAACTACCCTCTTCACAGCCGGCAGTAGATTCTTCCTGAAACAGAGGGAAGGATTCTTCCATTCCTAGGGAAATCATGTACCTCTGATAAAGAACAACATAATAGTGCTACATCCAAAATATCCACATGATCATCCTCACTCCCTTGGAAGTTGGCCCAGGATTTTTATTTGTGCAAAAGAGGCAGCAGCAATGAGGGGGCCGCACTGCAGTTCTTCACATGGCTGAATCGGTTCTTCCATTTTTCCTGTCCACAAACTCAACCTCAGCAAGACTGGGAATTGAGGACCTAGTGCTACCTGGGAAATGAAACTGCAAGCCAGCAGAGGGCATACTGTGAGCAAGCACTAGGCTAGTCAAATTGCATTTGTCACTTCTAGTCCTCATAGCAACCCTTACCAGGTTGGTGTTATATCCCACTTTACCAGCAAGGAAACGAAGGCTCAGACAAGTCAAATATTTTACACATTTCTGATTCTGATCTGTAAAATGAATGCATTTATCTTTTAAACTCTCTTGTTCCTTATGATCATCCTTCCATGTTTTGATTCTTATACCCTTCTTTTGCCTTTCCTCTCTTTGTCAGGGGGTTGTTGTTTTTGCTGCTGCTTTTTTTTTTCTCTTACCTCATAATTGATATTTTATAATTTTACATTTGAAAATTAATACAAATTCCTCATGAAAGATATTTCTATTCACTTACAATATGGCCACCCCTTGCTTGAATGATGCTTAAAGAATAATGATAACATCTAGAGATATAGAAAAATGTGCTTCCCTGTCCAAGTCTGGAAAATGTACCATCATACTTCCAAGTTTGTCTTGTCTTTGCTTTGCTTTTTTTTTTTTTAATGGTGCCAGGGATTGAACCCAGGTACACTCAACCACTGAACCACATGCCAAGACCTTTTTATTTTTTATTTTAAAACAGTTCTCACTAAGTTGCTTAGGGTCTTGCTAACTTGCTGAGTCCGGCTTTGAATTTGTGATTCTCCTGCCTCACCCTCCTGAACCAGTAGGATTAGAGATGTGCGCCACTATGCTCGGCCAATTTTGCCTTTTGTTGTTCATTTGATTTGTTAATACTTGTTCATGCATTCATTCATTCAGTAAACATTTATTAATGATAACATGTGACTATAACTGCTTTAGGGTCTAACAACACAAAGAATAATATTTTGTCCTTGTCCTTAAAAGTTCTTTTAGTTAAAATTACTTAGCCAAGTTATGAGAGTTTATAACTTATCTTTGGAATCTCACAAAAAATCTTAAATGAAGGCATCAAAAGAATTTCAGATTCTTATCTGGGCTCAACGGCACATGCTTGTAATCCCAGCAACTCCATAAGGCTGAGACAGAAAGATCCCAAATTCAAGGACAGTCTCAGCAACTTAGTGAGGCTCTAAGCAACTTAATGAGACCCTGTCTCATAATAAAAAGGGCAGGGAATGTGGCTCAGTGGTAAAGCATTTGTGGGTTCAATCCTCAGCACCAAAAAAAAAAATTTTTCAGATTCTTATAAAAAATTATTAAAGCATTAACATAAAATGAATTATACTACATGTAGGTAATATTATAAAAATTATCTTCATTTTTATGTTATAGGTAGTAGCTCAATGGTATGATCCAATTCACAGAGGTTCAAGAAAGCCTATTATTAATATCTCATCCCAATTCCATGTTCAGTGACATAATCTTGGTGGTCTGAAATCAACCATGCTGGGAGTATTTTCAACAAGGAAATCAGAAAATGCTTTAAGTCAGCCCCCCTCCCCAGCACCCAAGAGCCTATAGTTAAACATTGATCAGCATACCACCAACTAGCACTTAAATTCCAAGAAAAGTTTTTTTAGGCTACCTTTCAAGGACTTTCCTCAAGTTTCCCCAAACTAGAAGTTTCTAAAATGTCATATCTCATAACCTACATGTTGTTTCTGTGGTATTAGTTGGAGTTTGCAGTTGGGAAAGTCCAGATGAACTTCCTTCATTTACTGAGCTCAGAAGCCACCCATATCATCACCATTCACTGTCTAAACACATGGACAAGTATACAAACAAGTGACCCAGGACTGCCTGTTAGTTTTAAGGGATGGAATGGTCAGATTTTTGAAGAAAACACTCTACTGGAACCTAAAGTGCTTTCAGATGATTGCAAGGTAAGTAAATGACACTTTTTAAATTGTTAAATATGACTAAAAATTGGTAAAACTATAAAATTAGGAAGATGACTTTAATTACAAACTGCAGGTATAGAAGGCTAGTAAGTTTTAAAGTGCCTTGTAAGCCCACATTTTTCAAATTCAGTTATTTGCTTATATCTTGTGTTATACCAAATTGGTTATTCATGGGTTTTTACTTGCAAAACAGGTATTAATACTTAAGTTTTATTCCTTATAGGAAAAATATATATCTGGAAGGATGGATAAATATACAGATAGATAATAGATAGAAAGATGGAGCATATAAACAGATTTCCTTCCTGTGGTTTCACTGCTATGATTCTTTTTTTTATTGTTTCTTTTTAGTGATACATGACAATAGACTCCATTCTGACATAATTACAAAAGCACAGAATATATCTTGTTCTAATTCAATCCTCAGTACCTCTCCTTCCCCTTTCCTCCTCCCACCCCCTGCTCCCTTCCCTCTATTGATCTTTCTGCCATTTATCCATGGTTATTTTGTTATTGTTAATTTCTTGTACATGATGGTGAGATTCACTGTGGTATATTCATATATGTACATAGGAAAGTTGCCAGATTCATTCCATTGTCTTTCCTTTCCTATTTCTCCTCCCTTCCCTTCATTCTCCTTTGTCTACTCCACTGAACTTTTATTCTGTGCCCCCTATACCCCTTATTATGGGTCAGCTTCCACATTTCAGAGAAAACATTCAACCTTTGGTTTTTGGGGATTGGCTTATTTCACTTCGTACAATAGTCTCTAGATCCATCCATTTACCAGCAAATGTCATAAAGTCATTCTTCTTTATGGCTAATACTCCATTGTGTATACATACATTTTCTTTATCCATTCATCTGCTGAAGGGCACCTAGGATGGCTCCATAGCTTAGCTTTGGAGCACTATAAATATTGATGTGGCTGAATCACCAAAAAAATGTTCAACATCTCTAGAAATTAGAGAAGTGCAAATTAAAACTACACTGAAATTTCACTGCTATGATTCTGTATCCCAAAACTGCATGAAATACAAGTTATAGAAGCAAGTCAGTTTTATTTCATTTTGCTAATCCCTATACAATTAAATATGAATATATCTGTAGATTGACTGGGTCTACTAGTCAATGTTTGAACTGTAGCTCACTTTTCCTATTAAAATTAAGTAATTATTTGTTTTATATGTGAGGAAAGTGATAGTGCCTGGATTTCTATTAAAATCTATCCAGGCCAAAGCCTATGTTTTTAACACCCATGCTAGGTTGATTTTCACAACAACCATGTACTTCTCATCTCTTTTTATTTGGGGGTTTTGGTTATTGTTTAACTCTTGCCTATCCTTTTCTCTGAAATGCCCTTCTCTACATTTCTAATCAAGTGAAAATTTTAGGAATACTTTAAGACCCATCCAAATCTAAATTCTAAATTTTTCATGAAGCATTTCCTGACTATTCCAGTTAGAAATGAGGAATTTTTGTCACTCATTGTTCACATTTATATTGCACTATGATCTTGTATTATAGTTACTTGTTTATATTTCTTTTCTCTTCAACTAGATTTATAAGCTTCTAGAATTCAGAAGCAGGAATTGATTTATTCATCTTAATTTAACTTAAAATAATCCCTCCACTGTCTGAAATAAAGTAAAATAAAAATTTTAAAAGAATTTATTCATCTTTACATTTTTCAAGTATCATAGGAAAATTGGGAATTACATCTTATTTAACTCTGCCAAATATACTTAGAGTTCAAAAAATATTTCCTGAAAAAGTTAATGAATGAATCCAATGGTGTCTTACTCAAAGAATTCTAGGTCTAGTTATTATGCTATGCTTACAACATAGACAAGTAATGTATCTTCAATGGCCTTAGCCTTAAAATGAAATTTATAACATATAATCTCCAAAATTTCTTCAAATTTTAAAATTTATACCATGATGATTAAGTGAATAAACTTAATAAAAAGATCCACAAAATTATTCAATTTTGTTTTCTATTTTGTCTTGTTGAAAGTTCTCCATCATAGAACATTTTATGCCATGTTTTTGTTCCATATAATTTATCAAAAACAAAACAGCATACGGTAGTAAGAGAAATAGATAGGCCTGGAAGAAGAAAGGAAAGAAGGAAACTATATAAATGGAGAGCCACAGAATGGAAAAAAGAAAGAAACCTAAAAGATGATTCAACATAATTATAATTTAATTACTTCTGACTTAGGCAAGTCTGGTTATTTCCAGCCAAAAGTATAGGAGTTGAGCTAGCTCATTCTCTTTTTCACCAAGAAAAATGCTCACCCTAAAGACTTGGTCACAATTACAGGAACACAGAACAGGTGAATATTACTCATATTAAGAATTGTGCAGAGGCTGGGGTGGTGGCTTAGTGGTACAGCACTTGCCTAGCATGTGTGAGGCACTGGGTTCAATTCTCAGCATCGCATATAAATAAATAAAATAAAGGTACATTGACAACTAAAAATATATATATTAAAAAAAAAAAATTGTGCAGCCTTTTAACTCATATCTGGTCCAGTGATCCTCAGACAACAGAAGCAGAAGCCTGGCATTAGCCTCTAGAAATGAAAAATTAGAACACAATAAGGAAAGAAGTCAGTCTGGATTCCAGTTATTAACAGTAATTGTTACTGTATGTTAAGCACTGTTCTAAATATTTTCTATTCATTATCTCTAATCCTTAAAACAAATCTTCATTGTCTGAGGGAGCATTGTCTGCTGAGAATGGCTGCTGATGAAACAGTTACACATGAAAGCCTTGTGTTCTTATTTTACAGATTCAAGATGGCAGTTGGCATAAGGCAAAATTCCTTTTTCACACCCAGGACCCCAATCAACTTCCAGTAATTGAAGTTCAAAAACTTCATCTCAAAACTGAACAGAAGTATTACATTGAAAGCAGTTTTGTGTGCTTTCTCTAAAGTGGATTGATGCAGAATTCATGCTATTGGTCATAATTGCTGCAGAGGGAAAAATATAAGCAGAAACATACTGTCATTTTGAAGTGCATGGAATAAAGACATTGGCTAAATCTTAAAGAATCTCAGGAAGAAAAGACTTCCTCCTAAGAAGGAGAAAAGGCATTTTTAAAGGACTGATTGATAAAGTATTTAATTCTTTTAAAATTTTTATTGATCTGAGCTTTCTTAGAGAATTCCCTAGAACTGAAAATTTATAAACATGGAATTCTTCAGGGTATCCTGTATTTTTTGACTGAGAGCAAATTACCCATTAGACAGCTGGAGATGCAGAGCACTGTGGAGCAATACTGGCTAATGCTCCCAAATGTGCTCTGCTTCTGTCTAAAACTTGCAAGCCACAGTCTAATATGTCTTATTTTTCCAAATACTAAGCTGTATTCAGGTCCCAACGGACATATACATCTTAGCCAGTGGTACACTACCTCTTACATGTTGCCTTTTTGTGTTGCTTGGTGCTCTTTCTAAAACATGGTGCTTGTGGCTTTCATGCAGACTGTTTCTTTTTCATCTTTGTCTTTGAGAGTGTATGTACTGGTTACATCAAGATATGTTTCAATTATTAGTATTTTAATTTGTTTGGTCACATACTTAATAACAAGTAAAGCAATTATTTATGTAAAGTCCTTGTTTTATTTTAAAATTCTCTTTGTGCATAAGGAATCAAAGCCAACACATTGTAACCTAAGCTCACACATAAGAGAATCAGGAGGTCTCTTTTGTTTTTGTGTTATTTTATAAATTGTTGTAAAAACTATTTTAGGCCATCTACATCCAGTAGTTTGGGTTAGAGATTGGGAGTTGTGATATACTATTTTTAAAATCCATGATCATCTGGAATGATACTTTTGTGTATATATATTTTGTAAAGTTTTAATTCAGCAAATCTTTTGAAAATGCTGCTGTTTTAAATTATAAAAATTGTATTTCTGCTTTGTAGAAATTACATGTTTTTGTAGTGTTCATTAATTTTCTTTCACTATTCTTAAATATAATGTGTTAGGGCTTGAAAGGATTTATTTTACCAATCTTGAAAGCAATATCCAGGAAAAAAAAGTCTTTTCTACTTAAAGTAGGTTCAGACAGTTCAGTCTTTCCTTGTTATCAGAGAGATGTTAGTTCAGTACTAAAAGAAAAATATTATACCTCTTGCTATATAGAAAAGCTGTTCATCTATTATAAACATGTCTTTAGCCACAGCAAACCCACACTTATCTATAATAAAAAATGTACTTTAAATTATCTTTGGTGATTTGTTTTTCTTTTTATATTACCTTATGATTTTATTATGAACGATAGCCCCTCTGGCATAGCCATTCAATACCATATATATTTACATTATTAGAAAATATTACAAAAGGAATATTAGGCTTGTTTCTTAACTTTTACAATATAAGGCCATGGCACAGAAATAAACCCTGACAAAAATGATCAAATTATTTTCAACAGGATGTCAACACCTGTAATCCTAGAAACTCAGGAAGCTGAAGCAGGAAGATCACAAAAGCTTCAGCAATTTAGCAAGAACCTACGCAACTTAATGTGACCCTGCCTCTAAAAAAAAAAATAATGATTAAGAGCTGGAGTCCAGGCATGGTGGTACACGTCTATAATCCCAGCCACTCAGGATGCTAAGACAGGAATATTACAAGTTTGAGAATAGTCTCAGCAACTTAGCGAGACCCTGTCTCAAAATAAAAAATAAAAAGGGCTGGAGATGTGTCTCAGAAGTAAAGCATCCCTGGGTTCAATTCCCAGTGCTGTTAAATAAATAGAAAAATAATAAGCGTTCATGAAGATATGGAGAAATTGAAAGCTTTGTGCATAACTGTGGGAATGCAAAATGTTGCGGCCACTGTGGAAAAGAGTTTGGTGGTTCCTCAAAAACTTAATTATTGAATTACCACATCATCCAGTAATTCTACTTGTAGGGATATACTCAAAATATTGAAAGCAGGAATGCCAACAGATATTGGTACACCAGTGTTCATAGAATTATTATTCAAAATAGCCCAAATAGGGAGCAACCCAAATGTTAATCAATTCGGGGATACAAAGAAAAAAAAGATATACTGAATATCAAAAGAGAAATGCCCATGAACAGTTGAAATGCAGAATATGCCCATGAATTACTGGAATATAAAGCAAGCAACTCATGAGCAATCCAGCCAGCCCATGCCCTTGTGGGCAAAAAGTAGCCTGAATCTAGGGCAGTGTGCAAGCACAAGGAAAACTGACTTGAAATTGCATAACTCCACCCTGACTCCACCTCTAGTAGCCCCAAATAAATATTAAAACCCCAGACCAAGAGAAGCTTCTCACTCAAGAAAGCCCACATACTGTCTCTTTCCCTTCAAGTATGTAAATTTTACTCTAAGTAACTCTCTACTTGTGCCTCTATCTGACCCTCCCTAAATTTCTTTCTGCAATTTCTTAAGAACCCTATGGTTCCTGAATTGAGGGAACCCCCAGGACCTTCCTCTGATGATAGTTTCAGTCTATGTACTATACTTTCTATTCCAAAACTAATAATAACAACAACTTAGTTCCGAGGCATAAATGATTTCTCTAGAAGCCATTTAAGAAACATAGAACAGCTATCTTGCTATATGTATTGTTTTTTTCTTTTTTTGGAAGACAAATTTATTTACTATCTGCATACAAAAACATATTGCACGTCAACAATCAAAATCAAAAAAAAATTTTAAGAAAAAGGAAAAGGGAGAAGATATTCTATTGAAGACTAACATGTAGTTTATACAGAATAAATCTTCTGGAAACTGATCTTTCAATAGTTTAGGTTATGTCTGAATGGATAAGACTAATTCAGCTTAGTGTTTTAACTAAAGCTATGTTTGATTTTTAAATACTGTACATTTTAATAAATAAACCAAACAAATCCTCAATGTAGGAATGGTCACTTCCAATATTACCCGGTGTCCCTGCAGATGAGCATTAACAAGTCTTCCAGTGGTCTGCAGATTTTCCTCTACATAAAGCATTTTTAAAAAACACATTAACACAGACCAGTTTCCAGACTACACTAATGAAGAAATTACAATTTAGTGGAAAATTTTTTAGACTGCATTTCATTCTAGATTTCCTCAGATGAAGAAGGGATGCATATTATTGAAAGTTATTGAAAGCTAATGCTTTCATAAAGAATATTACATTAGGGCTCCCAACCTGCCTACATCCTTCATCCCTGTGACATTTTTTTAAAACATTTTTAGATGTTGATGGACCTTTATGTTATTCATTTATTTGTATGCGATGTTGAGAATCAAACTCAACGCCTCACACATGCTAGGCAAGCATTCTACCACTGAGGCAAAACGCCAGCCCCTCTGCAATATTTTGAAAACAAAATAACATTTCCTATAGCCAGCAACTTTTTTTTAATGTTCCATATACTTTTCTCAAGGCACACATGATAATATATTTTATAACACAGTAAGTGTCACAGTATGTTTAGCAAATGATTTCTTCAGGATCCCTCTCCTTCCTGAACTCCAAATGGAGGAACTGAAAGTACAATGTAAAGACAGGCAATCCAAGCCGGGCGCAGCAGCACACGCCTATAATCCCAGTAGCTCTGGAGGCTGAGGCAGGACAATTGGTGGTTCAAAGCCAGGCTCAGCAAGTTAGCAAAGCCCTAAGCAACTCAGAGAGAGCCTGTCTCTAAAATAAAATACAAAAAAAGGGCTGAGGATGTTACCCACTGGTTAAGCACCCCTGGGTTCGATCCCTGGCACCAAAAAAAAAAAAAAAAGACAGGCAATCCACATTCTATCTTTGGCAAGCTTGTACAAGCACTATGGTAAATGTAATATAAAATAACTGTAAACTAGGAACCTCTTCAGTATATGAAACACCATTCAGGACTTCTGATTCTTGAGTGTTCTCTTCTTTTAAGGTATTCATCTTTTCTTCTCCTGGAGTAAACTGTAGCTTAGTAATTTCACCACCAGAAGCACTAGTTGGGCCATTTATTGCCTTTTCTGAAGGACCATATCTTCAATCACATCTTTTGCCTAGGCTATTTTCGTTAACTGAAACTGTATCAGATTTAGTCATTCCATCCATCAAAACAGCATCTTCATTAGTCCTTCGTCTAGGAGACAATGAGAATCGCTGGCATGTGTCTGCAGTCTGGTCTGATTCTGTATTATCAAGGAAGCTGTATGGATTGCTGTCTGGATCTTTGAGCACAGAGCTGATGGAGGACGTGCCACCAAATGATCCACTACAACCTCGACCCCCTGAAACACTTCTGCCTCTTCCTCTTCGGCATCTCCTACTGTCACGCTGATGTCTGCTCTCCCAACCATCTTCTCCTGCCAATGACCAGTTGCTTAACTCACCTTTATGTTCAGATTCTGTTTCAGAGGAGTTAGACAGCTCAGAGTTTGTACCACAGCTGGAGCTGTAATTAGGGCCCCTATGACCTCTGCCTCTTCCACTATAAGACCTGGAACCAATCTGTCAGAAGCTGTTCATCAATCTGTGGGCATTCCATTCTTAGCTGTTCCACTTCTTTGAGATAAGCAGTATGATACTCTAAAAGATCTTGAAAATTTACGATGTTTTCCTTAGTGCCAATAAATACAAATGAAACCATCCCATCTTCTCTAGTTTATTTTCACTTTCTCCTTCAGTTCTTACTCAAACCACATCAGATTTGTCCACTATTTCTTGAATAACTGCCATTTTTTTTCAATTACTTTTCTAACAAGATTCCTAGGAACCTGAATAAAATACTCCACAAATTCCAAGAAACCTCTAAGCTTTTTTACAGCATCAGCACTTTCTCCATAGATCCTGAGTGTTCCAGTATCTTCATCTAGTTCAATGGCAGCAATGTAAGGAATCTTCCTAGCTTGCTGTATATTACTACCATGTGTTCCTATTGCCAGTCCCATTAAATCTTCTCTCACAACAAATTCCTCATGAAATGCTATTGCAAGTTGTTCCATGCATTCTAAATGCTTAGTGACCTCTTCATTTCTGGACATTAGCATCAACTTTGTACAAATACTTCACAAATACACATCACTTAAAATATTTACTCTCTTCACAGTTGCTTCACTGGCAGATAGTTATCATTAGGTGCACGGTTTCTGGAGTGTAAAAAATTCTGCATGCTCCTACTGCTTTTTAAAAATCTTTATATGCATTTTCATTAGCACATGCCCCTCTCAAATCCTCAGAAATGAAAACTATGCACTTGAAGAATGTATTTTTTGACAGTTTTATTCTGATTGACAGGATGAAGTCATTCAAATGTCACTATTTCATTGTAAGTGGCATCACAAGCAGCATATTCAATGATATAAAATTATCATTTCATTATCTGAACTTTAGCCAACCACCATCCACATAGTTCTTGGTCATTTGCTCTTGAATATATCTCTACTTTATCTCCTTTACTAATTTCTTTTTTTATATCAGGTGGTAATCTAATGCATTAAATGGAACCTGGTGTTCTGGTTGCCAATTATTTTCAAAAACAACTATGAGGGAGTTTTCATGAGTCTTTGATAAATCCTTTGTAGAAAGCCCCATTAGAGCCATAAGCCTCCACTGTCAGCTCCACCATGTAGGAACCCTTAAGTATGTTCCTGAAATATTAAATTTGAGGCAAACCAATCTAAACATAGGCAATATAGTAGAGTGATTGGGTGCTCTGATGATTAGTTTCTTCACTGTTAAATAGAAATAATAAAAGAACTTATAGCGAGGATGTGGGGAGAAATGTACTCTCATACATTGCTGGTGGGACTTCAAATTGGTGCAACCAACTCTAGAAAGCAGTATGGAGATTTCTTAGAAAACCTGGAGTGGAACTGTCATTTGATCCAGCCATACTACTCCTCAGTCTATACCTAAAGGACTAAAAATCAGCATACTACAGTGATGCAGCCACATCAATGTTTATAGCAGCTCAGTTCAAATAGCCAAGCTATGGAATCAACCTACATATTCCTCAACAGATGAATGGATAAAGAAAATGTGGTATATATACATAATGGAGTATTACTCAGCTATAAAGAATAAAATTATGGCATCTGCCAGTAAATGGATGGAACTGGAGAATATCATGCTAAGTGAAATAAACCAATCCCCAAAACCCAAAGGCCAAATGTCCTAATATGTGGATGCTAACCCACGGCAAGGAAGAGTAGAGAGAAGAAGAATAGAAATCCACTGGAATAGACAAAGGGGAATGAAGGGAAGAGAAGGGAATAGGAAGGACATAGAATTGGACATTACTTTCCTATTCTTATATTTGAATACATGACAGGGTAACTCTGCATCATGTACAACCACAAGAGAAGGATCCTAATTAGAATAAGTTATACTCCACATATGTGTAATATGCCAAAATACATTCTACTGTCATGTATATCTAAAAAGAACAAATAAAATAACTCATTTGGTTGATGAGTGGACTCAATAAATTTACATGGGAAAATGCTTAAAACAATGCCAGGCACAAAGTAATCACTATAAATATGAGCTACTAGTATTGCCCTCTTCACCATCCTGATTAAAGATTTGAATCATTTATGATAGTTATAGCCAAAGAAAGATGTACTGAATGTCCTAACGAAATTATTCATCTGTTTTAAAGTCATGCTATCTCCATAATTTGTTTTGTAAATATAGATTTTATGTTCATATATATAAATAGAAGACTTTATAAAGTGCAGCTGTCTATATATAATTAAGAAGTGTGCCTTGACATTCACATCATTTTATATATTAATATAGAAACTTAGGTAAACATTAGAAAGCTTTACTGTAACATAAAAACAGTTTCCCAAGATGATAGATTAGAGGCATCCAACATTTGTGTCTTTATGAGATAGAATTAAAATAACTGGGATGTAGTTGCTCCTTGAGGTAGGTGACTGTGAACAAATGCTAGAGTTCAATAGTGGATAGACAGAGACTTGAAGAAACCCAGAAGTGTTGAAATGTGGAATGGAAAGTGAAACAGAACAACCTAGCATCAATCACACAGAAGAATGACAGATGGAGGAGAGTTCCCCTTTTGCAGGGAAGGTAAGGAGGAGGAAGAGTTCCAGTGAACACCACTGGCACGGATTCAGCACCCTATAAAACATAAGCTAAGCCAGGCACTGTGGCACACACCTGTAATCCCTGCACTTTGGGAGGCTGAGACAAGAGAATCATGAGTTCAAAGCCAGCCTCAGCAATGGTGAGGCGCTAAGCAACTCAGTGAGACCCTGTCTCTACATAAAACACAAAAATAGGACTGGGATGTGGCTCAGTGGTCAAGTGCCCCTGAGTTCAATCCCTGGTACCAAAAAAAAAAAAAAAAAAAGCTAAGCAAACAATAGTCCTAGGATTTGCATGGTGAACTGGCTCTGGAAACGTTCTCTGCACTTCGAGCATATACTAAGTACTATCACTGGAAGCCATCTTGAGAATGGCCTTATTATCTAAGCTCACTGCTTTGGGAATCAGCACTTAGAGGAACAGAAGGTGCTTTGCTTTGGAATCAGCAGTTTGCCAGGCCAGCTAAGAGAGTCTGGATAGTAAACAACTACATGTGACAGCACATGTGGGAGCCAGGACTGGGAGCATCAAAGCCAGTGGGCAGTGAGTCACACAGAACCCAATGACATGCAACCCAGCCTGTCTGAGATTTACTAGCTTCTCTTCATTTTAGGGACATATAAGGACATGCCTCAGAGCTGGTGTTACCCCAATCTTAGTGCACAGCTCCAGAGAGAAGTTTGGGGAGTGCACATTCTAACAGTATCAGTGTCTACCCTGCTTTCAAAGTGCATAACCCAAATACCTCCAGATAGAGTTTGTTCCTAGGGAGCTCTGAGTTCTGCCCTCATTCTAACATGCATACTAGCTGAGCGGTATTCCAAGTGACTCTAGCCACAAATTACTCCCACTTGTCACCTGACTAGTACCACAAAAGAAAGAAAAGGAGAGTGAGTGAATAACTCTCAGCTTTGCTCTGTCCAAGGAATGTACAATCTAAGAAGAAATAGAACTTGTCTGCATAGGCTGCACCATTCTCGCTCACTCATTCGAGAACCTTGGCAGAGGGGACATTTTTATTTATTAATACTTTTTGTTATTGCTGTTTCGTGTTCCCTCCCCCCCAATTTTTAATATTCAATTTTTCTTTTATTTTCTTTTTCAACCTTTTTTTTAAATCCCTTTTCTCACCTTTTTGGTTTGCCCTAAGTACATTTTATCCCATTGATCAATTTTGTTATTATTTTAACTTCTTTAATATTATTTTCCTCTTTCTTTTCAGTTGTTGATGGTGTTGCTGTTGTAGTTTGTTTGGTTTTTACTTCATTTCTTTTTTGTTAATTACTATGATTTTCTTTTGTCTTTTTCTTTGTGGTACTGAGGATCAAGCCTAGCATCTGGAGCACATTGGGAGGATGCTCCACTGCCAAGCTACATACTCATCTGAGCTGAAAGGAATTACATCTTGCTTGGACCATGTCTACTAGACATAAAGGGAGACACAGGCTCCAATACAGTAATTGTGGGTGACTTCAATACCCCATTTTCATCAATAGGTAGATTATCTAGACAAAAATGAAATGAAGAAACATCAGAGTTAAATGACACTCTAGGTCAAATAAACTTAATGGACATCTACAGAATATTCAATCCAACAACTGCAGAATATACATTAGTTTCACCAGCACATGGAATTTTTTCCAACAAAGATCATATATTAGTCCATAAAGCAAGTCTTACAATTAAAATAATTTCTTTTTGTGTGTCGGGGGAAGGTTCTGGGCATTGAGCCTTGGGATACTGTACCACTGAATTATATCCCCAGTCCTTTTTTTTTTGGGGGGGGGGGTACCGGGGATTGAACTCAGGGGTACTCAACCACTGAGCCACATCCCCAGCCCTATTTTGTGTTTTATGTAGAGACAGGGTCTGCTTAGCGCCTTGCCATTGCTGAAACTGGCTTTGAACTCACGATTCTCCTGTCTTAGCCTCCCAAAGTGCTGGGATTACAGACATGTGCCACCGCGTCCGGCTTCCCCAGTCCTTTTTATTTTCAACTTTGAGACAGGGTCTCACTAAGTTTCCCAGACTGATCTTGAACTTGTGATCCTCCTATCTCAGCTTCCCAAGTAACTAGGGATACACACCAACACACATACCAAGAACGAACAGAAATAATTTCTTGTATTCAAATATCACATTTTCACCAATAATGTAATGAAATTAGAAATCAACAGCAAGAGAAACTACAGATATTATAAACACACATGGTGTTTGAACAGTACTTTTGAATAAACAGTAGGTCATTGAAGAAATCAGGGAGAATCAAATGAAAGTGGAATTACAACACACCAGGACTTATCTGTATAGCAAAATCACCACTAAGATGCAAGTTTATAGCTATGAGTGTCTACATTCAAAAGAGAGAAAGAGAGATCAAATAACCTAATAGTACATCTCAAGATCTTAGAAAAATAAGAAAAAACTAAACCCAAGAAAAAAATAATAAAGGTCAAGGCAGAAATAAATGAAATAGAGACTAAATGAATAACAAAGGATCAATGAAACAAAAAAAAGCTGGTTCTTTGAAAATAAAATTGGCAAATGCTTAACTGTCACAAGCAGCATGTGCAATTAATAATTACTCAGAGGTGGATTGTCTTTAAATGCAAGTGTATATTCAATCACACCAATCATAAATGTAATTAATTAATGCAAATATAATTAATGCTAGTTGGGGTGCTGGAGCACCCCAACTAGCATTCAATGTGCACTAATTAAACACTCTAGGTAAATTACACTATCCTAGGGCAACTAAACACTACTAGCAATTCACACAATCCCAGGGCAACCACAAGCCCCAAAATACCTCTAATGCCAGGTGACTTCTCTTAGCCAAAGAGCAGACATTGTCCTTGTTTGGTGGTTCTCTTCAGCCAATGGCTGGATGTCAGGGAATAGTAGAGTTGATCCAGGGATGGACAGCAAGGTGGCTGGTCTCACTGATATCCTTGGAGCAAAGCACATAATGTGGCAGGACAAGTGCCAGCGCCTGCGCCGGACCAAAGTGAAACCGAGTCGGCGAGGGAGCCGTGGATGAAAAAACACACACAACAATGATTCTGAAGAAAAAGAAGCTTGAAGAAAAAGAAGCTCGAAGCTCGTGGCTCAAAGCTCGTTTACTTCAGCACTCTGGGCTTATATATCTTTCCTACCCCCCGAGGGTCGTGGGAGGCGTGGAACTACAGACCCAGGTGTGGAAAATGCTCAGGCTACAAAACAAGCTCAGACCACAAGAACACGGGAGTCCAAGGAACGGTCAGCACCTGTGGCTTCTCTCAGAAATCAGGGTACAGCTGGTTCTGGTAAACAGAAAGTAGCCATACATGCAAGAATGCTCTCACAGACAAGCAGTTTAAATGCAGTTCCAAGTGAAAGTCAATGTCCATTGGTTATGTCCCGTGAGACAGTATAATTGCAACTAGGCCTTTCTTTGTACATGTCCATGGAGCTGAGCTCCCTATCAATTGTAACCAGTCATTGCTAGGCAGGCCTATGGATAGATGGCCCTTTAGCCCCTTATCAATTGCAAGCAGGCATGATGGCAATGGCTGCTGTTCCTTATGGCCAGCAACTTAGTGAGTCCCTGGCATGTCCAGGCATGTCTATGGCATGTGCTTCTTACACTAACCAAAGGAGAGAAGACCCAAATAGATACAATTAGAGATTAAACAAAGTATATTACATCAGATAGCAATGAAATTCATTGGATCATTAAAGCACTATTTTGAAAAACTATATGCCAATAAACTGAAAAACCTAGAAAAAAATGGACAAATCTTTGCCAGCTACTCATTTCTAAGATTGTTAATATCTAGAATAAATAAAGACTCAAAAAAAACCAACAAAAGAACAAGTAATCCAATCAAAAATAGGCATAGGATCTTGACCCTTTTCAAATGAAAAGCACAAATGGCCTGTAAATATATGAAAAATGTTCAGTATCTTTAGACATCAGGGAAAGCAAATTAAAACCACATTAAGATTCTACCTTACCCCAGTCAAAATGGCTAGTGTCAACTGTTAGATTGGTTTAAGGCAGCTAAGGGAAACAAAAACACCAGGCAGGCCACATGCGCAAAAGAACAACCAATCAGATACCAACAGACAAGCAGTGATGGCGCCTCATAACCACCTATCAATCAGCCTATCCCTCGACCAACTCCAGGAGGACACAGGGCTCCCAAGAATCTCCCTTTCCTGTCCCAAGCCCTCCCCTTCCTGCCCCAAGCCCATAAAAATTTCAATCCAGCTGAGCCTGTGTGTGATTCTCCTGGACCCGCTCTGTTGAACTGGGGAGTCTCGCCTGGGCGTGTATATTAATATAGCCTTGCTCAGCAGTTTTAATTTGCCTCCTTTTGGTCATCGATATCTGACCTTACATTTGGAGCCAAAACCCAGGAGGGTTTTCAGACCTCTCCCATAGGGGTTGAGGTCCACCTCTCCTCTCGAACAGGAAATTCCTTACCGGCTCTTCCTTTCCCTCTCCCTTCATCCAGACTGACAGAAGTGGGACAAAGTCCCTCATTTCCCCTGACCTTCCAGCCACCCTCCTTCTTGGGAGTCTATCCGTTAGTCACGGGCATGCCATAGACCCCCTCCCATTCCGCTCAAGGCACCCGAGAGCTGTGGAGACATCCCCAGTCCTCATGTGAACCATCCAAATCCATTGGACCCCGGTGGGTTGTGGAGAGGCCTCAACCCCCACCCAGCCCTTATCCATTCCCTCAGGTGAGTGTAATCAGAATTTGGGATGCCTTTTTCTGTTCTCACCCACCCCCACGGGTGCCGGAAAGTCATGAGAAACACTGAGTCCCCTCTAGACCCCAAAACTCCTTTGGATTGTCTATATTCCAATTTTGCCAAATTAGGACTCACTCAAGACCTATGCCATAAAATGCCTGCTCTTTTATTCCACTATAGCCTGGCCCCAGCATGACCTGGACAATGGGTCAAAATGGCCCCCAAAAGGAACTTTTGATTTTCAAATCCTCACTGATTTATACAGTTTCTCTTGCCAGACAGTGAAGTGGACAAAAATCCCTAACATTCAGGCTTTTTGGGATATACGCTCCCGTACTACCCTCTGCTCTACCTGTTCTACTGCTCAAGTTCTCCTTGCTAGGAAAAAATCCCAAACCCCTTTCCCATTGCTCTTCTGTATCTGTTTCCTCATTCTCAGATCCACCTGAGCTACTCTCAGCCCCACCGTCCATCTTCCCCCTCCCTAACCAGAGCTGCTCTCAGCCCCACCATCCCATATTCCCCCTCTACCCAGACTGATCCTTCCCCTTCTCTCCTCCCTCTCCTCCTACTGCCACAGCTCCTCCTCCCCTGCTCCTCCCCTTCCTGCAATCACAGTTCCTCCACCCTCCTCTTCCACTGATGCAACCCTTTCCCCATCCCCCTCAATGGATCCCTCCACCCCATCACTCCCTACTTCTCCTGTCAGTGCCCACACTGGATCCCACCAGGCCCTCTTATCAGCTGACCCAAAGCTCCTTTTTCCTCTCAGGGAAGTAGCCAGTGCCGAAGGGACTGTCCGAGTACATGTCCCATTCTCACTTCAGGATCTTTCCCAGACTGAAAAGCACCTTGGGTCCTTCTCTGCTGACTCTTCTACTTACATAAAGGGATTCCGCTACCACTCTCAGACTTATAATCTTACCTGGTACAACGTCTATGTCATCCTCTCTTCCATCCTTACCCCAGATAAATGTACCTGCATCCAGCAGGCCACTCGAGATCATGCTGATCAAATTCACAGGCAGTTTCCAATAAGGTAGTCAACTGTAACAAACAGAGAAATCACCCAGAATCCAGATGAGAATCCAGCCTTATTTCTCAACTGCCTTACAGAGGCTCTTACCGGATATACTAAGCTGGATCCTGAGTCTCCCTCCAGGCCTACAGTGTTAGCAACTCATTTCATTACTCAATTGGACAATGATATTAGAAAAAAGCTCAAATGACCTGAGAGGGCCTTCAGACCCCTATCCGAGATTTGGTAAACATGGCCTTTAAAGGCTATAATGCACAAAAGGAATTGGCTGAACTAGCCAGGCAGGCTCCATTGCAGAAAAAGGTAACACTCCAAACCCAAGCTTTGGTAGCGATCCTAAGGCCTACAGCTCCAGCAAAAGCTTCACGGGGGAACCAGCATTCCTCTCCACCGGGGGCTTGCTTCAAGGTCACTGGGATGCAAAGGTCACTGGGCTTGCCAATGCCCAAACCCACAGCCTCCTCCAGGCTGTGCCCCACCTGTAAGCAGACAGGACATTGGAAGAGTGACTGCCCCATGGCTGGCCTTTCCTCAGCGCCGCCACACGGGGGTATGACCAGCCAGGCAGTCCCTTCTCTTGAAATATTGGGGTTCGCAGAGGACTGAAGAAGTCTGGACTCGAGGACCCCCATCACCCTCGCTGAGCCCAGGGTAATGCTCCAGGTAGCAGGTAAGTCCATAACTTTCCTTGTAGACACAGGGGCAACCTACTCTTTTTTGCCTGCCCACTCTGGGCCTCTGTTTCCTTCCCAGGTTTCCGTTATGGGGATTGACGGCAAACCCTCCCTCCCAAACCGAACTACTAAGTTGGCCTGTGCCCTGGAGGGACACCCTTTCACACACTCTTTTCTGGTCATTCTATCCTGTCTAATTCCTCTCCTAGGTAGAGATGTTCTCCAGTTATTGGGAGCCAACCTCCAACTACACTCCAACAATACTACCACCCATCTTCTTCTACCTCTAATTCTTCCTCTCTCTAAAAACCCAACAGTACCCCCCATGCCATTACCCTCAGACTTAGTTGATCCCAAGTCTGGGACACCTCCAAGCCGGTCATAGCTTCCCACCACAAGCCATTACGTATCCAGCTAAAACCTCAAACTAAGTTTCCCTCACGTCCCCAATTTCCCATCTCCAAAACCCACAGGGAGGGACTTAAACCCATCATAGACCGGTTACTTGCTCAGGGACTCCTCATCCCAAATGACTCCCTGCAACACTCCCATATTGCTGGTACACAAACCCGCAGGAGCCTATCGCTTAGTCCAGGACCTCCACCTAATTAATGAGGCGGTTATTCCCATCCACCCAGTGGTTCCCAACCCTTACACTCTTCTTTCTCATATTCCCCCTTCACTCAATTTACTATCCTGCATCTTAAAGATGCCTTCTTTACAGTGCCCCTCCATCCTGACTCTTATTACCTCTTTGCCTTCACATGGGAAGACCCTACATCTTTTAGGCCCCAACAGCTGTCATGGACAGTCCTACCCCTAGGCTTCAGGGATAGTCCCCTCCTCTTTGGACAAGTCTTGGCACAAGATCTAACTGCTTGTGACTTGAGGGATAGCACTCTCTTACAGTATGTGGATGACCTTCTATGCAGCTCATCCCCCAAGACTTCCCAAACACACACTGCTCAGCTCCTCAATTTCCTGGGGTCCCAGGGCTATAGGGTCTCTCCAGCCAAAGCCCAGCTTACTACCACTTCAGTCACCTATTTAGGTATACTCCTCACTCCAGCCTCTAAAAACCTGACAACAGACAGAAGTAAAGCTCTCTGTGACCTACAGCCACCCAAAACAGTGGACTACATCCTCTTTTTCCTGGGTCTGGTCGGCTTTTTCAGACATTGGGTCCCCAACTTTGCCCTTCTGGCTAAGCCCTTATACCAAGCAGCTAAGAAGACCCCTCACAGGCCCCTCACCTCCCCTAGCCTAGTAGCCAACTCCTTTTATAAGCTCAGGGATGCTCTCACATCCTCTCTTATTCTACCTCTTCCTAACCCCAACCATCCCTTCCATCTCTTTACAGATGAAAGACAGGGTATCGCCACTGGCCTCCTCACCGAACCAATTGGACCCTCCTATAAGCCAGTGCATACCTCTCCAAGCAGCTTGATTCTATAGTTCATGGGTGGCTACCATGCTTCTGCACACTGGCAGCAGTAGCGGAACTTACTAAGAAAGCCCTAAAACTTACCTTGCTCCAACCAATAACTGTATTTTCTACCCATTGACTACAGGACCTCTTAAATCATAAAGCTCTTCCCCTTCTAAGCCCTTCAAAAATTAAAGAATTCCACCTTCTCTTTATAGAGAACTCCACCATTACCCTCTGTTGCTTTGCTTCCCTCAATCCTCCCACACTTCTCCCCCTATCCTCACCCCCTTCAAATGCTAACCATTCTGTCCGCAGGTGCTAAAGGCCCTATGATCACCCCATGAGGACCTCTTTGATTACCCACTTCTCTCACCTGACTTAACCATTTTTGTGGATGGCAGTTCTGCGATGGGTTGCAACTGACACCATAGAGCTGTATACGCAGTAGTCACCACTGTCTCAGTTTTAGAAGCCAGCTGCCTTCCTGAAGGGATCATCTCTGAAAAGGCTGAACTTTTTGCATTTATCAGAGTTCTCACTCTATTCAAAGATAAGCAAGTCAACATTTACACAGACTCCAAATATGCCTTCCTGATTGCTCATTTATATTCGTCTATTTGGAAGGAACATAGATTCTTGACCATGAAGGGATCACCAGTGGTCAATGCCTCTCTAATTTTCAAACTCTTAGAGGCACTACAACTGCCATCACAAATGGCCATCATACACTGCAGAGGACATCAAAATTCCTCTGACTCTATAGCTGTAGACAACAACAAAGCAGACTGTATAGCAAAGAACTAACAGCCAAATCCTCAGCAGCCCCTATCGTATTTCTATCCACCACAATTAAACCTAACTATTTCTATCACTAAACTAATGTGTCTAAATTCAGAAATTTACAAGGATTGTTTTGGAATGTGAACAGAAGAAGGAATTAATAGATTGGAAAATAAAAATTAAAGATTCTAGATATGGTATTTAGTAAAAGGAAAAAAGTGGTTTTGGGTAAAAGTCTTTGTAAAAGAAACAAGAGGATTTAAAGTAAGTGATTAAAAAAAGATCAGAGTAAGTTATAAGAGAGTCTAAGTAAAGGGTAAATTTCAAAAAGTTTATGTTTGTGATTAAACTGACTATAATTAGTACAAGTTTATTTAAAATTTAGTGTACTGATATAAAACAAAGTCTAAAACATTGTTCTGCTCTTATCAAGGTTCCTCAATTAACTCTGTAGAGCAAGACTAAATTAACATGGCTTATTACCACGTCCCTTTCCAGGACAAGACAGGCCATCTTTCTACCAGTAGTAGTTGGGCTCTCCCTGGCCTCCTCACTTGCTGCCTCCAGGCTGGGGACTTGGTTATGCAGTAATCATTACTCAGAAGCTTAAACAACAACTTCAGGAAGCAGTAAAGGCATCGGCCACCTCTCTCGCTTCCCTGCAACAGCAGGTAACATCTATTGCCCAAGTTTCATTACAGAACCATCAAGCTCTAGATCTCCTAACAGCAGACAAAGGAGGAACATATCTATTCCTGAAAGAATGCTGCTACTATATCAATGAAACAGGACTGGTTGAAAGGAATGTCAACACCCTCCATCGTTTAAGTGAAAGGTTTAAACAGCAACAAATGACCCTTGGCCAGGCTGGCTAAGCTCTACCCTCATTACATGGCTGACTCCCATTCTCACACCTATATTAGTATTAGGACTTCTATTAATGATTGCTCCTTGCCTCCTCAGGCTCGCCCAAAAGTGCATAGATGAAATTTCCAGAGTGACCTACAACCAGATGCTCCTACACCCCTACAGTCACCTCCCTACAGAACCAACGCCCAAGCCATCTTCTTCCCCCCAGCACCCCTAGCCAGCAGGCAGTAGCCAGATAAAATTTGGCACCCTATATCATCAAAAAGCCTGGGATGTTAGGTTGGTTTAAGGTGGCTAAGGGGAACAAAAACACCAGGCAGCCTGCATGCACAAAAGAACAACCAATCAGATACCAACAGACAAGCAGTGATGGCGCCTCATGACCACCTATCAATCAGTCGATCCCCCAACCAACCCCAGGAGAACACAAGATTCCCAAAGATCTCCCTTTCCTGTCCCATGCCCTCCCCTTCCTGCCCTAAGCTTCCCTTTCCTGTCCCAAGCCCATAAAAATTTCAATCCAGCTGAGCCTGTGCATGATTCTCCAAGTCTGGCTCTGTTGGACTGGGGAGTCTTTGCCCAGGAACTTATATCAATAAAGCCTTGCTCAGTGGTTTTAATTTGCCTCCTTTTGGTCACCGATATCTGACCTTACACTAACAAATAAATAAAATAAATCTTGCCAAGGACATGGAGAAAATGAACCCCTTATATATTATGGGCATGAATGTAAATTAATACCACTATGGAAAACAGTACAGAAGTTCCTCAAAACTAAAAAGAGAACTACCATATGATTCAGTTATACCACACATAGGTATCTATCTGAAGAAAATGAAGTCAGCGTACAAAAAGAGATAACTGCATACCCGTGATTATTGTGACACTGTCGCCAACTTCCCACTTGGGTGATGGAATGGGTTTCTCTTTGGTAGGATGAGCTGGTTTAGAAATAAAAGCTAAGAAAAGTACAACGAGCAAAATAACCACAGAACACAGAAAGTAGTGTCAAAGTTAGGGCAGAGAAGGACAAAGCTGACAAGATGGGTCCAGCTTCTAACAAAGAAAGGATCCCACGTTTGCTCTATTTATATTGGAAGATATCAAAGGCTTTCAATAGAAAGTTCTTCAGCAAAACAGGTTAGAATTAGGGACAGGTAGGCTGCTCAGTTCCTAACAGGTTGTGCTCATCTCCAGGGATATGCGGACTTTTCTAGCAGAGCAGAGGGGGAGTTCACATGCACCAGGCAGTCTGGCCCTGTGGGTTTGCCACAGGAAATTCCCAATGCCAGAGCTACACCCTCCCTGGCTGCGATGCTGAAAAATGTCCTCACGCATTTTACAAATGGCTTCCCACAGCCAACAACAGCCAAGATATAGACTCAGCCTAGGTGCCCATCAATAGATGAATCCATAAAGATAATGTGATATATACATACAATGGAATTTTAGCCATAAATAAGAATGACATCCAGGAAAATGGATGGAAATAGAAAACATCATGTTAAGTGAAATAAGCCAGACACAGAAAGACAAGGATTGCATGTTTTCTCTTATATGAAGAAACAACAACAACAAAATTACTTGGAAGTAAGAGAAGGACTATTAGAGAAGGAGAAGGAGACTGTGGAGAGGGGAAGAGAGAAGGGAGGGAAAGAAAGAGGAGTAATAGGAGGGTGGATACAATCAAAGCATTAAATATAACTGAGCATGGTGGCACTCATCTATAATTCTAGCAACTTAGAGAGTGAGGCAAAATCACAATTTTAAGGTCAGACTCAGCAACCTAGCAAGACCCAGTTTCAAAATTTTAAAAAGTAAAAAAGGACCAGGGATGTACCTCAGCGGTTAAGTGCCCCTGGGTACAATCCCCAGTAAGTATCCCAAAAAATTACAACATATATATGTATGGAAATGTCACAGTGAAACCTACTAATCTGTGCAATAAATGTGTTAATAATTATAATTAATAATAAATAAAAGTGCCACAAAATAAATAAATAAATAATTTGAAAAAATCAAATCATAGCAGAAGGAATATTTTACTCAAAGGCAGATTCAGTTCCAACTCTCCCACTCATTGTTTGGGGTACTTGCATAAGCCACTAATTCTCTTATTTCTTTATCTGTATCAGGAAGGTTTTTAAAATGTTTGTCTATCAATTACATGAGAGGTGTGTTAAAATCTCAAATTATGATTGCTTACTTACCTATTTCTCCTTTTTATTTTCTCTTTTTGCTTTATACATGTAATTAGTTTCAGATAACTAATCTGGTGGCATGCTGGTAAATCAAGCAGAAGAGGGAAAAAAATACAATCCCTAATTTGTAGCATTTGCCTATTTCTATGGTGTAAATACTCCTACCAAGGCTGATTTTGAGCTATAAGTATGATTTTATTGAACATGAAGATAAGAAGAGATGCACACTGTGACTCTGACAAGCTAGCTCAAGTCAGCTCCAGCACAATACTGGTAATATCATTCTATTATATTGATAGTTTATCATTATGAAATGTCTCTTCAATCTCTAAGAGTGCTACTTGCCATAATGTCTATTTTGTCTATCAATAAAATTATACCATCTTTCTTTTGGGTACTTTCTACATGATAATGTCTCTCTTCTGTTTATACTTTTTAATCTTATACAACCTTTTATTGAGTTATATCTCTTGTAGGCAGCATGTAGTTGTATTTTTACTTTTGCTTCACTTTGGTACTTTTAGACTTAGACTAGCTAGCAACTTAATATAATTAGTTATGTTTTCATTTGAACCTGCTATTTTATATTTGTGTTGCTTTAGTTTTTCCTTTCCCCCGCTTTCTTGTCCTCCTTTGGGTTGGTAAAATATTTTTTATTCCACTTTTCTACTTTTAGCTATTATTTATAAACTATTTTCATTTTCTTTCAACAGCTACCCTAGAGACCACAGTAAGTGTTCTTGGCTTTATAGAGGTTACATAAATTAGTATTTTTCCACACAGCAAGAGGATGTTACAGCTTTTTAATAAATTTCTGTCTCTGATATTTTGGAATACTATTCTCATATGTATAGCGTTCTTCCATTTGATCCCTTCATCCTTTGCACTGTTGTTGTCATATCTATAAATCCAACATGTGGCTATAATTTTTGTTTTAATCACTAAGTTTTAAATAATACAAACATTAAAAATACATAATATTTTTTTCCTGTAGGTCCAGTTACCACCTGATATCATTAACTTTGTGTGAAAAATGTCCCTTACCATTTTTTTACAGTGTTGGTCAGCTTGTGATTAATATTCTGTATTCATCTTTAATTTATTTTTATTTTTGAAGGATATTTATTATGGATTAGCTATAAGGTGTCCCCAAAAGCTCATGTGTGAGACAATGTAAGAAAGTTTAGAGAGAAAAGATTGGGTTTAAGAGCCTTAACCTAACCAGGGCATTAATCTACTTGAATGGATTAATTGGGTGGTAACCGTAGATAGATAAGATGTGGCTGGAAGAGGTAGGTCACTGGGGTCATACCTCTGGGAAACATATTTTATGCCTGGTGAGTGGAGCCATGTCCTGAGTTCCTTCCTCCTTCATACCCTTCCACCATGATGTGCTGTCTTATCTCAGGCCAAGAATTAAGTAGTCATCCTGATCCCCAAATGAACTTTTCCTCCTCTGTGTTGTTCTTGTCAGGTCTTTTGGTCACAGTAATGCTGATTAAAAAAATTATTTTCTCTAGATATCGGATTCTTGGTGGTGGTTTTGTTTTTTTTTTTTCCTGTAGTTTTAATATATTAGTGTTATATCTTCTGGTCCCCAATGTTTGTGAAGAGAAGTAAGCCATTGTTTAATTTTGTTGTTCCACATTTGTCAGACATCATTTTTCTCTTACTTCTTTTAAGCTTTCTTTTTATCTTTCTCTGACTTTCAACAGTTTATCTATGACATGTTTATTTCATCCTACTTGAGGTTTGTTGAGCTCAAGTTTAAAGGCTCATCATAGTGCAACATTTTTCACCAATAATTTCTTGACTTTTGTGAATATAATAGTGATAGCACAAATACCCAAACCAAAACATTTATATACATAGGTAGGTAACCATCAGTCAAAAGTAAAATCTGTAAATTCACAAAGTATGCCATAAACATTATCTCACTGACAAAATAGTTTAAACACATTAAAGCCTAAAAGGTACAGAAAGTTAATTTTTAAAATAGGATTTTAAAAGTCCTATTAAATATTCTGTCTATAGAGGCAGTTAATAAATTTAAGCTTCAGCATCCTGAATTGGCCTTCAAAATATGTTCACATGGGTATCTGTAAAGTTTGCAAAAGTATGATAATATTTAGGTCTTTTTCATATAGAACAGCCTAAATTGTATGAGCTTCAGGCTTCAAAACCTAGGTCTGCCCTTGCTTTTTACCTCTAATGAAATATAAATGTGGTTCTTTCTATAGGAAGAAAAACGGCTTTGTTTGATAACCTTGTAATAAAGAGAACAACCGCTGCTAGTGGCACAGAAAGGACTTGAACAGTAGGAACATGATGTTTACCAGAGGCACTTTGGCAGACCTCATGTTCTGACCAAAGTGTACTGCTATAGCTCTCCCACACAGGACTCCAAGTTTTATAGTTTCAAAAATAAGTATAAACTAAGCCTTCAATGTATAGTGCTCCACCTGTTAAAGTGTAACTTTTTCTTCATGACCTGTATAGTAATTGGCTATGGTAAGTATGATGAAGTCGTTTTCACCTCAGCCTGGGTGCAAAATTATGCAATCTGTGTGTTTTGGATTCAGAGCCCTGGTGCAGTTCAAAGCCAAGTTAGAAAAACAGCACTTCTATAGAGAAGAGCAACTAAAGGGGAATCTGAGATATCATCTTGGCTGTACCTAGCAGTGGAATTTTAGGACTATACACAAGTTAAAAAATAATCAAACCATGCATTAAAAAATTCTTAATAGTATCTAGCTCAGGAAAAAATTACAGTGCCAATGCAAGAAAACTTCTCACTTCTTGAAGCAAACACTGGAAACCCAGTTTCATAAAAAGGACATTCTTCATGCTGTAATAAAGATCTCCCTTAGCTATTAGGAAATAAAAACTTTATTTGAATGTTATTGATATTACATTCAATTTTTTTCACTGGAACATTTTCAATTTATAAAAGAAGAATTTAAGCCATTTAACTACTAATACAAATGCCAAGCTACTATATAAGATATTCACAGTCAAAATAATTTTAATTACTCCCAAATATTTCCTACATAATTTCACATGCCATGGAAAAATACAATATATCTTTATTTCAAAACTTCCTACAATGAAAAAAAACAAAAATTTCTACCAAATGTAGCTAATAGACACAAGCAAGCTTTTGGTTTAATAGTTAGAAGTGAGAAATTAGAAAAATTGAAATTTCTTTAGCTGGCTTTATAGACAAATATTATTCTGGCTAATGAAATGTGCTTTTTTAAGGGTTAGTTTTTTAAAAAAAATAAATAAATATAAGTTTATGGAAGTTTTTTTCTAAAATTATTTAGATCTATTTCATGTATTTCTCTATAGAAAACATGCCTTCTTTATCAGGTCCTGCAGTCCTCTAATAGTAATAGCCCCAATTATTGGATCTTTCTAAAGACTCATCAATTATGATTGTACCTACATCATGATGTATTTGTTTGACCAAGTAATTCTTTGCCAGCAATAGATCCAGCCAACCCTTTGAAAACCATTATTGTGCTGTAATAATCATGTTTATTCAAATCACAATATAGCCCAAGATCTTTTACTTAAGAATAATCATACCCAGAATCAATCTGTGATTTCTTCCTGACCACTTCTGTGTCCCAACTGTAGAACTCAATCTCAACAAATGAACTTGGCTTTTGATATGCTACAGTATAAAGAAGTTCAAGCTCCACTGAAAGGCCTACAAGACCTTGTGACTTGGCCTTGGATTACCTGTATTACCTTCTTTCTCATCAGAGTTAATATACTCCAGCTATACATAGATGATATGCCCTAAACATTCTCTGTAGTTTTATTCCTCCCTTTGGAAAGGTCTCTTGCTTTGTCTTTCTGGCCAACCTATTTGTATTCTTCAAGTTAGTTCCTCAGGAAACCTTTCCCAGCTTTACCCACAAAGGAATACATGTGACTTCCACCTTAGGTCACATTCTATATTTTAACACTTGCTTTGGTATTTTTGCAGTTTATGCATTTGTCTCCCCTCATTTAATTGAGAGCTCTCTGAAGGCAAACTGTAGATTTTAATGTTTATAATTATATAGCCTAGCACAGTGCATGATGCACTTTTTCATGTCCTTCATGTCTTCAAGCTTTATTGTCTGTATTATATAAGACACTGCATTCTGAGTTGGCAACTCATATCAAGCAAATAGGCAGGGTTCCTGTGCTTACTGTCTGGGAGAGAAACTGAAATTAATCAGGTGATAATCTTAATGAATATAGAATTATACCTTGAAATAAATGCTATGAACCACCTCCACTTACACAGAGACACATACACTGTCTACACACATACACCAAAAAAACCCCCAAAAACCTGACCCAAGTTGAGCAAAAGGGAGGAGAGGTGGTCAAGGAATGTTCCCCTGGAGGGAGTAGCACTTGACGTGTCTCTGAAGGCAAAGTAAGGAGAGGTGACACTGAAGGGAAGACAGAGGCCAGAACATGAGGGCTCTTTGCAGGGTTATCATAAGCATTAGTTCTTTATCCTTAAGAGCAATCAGCCATTGAAGTCTGTTTGCTTTGTTTTGTTATTGGGTGATTTATTTTTTGAAGCAGGGACTTGCTATGTTGTCTGAACTGATCTTAAACTCAGACACAAAGGATCCTCCTTCTGCAACCAGCAGTCATTGAAGGTTTTAAAGGAGGTGACTGACATTATCAAACTTTGATCTATATGGTTATCCCATAGTTTGGAGAATGTATTGAAAAGAAAAATATTTATTGATTGGATTAACAAATTAATAATTCAACTAATATGCTTAGCTAATTCTTGTGAATTCATTTTAAGCTAACCCCATTTAACTGAAATCTGAGTTTAATAACAGGTTCTTGTGTAGCACTGTCCAATTGAAAATATATTAGAAATATGTAGCAAAAATCGACTGGAAATACTAGTTATGAAAAAAATTCAGTGATTGAAATGAAATTAGTGCCTGGGTTACAGATTGTATACAATGAAATACAAAATAGCGAGGTTAGAACTTACTTGGAAAACTCTTTCCGAGTATCTGAAATCAGTAAAGAGAGAAGAAACACAAATTTTTAAAGATATGGAGAGAAACTTGCTAACAAAATCTTACAAGAAAAGA
Source organism: Xerus rutilus (assembly GCA_028644305.1). Classification (NCBI taxonomy): domain Eukaryota; kingdom Metazoa; phylum Chordata; class Mammalia; order Rodentia; family Sciuridae; genus Xerus; species Xerus rutilus. Next base: position 65,388,256 of record CM053400.1, on the reverse strand, counting down.
GATATTAGATGTTCCTCAATCTATGATGAAGTTAAGTCCTGATAAATCCACCATAAGTTGCAAATACTGTAAGTGGAAATACATTTAATATACCTGCCCTGCAGAACATCACATCTAACAACATAGCACTTTATACAATACTGGTTGTTTTCCCTTGTGATCACACAGTTGTCTAGGAGCTTTGGTTTGCTGCCACTACCCAGAATTTCATATTGCTAGCCTAGGAATATGTCAGAGATAGTCTGTAGAGATAAATAGTTCTAATAAACATAGATATAGATGAAACTTCTAAAAAGATTTTTATTCATTGAATCTAATTATGTACATATTGTAAAATAAATGAGTTTGGTAAGGTAGCAGGACACAAAAATCAATATATAAGAATCAACTGTATTCCTACATGCAAGCAATGAAAAATTCAAAATGAAATTAAATAAGCCTTTCTAAATTATATCAAAAAGAATAAAACTTGGGCTGGGGATGTAGCTCAGTGGTGGGGATGTAGCTCAGTGGTAGAGCACTTGGCTAGCATGTGTGAGGCTGGGGTTCAATCCCCTATACCACTAAATAAATAAATAAATAAATAAATAAACAAATAAATTTAAAATAGAACTTAAACAAAAGACATGGAAAAGCTTGTACACTGAAAACTACAAAATATTCCTTCTTTCTCTCTCTCTCTCTCTCTCCAGTACTGGGGATTGAACTCAGGTGCATTTTACCCCTGAGCTACATCCTCAGAGCTTTTCGTTTTCTATTTTGATGAGACAGTACCTCACTAATTTGCCAAAGCTGTCCTCAAACTTACAATTCTCCTTAGTTGCTGGGATTACGACTGTGCCCCATGATGGCAAAGTATTATTAACTGAAATTAAAGACAATATAAATAACAAGTTGACATTCTATTTTTATTGATTCTAAGACACCGCCAAGTCTCCTCAAACTCATCTACATACATACAACCCCTGTCAAAATTCCAACAAGATCTTTTTGTGGAAATTTACAAGCCAACCTTAACATTTATGTAGATATGCAAAGGGCCTCAAATGGCTAACAGTTTTCAAGAAGAGCAAAGTGCCCACCAAGGTCAACTAGGACTCAGAAAACGACAGGACCCCTCTCTGGGCCCTGCAACTCCAGTAAGTCTCTCAACCTCCCAATTGGGGGATTGAAAGGACCTTAGAGAACAAGAAGCCAACCAGGATACATTCTGAAAACAGGAGGGTCATTGGAGAAGTAAATGTCCCTGACACTTTCAAGAGAAGCCATGTCTGACCAGCAAGACTGACCCATCCTGGCAGGTGGCACAACTGGTAAAGGAAAGCTAAAAGAGCCAAGAAGCTTCTCACATGTTACCAAAAGTCTCAGATGACCCTAAAAGTAGATAAGAACAAGTCAATTTTGACCAACTTGGTGTTAAACACCTGGCAGAAGAGTATAACCAAAGTCATATAAGGACATTTAAAAGGAAAGACAATGGTGTTTTAAAATGTAACTTAAGATGTACACTTGTGTTAGCCCTTCTAAAAGTAAGTAAAGCCGGAGGCTATACTGGGAGGGTGTTTGTATGGAAGAGCCTAAAAATGACCACAAAGGACTTTAGAGTCTCAAGTTTTTCCTAAATCAAATTGAGCCTGATCTCATAGACCTACAAATCTTCCTAATCTCCTACATAAATAAATTTGATGTGTTTTTCACTGGTATGATTATGAGTTACTCTCTTCACTGTTTTCAGAGACTGGCTGAAATACTAATTGCTTTTGTGCTGTTCACAAAAATGTAGTGCCTTGCTGTCTTGTTTATTGTTGCCTTAGCATGATTCCTTGCCTTAATGCCTTGTCCAGTCACCCACCAACTGCCACCATGGCTCTTTGGACTGCCCTGATGCTGAATACCCTTAACTATCCATGCCCATCTGACATAGAACAAGGACTTCAAGTCACTTCCCCCAACTTTGCCCTCTCTCAGCAAGAAGTAGCTTGGAGATGTCTTTGCTCATTTTTCCATAGAAATGGAATGTAGAAATTGACAGTGGGAAAATGTAACAGTAGTCCACTTACTGCTTTGAATACAGCCCTTGCTTCTATGCCAAAAATAAAAAACAAACAAATAAAGCAAGGAAGGACTTACATTACCCAGTTACTGTAGGGGCTGAAGGTGCAGTCTAGTGGTAGATTGCTTGCCTGGCATCTGCAAGGTCCTGGGTCCAATTCCCAGCACAAGAAAGAAAAAAGAAGAAAAGAAAAAAATGTTATAATGATCAAGAAAATGTACACTGGTATAAAGCATAAAGATAGACATACAGATGGATTAAATTGAATATAAAGTCCAAAAATCCTTGTATTTGTTGTCAGCTCATTTTTAAATGCCAAGGTTATTGAAGGGGAAAGAATAATCCTTTCAACAAATGGTGCTTGGACAATAAGACATCCATACATAGAAAAGAACTTAAACTATTACTTCACACTCTATCCAAAAATCAACTCAAAATGAATCCTACACCTAAATAAGCTAACATGAACTAAGCTAAAGTGATAAAACTTGTAGGAAATACAGGGTAATGTCTTTGGAACCTCATGCTATACAAAAATTTCTCAGTGTGACACAAACAGTAATATTTACTAAAAAGATCAATGTTTGATTGAAATATAACACTTTTGCTCTTTAAAAACACAACCAAAAAATGAAAAACATGCCACTGACTTGGAGAAAATATTTGCAAACCATACAATGACTTGGCATTAATTACCTATTACTGTGTAGCAATGACCCAGAATCTTAGCAGTTTAAAGCTGAAATCTGGGTGCTGCTGTTAGTCACAGCTGCTGTCATGTCAAAGCAAGACTAGGACTACGGAATCTTCCAAGGTCACACAGATAGCTATCCATGGGCTTCAGTTCTTTGCACATTGTTGGCTAGTTGTACTATTTACTGGAGCTGCTATAGCAAAATAGCATAGACTGAATGGCTTAAGAAAATGAAATATTTATTTTCTCACAGTTCCAGAAGGTGGAAGACCAAGAGCAAGGTATCAGCAAGTTTGTTTTATCCTGAGGCTTTTCTTGTTGGTGAGTAGATGACTGCCTTCTCACTGTGTCTTTTTTCTATGTGCATTCATCACTGGTGACTCTTTCTCATGTCAAAATTTCTTCTTCTTTTAAGGACATCAGTCAGATTGGATTAAGGTCCACTCTAAGGGCCTCATTTTAACTTAACCATCCCTTTATAGACCTTATCTCCAAATAAGGTCAAATTCTGACATATTAGGGGTCAGGGTTTCAACATATGAAATTTTAGGGGATTCAATTGAACTTGTACCAGCCAGAGTCTCCAACTTCACATGGACCTCTCTGAAGGGCTACTCACAACATGGCAGCTTGCTTTCCCCAGATTGAGTGATCTAAGAGAAAAAACAAATAAGCAAGTGTGAAAGACATAAATCATAGCCTTTTTTCAAACCTAATTTCAGAATGCCACAGTTCAGATCTGAACTATCCCCCAAAGGTCCATATGATGAAACCTCTTTTTCTCAACTTGGTTCTCCTGGACAGTTATGGAAAACTTTAAAAGGTGAGAGTTAGTGGGAGGCTTTGGGTCATTAGAGGTGTGTCCTTAAGGAGATTGTGGGACACTAGACCATTCCTCTCTCTTTCTTTCATTTCCCAGCCTCCATTAGCTGAGCATTTTCCTCTGCCATGTGCTCTCACCATGATATGCTGCCTGAACATGAACTGAAATGGCCAACTGAACATGGACTGAAATGTTTAACATAAACTGTTCTTATTTTTAAGTGAGGCAAAATAAACCTTTCCTCTTTTTAACTTGATTATCTTAGGCATTTGTAACATTAACAGAAAGCTCACTGTTATAGTTTGAATCTTTAATGACCCCTGAAAAGCTCATGTGATAGGCAATGCAGAATGCTCAGAGAGATGTTTAGATTATGAGAACTGTAACCTCATCACTGAATTAACCCATTTGATGGATTAATAAGTTGAATGGACTACTGGGTGGTAACTGTAGATAGGTGGGCATGCTGAAGGCAATAGATCACTGGGAGTGTACCTTGGACTATGTCTTGTCCCTGCCCCTCTACTCCCCTCCCTTTCACTCCCTCCTTGTCTTCCTCTCACCCTTTCCCAGCTGCCATGAGCTGCGCAGCTTTCTCTGCAATACTGTTACCTTTGGGACATCCAGTTGAAATCCAGGTTCTTACTGTCCTGAACAAAGAATTGAATAAGACATGCAGAAGTAACAGATGGAGAACAGATTTGTTGAAGGTGAAGATAGCACTCCACTAAGTAAAACAGAGTGGTCTGAGGGAGAAAGGGGGTGGCTCAAGGCTCCAATGTATGCAGATTAGGATCTTATATTCTGAACTATGAGGCGTTCTTGTCCCTATACAGACCTGATTGAAGGCCTTACCTCATTTTTTTCCATTGGTTATTTTATGATACCTGATTAGGATATTTTCCAATCTCCCCATTGTTTACTTTAGAAAACATTATTAGAATACTGCCCACTTTTCGATGGTCATCTTAAAATTTGAACCTCTGATGGGAGTTGTCATGGTGATAAGTCTTCAGTGGTGTCCTAGTAATGGGATTTATTATCCATAGGGACAGAACTCCTTTCCTTGTCTTATCCTATAGAGGCTTCTTTCTAATACCCCATCTCTACCATCTTGGTGTCTCTAAACTACTACCTAACAATACCTTTCCTTTATGATGTTCTGCCTCACCTCAGGCCCAGAGCAATGGAATCAATTGACCATGTGATGAGACCACTGAAACCATGAGCCCAAAACATAAGCCTTTTCTTCTCTAAGTTGTTTCTGTCAGGTATTTTGGTTACAGTGACCATAACACACATAAGTAACATAATGTTCCATTCTATGTTATCAGTAACAGACTAATTCTGGAATGAAGTAGAAATATTCTACACATTGGTATTACTATCTTGAGATCTTGGGGAACATCTTGTCATCTACCACAAATCTGTATACATAATATATGGAGACTACCACATTTGGATAATAAAGTGAATTAAAATGGGTAAAATATTTCAATAAACATTTCACTAAAGGAAATACAAAAATGGCCAGTTAGCATATAAAAAGATGTCAACAACATTTAAGGAAATGTAAATTGAATTTACAATGAGATACCACTACACACCCATAATAAATTTTTTTTTAAAAAGGCAATGCCAGATGTTGACAAAGATATAGACAAAGATATATATTTTACATTTCTCAACCAGTGGAAATGTAAAATGGTATAGCCATTTTGAAAAACAATATGGCCATTTCTTAAAAATTAAACATAAACTTACCATATGACCAACTACCACTCCTAGGTATCTATTCAAAGAAAATAAAAACAAATATCCAGATAAAAAGTTGTTTATCAATAATTATTCATAATATCCCAAACTGGGAACTTCCAAATGCCCATCAACTAGTACATGAATGAACAAATGTGGTATATTCCTATAATGGAATATTATTCATCAATAAAAAGGGAACAAACTGTTGTTTTTTGTTTTTGTTTTTTGTTTCGGGTACCAGGGATTAAACTCAGGGGTACTTGACCACTGAGCCACATCCCCAGCCCTATTTTGTGTTTTATATAGAGACAGGGTCTCACTAAGTTGCTTAGTAACTCGTCATTGCTGAGGCTGGCTTTGAACTCACAATTTCCTGTCTCAGCCTTCCGAAGTGCTGGAATTACAGGCATGCGCCACCGCACCAGCTTGAGAACAAACTATTAATAAATATATGCTACACCATGAATGCTTTCTCTCATTTAAACTCTTTTCCTAATATAAAGAGTAATCTAGCTTGAAGACCCATACAGTGATGCATGCCTATAATCCCAGAGATTTGGAAGTCTGAGCCAGGAGAATCGAAAGTTTGAGGCTAGCCTCAGCAACTTAGAGAGGCCCTGTCTGATAAACAAAACAAAACAAAACAAAAAAACCAAAGGTTGGGGATATAGCTCAGTGGTAAAGTTCCCCTGGGTTCAATCCCCAGTATGAAAAGAAAAAAAAAATATCCAGTCAAGTTCTCTTTGACTCCAAGGGCAACAGGTACCTTTAAGTATCCCCACAAGAGACTAACTGACCATATGATTCCTCTGGAAACTTTCTCTTCAAAACTTAAAAAAGGGAATTTTACTCAATTCACCAAATTTACTTTAATGCTTCTTTCAGTGCTATTCAATCAGTAGAGGCCCAGCTAAGATTTCAAAATTACTTCAGGGCTAGGGATGTAGCTTGGTGGTAAGCTGTATACTTAGCAAGGGTGAGGTCCTGGGTTTGATTCTCCAGCACTGCAGCTAGAAATACTTCTCTTCCTCATTCTTCTCATTGATTCAAAAATTCCATTCTCTGATCTATGTGTGAATGCCCTGCAAACTAACAGGGCCCAAAGGGTTAGCACAAAGCATTCTACAGATTATAAGCCATTTCTTTGAAATTTCCTCATACAAGGAGGAAAAATATTATATCTTTTATATTTTATTGATTCTTTTTAGTTATATAAAACATTAGGATACATTTTTGACATAATCATAAAAGCATGGAATATAATTTGCTCTAATTCTGTCCCCAGCACTTTAACATCCCCCCTTCCTCTCCCTGTTCCCCTCCTTATACTTTTTTATTCAATTTATTTAGTTTTATTTATATATTATCTTGAGAGACATTAAGTGAAAATTAGGTGAAAGTGCCTAATGCTCAAAGCATAGTAATAATTTTTAAAAGCCCTTGAAACCGATGCAAGGGTAGTGTTTGTTTTCATTTGAGAATGCAGTGTGTGTTTAGGGCTATTACTGGGCATTGAACTTTTGCTCCAGTCTTTAAATAGAAGTATATATTAAGAATATATATTCTAAGAGTCTTGTAGAATGCTGAGAATAAAGAACAAGCTGAGACAAGCTGTTGTTGAGTTGAAAGAAAGTCAATATCCCTTTCCTACCTGAAACTTACCAGATTCCCTGTAATAACACCCACTAGATACTGTGAGTCACCATAAGCTTCATGATTTCATGTAATCTTTGCAATAACATTAAGAGGTTTGTAATACTACCATCCCTAGTGTATAGGTGAAAAAATTGAAGCTTGGAGAGACCTAATATTAGGTGTTTCCTCCATTCTCATACAAGATTAGTTTTAGCCCAGTGTGGTGGTACACACCTCATTCCAGCAATTTGGGAGGCTGAGGCACGAGAAGTGAAAGTTCAGACTAGCCTCGGCAACTAGCCAGACCCTAAGCAACTTAGCAAGTCCTTGTCTCAAAATAAATAAATAAATAAAAAGGGCTGAGGATGTGGCTCAGCGGTTAAGCACCCCTGGGTTGCATCCCTGGTACCAAAGAGAAAAAGAAAAAAAGTAAAATAAAGATTATATTTAACTGTGCATACAAATTAAGGTGGGTCTTCCCATTATAAGGCTGAAGAGTTTCAGCTCTCCCTACTCTTTATAAAGACCTTGTGGCCAGAAGAAGCCTGCTTAGGGAGGGCGAAGCGAAATCACGGCGGGCGTGGCTTTACAAGATTTTCTAAAGGGATGGGGCGGGACCGCCGCTAGGCCGTAAAGGACTCAACAGGTCGTGAAGTGTCGTGGCGCGGAAGCGTCGCTTCACGGCGGACCCGGCGAGTGACCCAGGCAGGCGTTCGCGGCGGGGCTTCCGACTTCTTTACTCCACACGTGTGTTGCTGTCGTAGTTCTGCCCAGTAATTTTTACTGTTGGCGTGGTGCAGCTACGTCCAAGGACAGAGTGGCAGCGTAGTTGATGGAGTTTGCAGCTGAGGATGAAGAGACTGTGGGAGGAGTTCTTCAGCGGGTAGCTGAGGGGGTGAGGTTAAGTCCCGAGTCTGGTCGCGAGGGTGTCGGGGACTTATCAGGGATGGAGGAGGACAGTGGTGGAGAGAAGGGGGAAAGATTTAAAGGAAGGAAGAAGACAGAGAATGCAGAAGAAGGAAGTGAGCAAAAAGTAGAGGAGATGCGAATGGACTTAACAGTTGTGAAGCAAGAAGTCATGGACTGGTCGGATATAGAAGGCGGCACGTTGAATGGCCAGTGGGTAAAGCAGGAGGTGGAGGATGGACCTGAGGTAAAGGATGAGAAAGCTGGCATATTGGAAGTAAAGCAGGAAGTGGATAGTAGTAGTTTGGTGGTAAAAGAAGAGAAGGTGGATGAACTAGGGGTAAAAGAAGAGAAAGCGAGGGTGAAGGAAGAAGTAATGGACTGGCCAGAAGTGAAGGCAGAGAAGAAGGATAACTTGGAGATAAAACAGGAGATGTTGGTTGATCAGGATATAAAAGAAGAGGAGATGATGGATGGAGCCTGTGTAAAAGAAGAGAAGGATTTCGTGAAGAAAGAAATGATGGAAGACACAAAGGTGAAAGAAGAGCCTGAGATCAATCCCCCATTGGGCTGCAAGAGGAAACTGGCCATGTCAAGGTAGGGCAGGAAGAAATTCCACTCGGAGACTAAAGCTGTGGAGTTCTCTGTTTAGTGATGAGAACTACACTAACAGTAGGTGAAATGTGAAAAATAGGCACAAATTTGGGTCCCTGGAGTCAGAGTGATACTGTGCAGAAAGGATTGAAGAAGGGAAGGGTATTGTGAGATAACAAATTCAGTGAAAACATGTGAAGTGGTAATGATCAGATCTGGTCAAGTTAGGAGTGAAAATTCTGGGAACCAGAAGGCTCTTTGGAACCAGATCTGACTGACTAACATGCTTTTGGCTCAGTAGTCGTATGGAAGAGGATATAGATGAAGGAAAGTCTTATAAAACCAACATTGACAAAGTGGATCAAATTAAAATTTAACAAAAATGCTCTTGAAGTTAAATGTCAAACTTCTGTATGGGTACTTTGAATATTGCTTTTGTTTTTAGTAGGTGATCATGTGACAGCATAAGAAATCAAGTTGTGGTCAGATTCTTGGGACTATTACTATCTAGAACATGGTGAACCACAAAAGTAGCAGTAATTTTATTGTCGGTATTCCAAGATCCTAGAAGAGCAGTTGAGGACAGATGATGGGTAATAGTATTTCTAGATTATTTTGATGCTCATTCTAGATTAGATGTGGAGCTGAGAGAAAAAGACATTACTAATACTCTCTTTAAATATGGCTGGCTTTTATATTGTTTTGTTTTTTGGTACCAGGGATTGAACTCAGAGGCACTCAACCACTGAGCCACATCCCAAGCCCTATTTTGTGTTTTTATTTAGAAACAGGATCTCACCGAGTTGCTTAGGGCCTCGCCATTGCTGAGGCTGGCTTTGAACTCACGATCCTCCTGTCTCAGCCTCCCAAAGTGCTGGGATTACAGGCGTGCGCCACTGTGCCTGGCTTATATTGTATTTTTTTCTGGTATATATACTTTTAAAATATCAAAACAGCTCATGAATAGATGTCTAGATACAATCACACGGTTGTTACCAGATTACCCAGAATACAAGTCACAAATAACAGTAAATAATCTCATTTTCTGATTAAAGTAGAGAAAAAATCTGACTTTTAAAAAATTTAATGTTTCCTTAGCACTAACAACATTGTAAATGTAGTCATTTGGAGAATGTTTCATAGAGAAATTTCAGTGTTTGACAGCTATTAAGTATTTTATCAAGTTGCTTGCACATACTTTATTCTTTGTGACTACTTTTGTAAATTGTTACAAGTCATTGAATCAGCAAAGTTTATAAATAGGTAAGTAGAACTAATATTTATTAATGTTATGTGTGGGCTTTTGTAGATGTGAAACTTGTGGTACAGAAGAAGCAAAGTACAGATGTCCGCGTTGTATGCGGTATTCCTGCAGGTATGTGTGTGTGTATGTATTACCTTATTACCTGCATCTGTACCTTTCTCCAAAATATGAAAGTTTTTGCTTTGTTTCTTCAGTTTGCCCTGTGTAAAGAAACACAAAGCAGAACTGACATGTAATGGAGTTCGAGATAAAACTGCTTTTGTTTCAATACAACAATTTACTGAAATGAATCTCCTAAGTGGTAAGCCATCTTATACATAGCAGATTAATAGTTTCTGGATATTGGTGTGTGTCACATGTTTATTTTTCTATCCTGAAATTTTTAGATTACCGATTCTTGGAAGATGTGGCAAGAACAGCAGACCATATTTCTAGAGATGTTTTCTTAAAAAGACCAACAAGCAATAAACACGTAAGTATTTCTTCTAATTCCTTATAGTTAGAATTCCTTCCAATCAATTATATTCATTTTTTTCACTTAACAAATATATTAAGGCCTCAAGTTACCATGATCTAGGTCTCTTCTAGTTACTAGGGATACAGCTGTGATGAAAACAATCCTAATCTTCATGTGGTTTCTCATGTAGTGGGAGAGATAAAAGATGAATGGGAAAGACAAGAGATGTGTAGAAGAATAGATACAAACTTCAGATAGAGTTAAAAGCATGTAGAAAATAAAACTCAGGAGATCAAAGAGAATGAAAATGGTGTTTGCTGAGGGCATGTTGTCAGAGTACTGTTCTTAACACAGTGGTCAGCAGGAGCTTCTCTGAGAGATGATACTTAAGCAGTAGTCTGAATAATAGGAAAAAGACTGTCATGTGAACATTTGGATAGATTATGTCTGTCCAGGTTGAGACAAAAGCAAAAGTAAAGACCTGAGTTAGGAACAAGGTTGGTGTATTTTGGAATTAAGAGTGGCAGAGTGACTAGCTCATACATAGTGAGGAAGAGAATGTTGAACACGAGGTTAGAGAAAAGGGTAAGGGTTCCCAAATGTATTCCAAGTAAAAAATAGAAACCACAGGAGGGTTTTGAGCATGTTTGCTTTTTGAAAGGTCACTTGTGCTGCTATGTGCACTTTAGGGTTAAGACTGGAAAACGAGAGGCTAGGGATGTGGCTCAGTGGTAGAGTACAAGCCTACCATGTGTAAGGCACTGGGTTCAATTCTAAGAACCACATATAAATAGATAAATATAAATAAAGGCCTATTGACAACTAAAAATGTACTAAAAAAAAAAAAGAGTGGAAAACGAAGCAGAGAGACCATTTACAAGGTTATGTGGTATCTACAAGAGAGATGGTGGTGGCTTAGGTCATGCTGTTAGGATTAATTGGGAGGTGATTAGATTCTAGTTTTGATCAAAGAGCTGAGATTTGCTGTTCAAACACACTTAATTTTTATGCCTGCATCCCTTTTTCATTCCTTAAGCACTATGCAAAACTAAGGCTTTCATATTTGAAATATTTTACAACTGGTATCTTAGAAAATTTTTAATATTTTGATTAAATCACAGATTTATCTTCATTTTTTAGAGGCCATTTTAATATTGAAGTTGCAAAATTTAAATACCCCCTTAAACACCTTATTTTATTGGTATTATGGGTACACATATAACATCACACATGTCTGAAAGAAAAGTAACATGGATCAGTGCATTTTTCCTCAAGCTTAATTGAGCATAATTAAAATTCTACTTAAAGAGAAATTTTGCTTTTATTTTAAAATACAGCATGCATGTAAAAAAATTAATAAAATGAAAGTATAGTATAATGGTTAATTATATAGTGAATACCTATGTAATTATTACCCAGATCTGGAATTAGAACATTAGCAGCTTCACAGAAATTCCCTGCCATCCTCTTAAGCCTTACCCTTATTTACTCTCTTTTCTGCATAGTTTCTGTCTTCATATAGTACCGTAATTTATCCATTCTGTTGTTCTTGGACTTTGGGTATTCTATAACAACAACAACAACAACAACAAGTCATAAACAATGGTACTGTTAATATTTTTGTTTATGTATTGTGATGTGTTAGAAACAGTGCTACTTTTCACACTTTTGTTGTGCTTTGTGTATGCACATGTTTTTGTAGAGTTTATACCTGGGAGTGGAATTGGTTTGCTGTGAGATATTCATATCTTCAGTTTGACTAGATATTATTGGAACTTTTTCCACAGCACCCCCTTCCCTTCTTGAGAATTTTGATTTGGGTTGTATTCGTTTCATATATCAGTTTGGGAGATTTAACTTCTTCACAATATTGAATCCTTAAACTTTGACTTTTGTTGTTGTGTCTGCATTGAGTCTTCTTTAATATACCTATATTTGGATAAATTTTCTCTATAAACAAATCATCACAGTTTTTTTCTTTCTAATCTGTATTTTTAAAATCTCTTTTTCTTGCCTTATTGGAATATCTAAGACTTGGAATTCAACATCAGATACTAGTGATTATAGGAAATAACTATGTTGAAAGTCCTTTAAGACCTTCTCAGGTTTGATGATTTGTGAGAAAGTTTCATAGGAGTCAGTATATAGTTGTGCTTACAACTAAAATGTATTATGGTGAAAGATAAAGAGCAAAATTAGGACAGGGAAAAAGTGTATGATACAAAATCTGGAGATGACCAGGCACAAGTTTCTAAGAATCTTTTCCCACAGGAATCACACATATATGGTTAATTCCTCTACAAATGAGTTATGATAATACTGTTAAATATTTTCTACCAAAAAGACAAATTAGATAGTAGTACCCAAGTATCCATATCAAATTACCAGGATGAAAGCTAGTATTTAACAGAAGCCAAATTGTTTATACAAACGGTTTAAGCATAGTGATGAGTCACCCTTATCATTTTAGGGAAAATTTTATGTCATTATAGAGAGCTATTCCCCAGTTTTAGCCTGGCCAGGTTAATTCTTTTGTGTATCTTTGTTTGGTTACTTCTGCTCTTAGAGGGAAAACTTCAGATGTCACTGCTAAGTATGATATTTCCCTTGATAGTTTTTGTAGATATATTTATTAGATTAAGGAAGTTCTATTCCTAGTTGGCAAACAAGTTTTATCATCAGTAGTGGTTATATTTTATCAACTGCTTTTTCTGTTATTTCTTTTTAATTTTTTAATCTATATTACTCTAATAAGAATCTGAATAATCTTAATTCATCTCTCTTATTTAATATAACCTCACATGATATATTATTATCATGCTTTTTATACTTTGCATTATATTATACATATGTGTTATGTATATATATAATACAAATACATAGTTGTATTATGTGTATGTATATATTCTGTCCATTTATTTTGTATTTCTGTTCATGAATGAAGTTGACCTCTAATTTTCCTTTTGATATTCTCATTTTTCTGTATCAATATGATTTTAGTTTTATAAAGTTAGCTTGGATTGTTCTTAGATGCATTGACTGATATTGGAATTATTTTTTCCCTGGAAATTTGGTAAAAATTTCCAACATAGAGTTTGGAACCAACATAGAGTTTGGACATAAATTTTCAAATTTATTGGCATCAAGTTCTTTAAAATGATCTCCTTTACATGTCTACATTACTGGTTTTGTCTTACATTTTTCTAGGTCAGTTGATACTGTTTCTTTTCTGTTTTGTTAATGTGTCTTTTCACTTCTATATTGTTTTCTTTTAGTTTATTTTGATATTCTTTTAATACCTGAAATAGACAATTGGCTTATTTCTTTTTAATCTTTATTCTTTCTTAATATATACATTCAAGAATATAAATTGCCATGTCTGG